>JABRWK010000034.1:656222-802072 GCA_013372445.1 Hypothenemus hampei | reverse complement strand
TGGTGAATGTTTGAAGCTAGTAATTTTTTGGATTAAACCTACCAATATGCTAAACTCGTATACCAAATTTGGTTAAAAAATCTTATGCCATTTGGAAGTTAAAAAATAAAGAAATGTCTATTTTCTTAAAGTTTATCACCCTGTATCTCAGAAACGAAGCATTCTCGGATCTATGTTTATATGAACTTTTTTCCATATTTTCGATCAGATAATCGACTGTTGAAATATTGAACACTAATTGTGACTCACCCTGTATAGTATATACTCAGGTTTCTTTTCTATGCGAGTGGCATGCACATGGATTATCTTAATATTTTGAAAACCAAGTCTATGCAGGCATATGTTTATTAGACATTTTCTATCTAAAAGTAATCGAGGATTACACTTTTAAATTTTTTATACGTAATTAAGAAACCCCCTATATATAACACTTCTTTTTTACGATTTTCTTTGTAATTTAACCACAGAATAAAAAGAAACAGCTCTATAGCTGACCGGTTTTTGACACAAAACGTGATTCGAACAACTCCGTTATATGTAATTCATATTTTCTTTTGTAAGGTGTTAAGCTCGCTCTATCTAGCTTAGCTTATATCAATCGATACAGGGTCAAAAATAAAAAAAATTCGTTAAAAAAGTAATTTTTACATAAAGTGGAGCTGACCAGTTATTACCGGTAACGGTTTAATATAGACAAATGACGAAATTACACATAAAACTTGAAAATATTTGGAGTGTGTAGGAGTTGCAAGCCCAATTTTTCATTGTTTTGAGTGGTGACGGTTACCCAAAAATTAATTCTGGTTCTAATAGATCCTAAATTTTTAGAAATTCAAATCGAGAGCTTTGGAAATTCCAGAAAGTATAGATAAAAAATATTCTCAATTAATTACTTTAGAAAAGGCAAACCAATTATACAATTCTCCGTATTTGGAATTTTTAATAAACATTGAAGCAATATTTAAAATAGACTTACAGGAACTTTTTGAACATCATTCTCGTGAGAGTAAAGACACTTAATGATGAATCATTAAAATGACTGTTGTTAGTGTATGTCGGTTCGATTTCGTAGTGTTTGATAGACAATAGGATGCAACGAAGTTTCCAGGGCAGGCCTAGAATACGGGCAGGAAAAGCAGTTAGCATTCGAGATTGGCAGAAACAAGGCGAAGTCCTCTCGACTTGGAATAATGGTAATGACATTTTCCCCATTCGCATAAACTTTTACTCTAATTGAAAAACAAAATTAAGAAATAAAAAGTAAAAGCACTAATAAAATTTAAAATTAATTGTTAATTTAATATTGCCCATATAAAAACTGTAATGTATATGTTATAATACGTACTATCATATTTATGAATTTTTAGTTTTTTAGCTTTATACATAAGCTTCGGTAATGAATGGAAAAGTATATAACTAGATTGTAACGTAATTTATGTTTTTATGTGTGTTCAAGCGTGCGGAAGATTAAAAGGTACGTGTTTTTTTTTTACAGATTATCGATTATGCGTGTGCTCATTGATACGAATTTAAAAAACAAATAAACAATGTTTTCTAATTCATTCGTGAAACCGAGGAAATAACGAATACCGGCAAAAAAAATCTTCATTATGTACTACTTTTTGCTTTCGGCCGATAACTAGTCCTCCGCTGAATTTTCCTTCTATAGGATCGAGAGGGAATGCCAAGAATTTAATGTCTTTCTTGTTGCGCCCAACTAAGGTTCATTGCCTATAGACTCCGGTTATACAGTAGACTTGTGCATTGACGCTTCTCATAGTTTGTCTTCATTAACCAACCATAACCGAAACAAAATTGTTATTATAGCAGAAAACAAGTGTTAATTGACTCGTGCTTATTATTGTTGTCGTGTGTAAAAGATGATTATATAGGTAGGTCAGGGTTCTATTCATTTTATACATTTTGTAATAAATTTTCAAACCAATGTTCGGATTAAGTAATTTTTTGGAAATCATCTCATAAAAAATTGTGATATCCATTGAGGAGGAATTCTTCTTGGTCCCACACGAATTAATAAAAATTTAGGATTAATTTATTTTTTTTGATATTTAAAATTTCTCCTTTCACAGAAACATTTACTTCGTGTCATTGAATTTTCCTCATTTAATTTTTTTTCAATGAAGTGCTTGCACTATCATGATTTCGACATTTACGAACGAGCTCACGATATTAGTTCAATTTTTTTAAATTAACTGAATTAGTTTCTGTACCATTTGAAAGTTTGGAGTTCCTCGTGGAAAATTTCCGTGGATTTTCAGTTGTCGAGCGAATGATATTGCGTAAATTTTTTTTTCTATTATTATTAATTGAAATGGTCGAATATCCAGTTATTTCTCAATGAAATTTAAATAAAGCAATGAACAATTTTTACTCTTTTTTTGTATTTATTCTTATAAATGTTATGTAAATGTATTATGTATTTAAATTTTTAAGGTTGTTACAAACTATATAAATATTGTTGTTTCATTGTTTTAAGAGCGAACCTAAGAAGACGATGATGTCAATCGTTGTAAAAATACTACGGATTTTGGTCATGTGCCAGTTGATTTTTCAAAATACACCTGTAAAAGTCACTTCTTATATAATCATTTTTTTGTACCTGGTTTATTAAAAAAAATCTGAAATTGTCGCGCCTCTATTATACTGCTGCATAGTATTTGTTGAATAAATTAGTCATTTTTACCGTTATGTGAAATGTTGCCTTATCGGTAGCCGCTAGACTTCTATCATTTTTCAAGTTTTCGTTTTGAAATAATTGCCGTTTCTTTTAAAATACGATAAATAGCTACGCCTCGAGCTGGAAATCAATTATATTCTTCATTTAGCAGGGTTCCTAAGGAGTCTACTACGATTAATGTAATTTATGAGGTATGTTCTTTGTAGAAGCTTCTTTATAGATTTATTTTTTTATCCGTTCGTTCAATCACTTGAGCACAAAATTCTGTACAGCTTCATTTCCCATAAATTTGATATTTTGTAAAGGTTCCTTCAGATATCCAAAGAAATGGAATCTACATTAGGACTAGAGGGAGAATGGGATGCTAATGCATATTGATCAACATGTTTTAGTCAATATGAGGGCGAAAGTTACCATGAACAAAAATGGTACTTTTAACAAGTTGTTTACGGCTTTTTGTACAAATAGCAGTAGTTAACATCAATGATATCTTCTGCATTCTAAAACAATGTAACAATAATTTTTCCAAATGAAGGAACGATTTTTGTTTTTTGGGAGAACCTTGCTTCGAAATGTCTTGTCTTCTTGTACAAAAGGTATTAGAAGCTGCAGTTGCAATTTGAACTCTTTTTATTTTTGTTTTGAGAAAAGCAATATTCGAATCAACTTTTCACATATTTTTATAAACTTCAATTCTTTATGGATATTTTTCTTGAATACTATCTACCCTTATTTACAATTAACCTCAATAAATCATACACAGAAATATGCTAAATTCACGTAATCATTTAGGGAAAAGTATTTCTTCCATTTCTCCAATAAAGGAAAAGAAAAGTTAGTCACACCAAGAAAATATTTTTGTCCAATTGGTCCAAAGATATTTAATACAAGTTCTGTCAGAAATATGGGAGATCGGGAATAAAATTATTTCTTATAGTAATATTTTACTTGGTACCTATACGAGTGGTGTTTATTTTATTACAACCGCAATTGGTAGATTTATCTATTTAGGCATCTAAAAGAATAAATTGAAGCCATATACTGATAATTTTCTGAAACTGGAGTGAATACATCAATGGGCAACTGACCTCAAACAGTATATAATTAATATAATTATATGTATTAATTAATTAGTTACTCAGAGTTTGTGGCGTGGTTGAAGAAGAACGATTCCCTTCCGTATCAATTCTGATTCATTTTAAGAGGTTCATGATTTTTCAGGAACTTTTAGTTTAGATTCGAATCCATGCTGGAAATTTAATTCAAACCTAATATCAATTAGAAAAATGGGATATTAATTTTTAATTAAATAAAGGGCTATTTTTAAGACATGACCTAGAAAATATGGGATAAAAAAAAGAATGTGTAAATTTGTAACCCACAAATGGATCTATTTTCATCAAAAAGATATTCTATTCTCTTCCAAATTTTTAAGAAAAGTGTTTGGTATTAGATGTTATTTAAAAATATTAAATAACGTCTAAACCATTATATTTTTTTTTCAACATTAACCATTACCTTCGCCAAGTCATGTGACTCGTAACCAAAGTAGTATCACCTTAGTCATAATTGTATTACCGTCATTATAATAACTTTGTTTGTCCATGTACCAGCCATCGGTTTTGTCGTTTTTACCGAATACAAATCATATTTCATTTTATTAAAATAAGACCCGGCGAGTTGTATGTAATGAGATTAGTTTTTAAAGGATTATATGTACGAGTATAAAATAGTCGATGTGTCAGGAATCCATAAACTAATAAAGGTCAGGTAGTTGAAAAATGTTTGCGCTATTTTCTGTTGTGAAGTGTTTGCGGGCTCGATTCGAAAACCCCCATTAGACGGTATTGAAATATTCGCCGGGATGAAAGTGTAAAAGTGAGAGATGATACTAATTTTAAGCGACTAAATTTAATTTTTCGTTTGTGTTTGCGAATCATCACAACGAGTAACAGCAGGAAGTTTAAATATTAATATTATTGCAAGTACAACATTTTAAACAATCAGTTTTTTTCTAATAAAAAATATTGTTATGAATTATATATCTGCTTACTTTTGGACCATTTTGTAATTTTATTGTTAATTATGTCAGTTTTGTATTTATTAACTGTTTGATAAATATGACCTTCTACTTGGTATTTCCGTTAGAGACTATTAGTGTCAATTAAAAGGGCGTAATCCCTGATAATTTCGAAATAAAGTGTGATTTACAAAAGGGAAATTTGTAACAATATTTTCACATTAACTTTTTAGATAAGATTATTTTCTTGTCTGCAATTATTGATAAGATTTATTCGCACTTTTTCAAATTATAATTCACAGTTGTAACAAGTGTCAAAAGGATGTAGAGTAACAAGGGTAAGCAAGATCAATGTCCAAATAACTGCAATTTAATAATCCGGTCAGATTTAATTGTTTGGAGGTATAAATATTGATTGTGGGAACCTATTCATTTGAAAGAATATAAATTAGAACATTTAAAAAATTACTTTATCATTAGACCCTCATACTATATAGTTGGTGTAATAGTGATTTCCATTTTAACAATTAATAATCTTCATGCGAATTTCCCATGAGGTACCGTCATGGGAATTACGGGTTTATTGTCTTTCTCCTAATATTTTCATAATTAGGGCGTTTCAAGTATGTTTAAAACTTTCTTTCTAATTATTAGGAGATTTTTTACATGGAAAATTCGTTGATGTTGTGCGTGGGTTTCAGTTTTTCAGCTGGATTTGTTTAGACAGGTTATTTTTGAAATGGACTTTTTAAGTTAAACGAAACAGATTGTGCCAAAAAAACAATCTCAGTCTAATTATTCAACAAAAAAAAATATAATCGCAAATATTGAACTGGACAAAGGAACAAAATTCATTTCTATGTATTATAATACTTCAGTGAAGAGTTTTGTCGATAGACATGTTTTGGATGAACTTCAAATTTTCTACTTAGGAAGGCCCAGCTAAAACATGAATGATCCGATCTAATATCTATCAGTTTCAATCTGATATAGATTTGGGAATTATATTTCAGGTCGTTATCTGTACATAAAACAATTCAAATTCGTTTCGACCAACGCTAACAAACATCTAAATCACATAATCATCATGCTCAATAAGAGTAATAAGTTATTACTAATAACCATATTCGCCAGTTTCGTTAAAATTGCTTTTAATATGCATTATTTATAAAATTAGTTTTTATCTTTTACATTCTACTTATAAATTATCGGTTTTCTTAGCTTATCTAGAGTTTTTGTTTGTTCCACTTGCACAATTCAGTTTTAGGTTGCTATTCTTGATTATTGCCATAGACTAGACGTCTGACAACTAATACCTGTTGTAAATTACAATAGTGTCGCACAATATATCAAATGAGGTTTTTCAAAATTGTTCTGCAATTGTAGCTTCTACTGTATCAATTATAATTTCAAAATTAATGAAATGACCTGTTTATTTTTTTTTTCGAGTTTTCGCAACGATAACAATGTCTTCGTCTTAATGAATTGCTGTATAATAAATAATTGCTTTCTATTACAACCTTATTACTTTCTTTGTAGCGATATCTGGGTCTTAAATAATCTAGTGATCAAATCAAGCCTTTCATTGTTCCGGTCTTTTTTTATTAACATTTTTCTTTCACATTGTAAGTCTTTTTTTTAATATGTCAAGTTCCGTTATTGTTGTATGTGATAATAAATTTACATATAAGATACCTATCTTTCTTTGAGTAAAATTACCATATTTCATGAGTTATATGAGAACATACTTTTTTGGGATTTTAATGTCTTCATTTATAAGTGGTCTGTATTCGAAATGCATCAAATACAGTCAAAAATAGTTTTTCTTTTATTCAATACACTTGTACATATGATAAAGCAACTCATTGAAAATAGTTACGTAATATTCTTCGCTGATGTCCAGATGGACTCCTTCCCAAGTTTTTATTGGCTAGTTGTCACTGATAAGCTGACCCCCTTTGGTTTCAAATAATTATACTCGTAAGCACTGCTCCATGCGTTAGTGCGTGATACAATATTCAAGTGTTTATTCGTGAATTCAGTCTTAAGTTCCTACAGCTATATCATTTTGGACTGACAACACGTTATTCTTTTAACATTATAGTCTTGATGGATTCTTCCTTTTTTTAAAGAAAATTACAATCATTTTCTTCTTGACTGAACGGAATTGTTTGACGGTTACAAAAGTATTGGTAGTTTCGAAAAACCAGATTTCGTTACGCAATTTAACCATGTTTCATACCTTGTACAGCTACTACATTCTTCATTGACAGTTGTTGCTAACCATCCTTGGGATTAGCATCTCAGCCAAACCCTCTAACAATTCACTATCTTGAAGATTATCACTTAATTTGACTGTATCATCTGTAAATGCTACTACGGCTTGTTTATCATCCTCAGTGTAAGTTGTCAGTTAAAATTACGAAGAGTTAGCACGCGGAATTCATATTCACCTTTAACATGTCTTATTTTTCATTTCTTAAAATTTGCAAAACTGCTCAAACTACCACGTTTACTTGATAATGAGACTAATATTCTGTATTATCGTCAACCCTCTCAAGTAACAAATTGCAAATTTCAGAACTTTATACCCTTTCGTATATAGTTTTAGATGTATATTGTTAACATTAAACTGTGTCTAAACCAACTGACCAATTGATTTTGACCGTACCTCTTTTCTACATGTATTCTCACCCCGAAATCTGCTACTCCGTTTAAATATTTGCATAAAACGTATTCTTTTAGACGATTCGAAATTCTGCTGATAATATCACAATTGCAAAAAATTGTTACGCTTTGGGTAACGATTATAAATAAAATTACAATTCTTTGATTTTTCGTAAACATTTAACTCGAAAGATAAAGACTAATCCCCGCCAAAAAGTACTGACTTGATGATTAATCCTGATGGCTTGATTATTCAATAGCAACTTTTCAACATTTCACTTGAAAACTTTTTTGAAGGATGAAATATACATTTTAGTTCTGTATTGATGTTTTTGAGAAGAGAAATTCGAATTAAATTAAGCCATGTGACAATAATGAAATTTTTTCTTCATTCTGAAAGTAAAAAGCTTCCAAAACAATGGATTTTTATAGAATACCGTTCGATTTTAACGGTATTTTTTTTAACTCTAATAGAAGTGATATTGTAGATGCATACTCATCACATATTGCTTTATGAACTCGAGAAATACAATAACGTAATGGACAGTTCGAAGAGTGCATATGGGAGATCAAACAATAAGCATAAGACAACGTCAAAGGAGAATTCCTGCAGATAGGCAAACAAATCTCTTTCTGAAAAATTGGTAGTTTGATAAGAACGTCCTTAAAAAATCCTACTTGACAACTAATCATAAAAGTCGGCAGAATAAATTATAAGCTACCTACATCTAATCACGTACTGATAGTGGATTCTTGTGTGTCTTTTATATATTAGATTATATTATACAGGGTGGTCGATTTCGTGTCTGCCAAATTTTAGGGGATGATAGAATACGTTATTTTGAGTCGATTGAACTAAACATACCTATGTACCAAGTGTTGTAGTTTTTCAGTTATTAGCATTTAAAGATTTAATTTTCCTATTAAGCTAATGGTAACGCACCTAAAGTTTCTTTGCAATTTTCTTTGTTTTCGAATACTTTTACCGCAGATCTTGTATCATTTCTGTAAATAATACAGTATGATAAAGTTTTTAGAGAAATTGCACCAATATTGCAATATTCCTCAAAACAAAATGAACGACCAAATACAGGGCAGCAAAATTAAATGAAAGTAGTAATTTCTAACATTTAACTGGACTTATTTATGATTATTATTAATATGCTATCATCCTGTATGTTCTGTTATTATTTTATACAATTATTTTGAATTAATTTAATTTTTAGTTTATTTTTATTTTACCTATGAAATTACCAATTTTACATTGGGTCGTTCATTNTATTCTACTTTTTAAATTTTTTTACCACATAGCATACATAGTTTAGAAAAATAAGCGTGAGTCGTATAATTGATATATGCAAATAGAATATTTCATTGACTATTTTGTTTTAGAATTGTGCAGCGGCGATTCCCTTCCCGAAGTCGAGATAATCAGCCTTCTGGAAGAGCAAATTCCACGTTACAAGCTGAGGGCCGATACCTTGACTAAATTCGGAGGTGAGTAATTAACATGATATACATATGTTTGTTTGTGTATCCTAAAGCGCGCAAAAAGCTTATCATAATATTTACAATAACAATGATAATAATTATGTTGTCTAAATGATAAAACCACCAGCACTTTGTGGTGATTTTATTCAATAATATTCAATTTAAAATCCTATTAGGAAACCGACCTGTTAAAATGTTAAATTTAACGTACCAGGTAGAGAAGGAACTCATTTTTCTATTGTATGAGGTTTTTCCATTTTTCTTATGTTTGTTTGCACCGTTTATGCGATAAATCTAGGGCTGATGATCGCAACGATAATTGATTGTCACCTTGACGATAAGGAAATTTATTTTTAGGTCCAAACAATTGTGATAAAAGTTAACGAAAATTATACAACCAATTTTAGTTTAGATTTTGTGTCCGTTTAAGAAAAATGGTGCGAAAAAAGAAAAAGTCTATTGAAGATTTAATCTTCACCTGGCAAATAACCGGTAATTAATTTCAATGAATTCCTAATTCTCGTTATAATTTTGGCGAAGCGTAATTAATCTTCGTTTCTTTTTCCTGCAGAAATCGATATTAAATTGACAAAGTTTTTTAAGCAATCCTGCGGTATAATATCGGCAAATATTCTCAAGGTTTTTAAAATAATCTTGCAATTAACCTAGACTAGTAAGTACGCAGGTTAAGCAGTAATAATTTTGTGTTTATGTCGATCGTTATTTAACTGCGTGACATGGTTTCACATGACGATGAAGCCGAAATCGCCGTACCATCATTGTCATTTTTGGAATTTTGGAAGACCCGTAAAGGTACTGCTAAAAAACAGAATATTTTATATTTTCCTTGAATTATTTGAGCGTGGCATATAGGTTAGAATAGTTGGTTAATAATCGATTTTCACTTTTATTGCATTTAGTCTAGAAAATTATCTTAAATAATGGCGACTAATGTCTTTCAGGATACGAAAATCAAGATTGGTTTATTCCGTCACCCGCGCTTCAAATTGACGAAGCGGATCTAAAATTATCGCCGGATCAAATCCGAGAGACCCTTAACTATTTTCGTAAGTATTTTTCAACGACAAAAAAATAATCAAAACTATATTTAAAAAATCGACTTCCAGTTCTATGTAGTAACCGTGTGAGCCAAATGACCAAAACCTACGATGACATAGAAGCAGTTACCCGGCTTCTGGAAGAGGTAACGACTATCAAATTTCATTTAAGCAAATTGTAAAGTTAATACTTTCGCAGAAAGAAAAAGATTTGGAATTAACCGCTAGAATAGGAAAAGAATTATTACAGCATAATAATAAACTAGAAAACACTGTAGCCTCTTTAGAAACCGATTTGAAAAGTGCATATGAAAAAATCACCCAGCTCAGCCATGAGGTGCATAAAAAGACTGAACTCATCCAGATTCTCACCAATGATATGGACGAGTCCACTTTGGAAACTGGAGCGTCTGGGCGAATCAATTTGGAACTTATGCAGAAAAGAATCGGTACGAATTTTATATAAACAACATGAAAAGTGCACATTAAAATTATTATCGATGGTTTATTAAATTTGCTTTGAACTTGGAACTCTCCTCGAAAAATTCAGATTGATTCGAACAGTTATTTACATCTTGATAAGTCCGAGCAATAAGCAGTTTACAATCAGCATACGCATAGACGATAACGCCTGCCATTATATTGGCAAGTTTATTTTTAAGTCTTACATAACATACTTTAACAGTCGTGCAAGCGATACAGTCAGATGGCTTGGGTTCAACTCTAAATACTATAATTTGTAATTTCAGCATCTCTTCAAGATGAAAATAAGGCCCTCAAATCGGAGTATTGTCGATTAGCTTCTTGCGCAGACGATATTGAAGCACAGGAACAAAGATTATTAAAGGACTTAACGGGACAATTAAGTAAGCAACCAATTTCACCACATTTAGCTAGTATTAACTGGAAATTTGTTTTCAGCTTGCGCTAATTCCAGTATGGGTCTATTGGAAGACGAATTGGATAGGATTAAAGAAGAGAATCGATTTCAGCATGAACAAATACTAGCTTTGCAAGCTCAATTACAAGACACTGAAGATAAATTAAGAAAAGTAAATAATTATTTTTTTGAGGTTCTGTTAAATATAATTTTTTCTCCCAGCTATTAACGGAAAACGATGAAGCAAATGGACTTTTACAAATTACCAAAGAAAATCAAGGCAGCCTAGCAGTAGAATTGTCCGAATTCAAAGCAAGATATTATGAAGTGGAGGCTTTGTTGAGGGACGCTCAGGAACAAATTAGGAAATTAAGAAAGAAACAGATGCCAGGGGCTCGGATAAATATGTTTTCGGCTTTAGGAGCCACTGGCACAGCTCCTTTTGATAGTTTGGCTAGTGAACTAGAAATGTCGTTACATTCAGAACTGAGCACTGATTCTGGTATTTCAAATTCCAGTGATACAATGATGTAAGTCATAGCTAATAATAAACAATTAAATTTCACTATCAAATCCTTGCAAATAATACAAAATACATAGTCAGAAACCTGCAAAATAATGTAAATATTCAAAATTCCTATTAAAATAGTTATTATTTCCAGTCCTCAATACAAGAAAGTCTTTGAAACTGTGCGTTGTGCCTCCCAGAACTCACTCAGTAGCGCGGAAAGTTTAGGAAGTCTTCATTCCTCCATCGGAGGGTATGTCAGCAGCACCAGCATGCCAGGAGCCGGTGGTCCTCGCATGAGCGTTATGTCACAAAGTAGTCAAAGTGGTTACGGCAGACATCGTAGACCCTCCTCCTCGATTTATAGTAGTAGTTCTTTAGGATATCCTAGTCTTGATTCTGCAGGACATTCAGATAGTGACTCTTCCATGCCTACTACAGATTCTGAAGATGGCTATCCGTACGAATTTTTAACTGAACTCCTAAAATTAATTGACTAAAATTTATTGTTATTTTTAGTGGTAGGCCACAAAAGGGAGTTCCAGGCGTACCAGGGGCAACTGAACTCGAAGCAGCTCTTCAGCGATTAACTCCTGGTGCGGTACTAGCTAGACGGGCCAACCTTCAATCAGGTTCGGCTTATGGTGGTTACGAAGGGGATACATATCTTCCATTTGGATGTCGTACTCCAGACAGTTTAATGTCGACGGGGTCTGGAAATTATTATAACGCTCATTGGAAATTACCTGAAAAACTGCAGATCGTGAAACCTATGGAGGGCTCACAAACTTTACACCATTGGTCTCAACTAGCACAACCCACGTTTGGAGGATTGTTGGAGGAAAGACCTGGAGTTAAAATTAGGTAATACTCATATACAGTAGAGCCCGGTTATAACGAACCCGGTTATAGCGAACTCTCGGTTATAACGAACGAAAAATTTGAAGTAAAACGAAAATTTTACCATAAATCCAATGTAAGTTTTCACCGGTTATAACGAACCTATTTTATTGCATTTTTTGGGTTCGTTATAACCGGACTCTACTATAATGTCTTAAGAAGATTTTATGTAGATATCTGCATTGTAATAAAAAGATGACATATTTTATGCGAATAACTTAATAAGAATCTTATAAACTGTTTATTGCCAGGGGTGGTAAAGAATTGGAAGAAATGGGTCTGGAATCGTATGGTTTGAGCGATTTGGAGGAAGATGAAGAATACGCAAATCCTGGGAAAGTATTCGATACCTCAGTACACACCTACACTTACACGAATAGTACTGTGATGCACCCAGACGATGGTACATTCGTTTCTGCTAGTAATAGAGGCAGTCGAGTCACCTCCGTATGCAGCAGTATGCAAAATTCACCTCCTCAAACTCCAGTTGCTTTAAGTAGAAGAAACTCTTGCAGTACCTTTTCAACTACATTAGGTCTAGCTAAAATGCTAAACGAACGAGGTATTATTGGTAACATTGCGTTTGGTAATGACACCAAATTTAATAATTTTTCAATTATTAGGCATAAAAGCAGTGACGCCGTCTGCGTTAAACACACCTAGTGGAACAAATAGTTTTTCACCAACGGCCACACCGCATAATAGTCCAGATGGCAGTCCAATGAGTACACGACCGAGTTCTCCTGAACCTTATGAGGCTTTTAGTTTGCCTCAGTTGTTGCTTAGTTCAATGCCTCAATTCTTACGGGCCACTGTTGGGGCAGCTAGCAATAATAAAATAAGCCTTAAATCAAAACGAAGGTCCAGCAGGCAGGAGGAACAAGCAGAGGTAATTAATTCTTTTACTTTAATGAACTTGACGATTTTAAATCGTTTTTTGAAATTTAATTACGACCATTTCTTAAATATTAATCCTAAGATAGGACGTATAAAGTTTATTGACAACTTGTGTAATTGGATTATCAAATCTCTCTCTCTCTCTCTCTCTCTCTCTCTCTCTCTCTATTCAAATATGGTATAGATACGAATCTTTTTAAATCGTATGAAATAGTTTTAATTTTATTAATGTCTAGTTTAAGTTTTTCAATCAGTACGGAATGAATAAATTCCATACAAAAAAACTTAAATGCTTTCATTTTTTTCTGTATTCAATAGTATATTACTTGTCAAGAAGGATAAATTCAACCTTTTGGTAACGAGTGGTTTGACACGAAGCGATGTGAAAACTGCATCATTCGCATTGCCGAAATGATGGATTTTTTCCCACCTCTCGTATGTTATTTTTCATAAAACTTGTAATAAAAATCCAACATCTATTTGTTAATAAAAATGTAAAATGATTGAACATTGAATATGACTGGGTTACATTAAGGCACTAGTCTTATGTTTAACTTGTCGTCTCTTTCGGATGAGTTTACAAATTGACAATGTTTTTTTCTAGTTAATAATGATACATGAAAAAAAGTTTGATTTATTTTTGTGACGTCAGTCTGCTTTTATAATAAATGAACTACATGTTAATAAAACTTCTTAACATAAAGCGAAAAGTAATAGATGATGTTGATTTGAATAGATTCAGAATTATTATTTTGTTGAAAAATATTATATATTGACAATAACAAATCTATTGTTATTACTTTTATTATTCTACCTTTATTCTAATTCACAACTTTATAAAATATTTAAATGCTCAGGTAGTAGAAATAGAATTAAATTCATTTCGTCATGTTGCAAAGTTGCAACACTACAGACGAATTTCTTCCATAGAGCTTACAACAGAGCGGGACTTAAATCTGTCACTTATGACAGAATGTGTTAAAAAATACGTAATTCGAACCCTCTTTACAGATATTAAAAATTTTCAATGCAAGTTTTATGAAAATATAAAATAATAATTATTGACGATTAAAGGTCAACAAAATATTGAATCAAAAATGTATTATTGAACATTGGACTCTTTCGTTTACATTGCAAAAACAGGCTTGTTCAGTCCTTGACAAATTTAGGAAATTTTTGTTCCTGATGATGTATTTTACATTTCAGAGTTTAGTCGGAAAAATTGAAAAAATGGGCATCGGTAATTTGATGACAGGATCAGGAGCGTTATCAATATCAGGCGGATTATACGCCCGACCTGCCATTACTAGTCCCATGACGCAATTGACATGTCTACTTCCTAGTCATAGTATCGAAGACTTATCGATTATTAGTGAGAAACCTTCGCCCAGTATTGATCACAGAACTACTCCAGGTAAGACAATTTTCGTGTAAATCACAAATGGCTGTAGGAGTTGTTGCAGTTATCAAACTTTTATTCAAATACACTTTCAAATGAAAATATTTCAATTATACAAGATGATCTCAAAGTCATTAAATCAAGTGTGATCATGATGTTTGTACAATATATTCGTTATATTGTCACATAAGCAGTTACGGACCGATCTCTGTTTTACATAATACATGCTTTCATTTTACAAGAAAAGATTTATTGAACCAATGGCCAAAATAAACATATGCTATGCACTCAGAGTTACCAATAAGATGACGACTGAATAGGTAATTCAACATGCTTACGAAGAAGCGTAAAATATTAACTGAGCACTTGATCGAACATTCATTATCAATTAGTTATAAAAAAATAAATTCGGGTTAAAATCGAGAAACTAGGTTTAATCTGGCCAGGTGTCATCAGGTTAAATTAGCAAATTTGTGTAGTTATCAAATAGACTCTATTATCAATAATTACTATAACAATATTTTGATTATAAATTCGAGAGAGAAACAAATCCCCTGCTCCTAACGGATTTTGTTCTTGAGGTTTAGTGTTCAGTTCCCTTTGAAGAATATTTGAAATCCCTGTGTGGAAACTAGTTCATAAGAACAACCCCCCTAATACAAAAAGCATTGAATCTTAGATAAGGCTCTGATTACCATGTCTAGTTAGGTGGTAATCCTTTTATCGACAGTTCTCTTAAACGGATTTTCAATCAAATATAACGCCCAAATGGATTAGTAGTTTATGTGTCTAATTATTAGAAATAAACAAAGTACCTTATTTCGTAACTAGGCTAGTTTTATTTGTTGCTGAGAAAAGATTCAAGCGAAGCAAAATAGTTGTGATATCAACGAAACGGTCGTAACAATATACACGAATGAGAGTTTTATCCTTTAATCTTAATGAAACCCATTGAGTCTTTTTCTCTACCAGTAGGCGGAAAGGCACGAGTCCCAATAAGGCTTCGGCTTCTAGATCTGATGTAGCTCTTATTTTCCTAAGGCGAGTGAATCTCTAAGACTCATTAGTTTGTTTCTCTAGATGGTCTTCCTCAAAATCTTATCTCAGTATTCTATCTACGTTAGTTTTGATTGAAAAACTATATCATACTTAGCAAGAAACTTAATGAAGAAACAGATTTTAAAATGCTTGTTTAGATTATGTTGTCTAATCCTAAAATAGCCATTGTTATCTCATTGTTTTTGGGTTACCACTATTAATACCTGATTTATGGAAGAAATTTAATGATTTTTAATCAAATACAGTTATATTTTTCCGATATTTTATTGACTAATCTAGTTTGAAAAGGTCATCAACAACACTATTTCAGGGACAAATTATTTTCCTTCAATAGTTTCTTTTAGTTCTGATTCAATGAATTCGCCTGTATCAATTTGCATTAATGCTTCCAAGTCATCGTCCTCATTATTATTTTCTATACTATCTTTCACTTCTTCTTCATTCATCTTTTGTTCTCCCTCTTTGATTTTTGTCTCGAAATCATTCCGTTCTTCAACTTTCATTTCAACATCTTCATAAGATTTTTCTTCAATCATTTTCGCCTCGTTGAAATGTTGCTGCTTCGTTTCCTCTTTTTGTACGTTTACCGTAGAAAGTTCGTTTGAAGGAATTAACGGTTGTAACACGGAAGTTCTTGTGCCCAGTCGATTGCCTATATGAGCCATGGTAATTTTTTTCGCAATAAATTTGCTGCTTATAGGAACAACTTTTAGTGTCCCCTTAGGAGTTAGTTTATGATTTAACATGTGTAACTGAGAAAAAGGGATAATTTTCTTGCAAGTTTTGTTGGAAAGAAAAATTTTTCCAGTATTTAGATTAGGAATTAGGTTTGAGGAGATGGATGTCGGTATGACTTTGAACTTCTCTAAGTTTATTTTGGAAACCTTACTGATTGGAACTGATGGAGCTTTATGTAAGATTCCGGTGTTGCACGGGATTCCTTTAGCATTAGACTTCATGATCATTACTTTTTGATTCTTGTTAATAATCATTTTTGCTGATGAATAGCCTTTTTCAATTATATCAACTTCATGGTGTCTATTATATATTTTAGTAGGTTTGGTTCCTGAGTGTTTATACCCTTCTCTTTTAATGTTAAACTCTTGATCTTCAATTTTTAGTTTTTCTTCTGGAAACTTCACAATATCTGCATGAATCGGATGTAAAGTTCGAGGTGAAATTCTTTGCAACACTGGTGTAATTCGTCTACCTTCTAAATGCCAATCTTCATCATTAATCGGTGATCGGTTGCCCTGATATGAAGCAATAGCTTTAAGTTTCTCATCGTTCGCCACTCTTCGCACTTCACATTTGTGCCTGTCAATACCAATATTCAAGACATTTGAAACTTCTTTTAGAATTTTTCGTTTTTCGGAAGTAAGAGACCCTTGAGCCCTAAATGCTGATACCAAAATCGAGTAAGCCTCTAACTCCAATTGCCTTAAATTACTCAAACATTCTTCTTTGGATAGGCAATGAAATGTCGGCCACATAGCTTTTTTTTCAATAATGTCAAACGTCAAGATTAAATATGTCATTGGTAGAAAATATCTAAGTATGTTTGTTTGGTTGCAGTGACAAAACCAAAAACCGACCTCGGAATTCCATCGAGGCCGGGCAGCGGAGCATTAAATAGAAGACTGGATCAATTGAACGCGCGCAAGCAGCGAAGACAAGGAGGCGGTTCAGGACAAACAAGACCTGATTTGGGGACGGTGTTGTCCAGAAAATCTCCGGAACCAGAACAAAATCAATCACAAACATCCACATTGGGTACCCTCAGTAGTCTCTTATTTGGAAGAAAGGGTGGTTGGTTTTAAAGTTGCAAAAAATTACCAGGGTCAATGGTACTTGAAACTTTCGATTTCTCCCTCTTTTATTTGAAGGGATAAAGGAGTGTAGATGAAACTAGATTAGTAGACTAGTAAACGTTTAAAAATATCTTTATTTTCTTAATACAGTCAGGAATTTTGTAGTTAACAGTTTAATGAAAATTACGTTATCAAAAAAAGTTTCAAGTTTGCCAATATTAATTTTAGTTGTTAAAAACTAGAAAACTTGAGAATACTGTGAAAGGGCTTATACAATAGGGATAATATTATAAAATGATATTTCTTTTAAGAAGCAACTGATACAAGTCGAATTCTTAGTGTCTGGATCGTGAAACAATTCCATTACACTAAACACATTTTTTTAGCAATGAACAGAAGTTTTTTAAAATTAAATTTTTAAATTTCTTGTCGTTTTTTCTATTTTTTTATTTGTTATTTATTATCTCAGTTATAAAGATCTTTTGGTCCAGCCAATATAACTAATTGACTCATTCTTCTAGTCTAAGTAGGCATTATTCTATAATTTTAGGCATAATTCTCTTTACTAGGAATTTTTGAATCTGTTTTAAAGATATGTGATATATGCTCTGTTTTAAAATTTTTCACTGTAAGTCTAAGAATTTTTGCTCCAAGAATTCATATTTTCTTGAATGGCGTGGACTCGGTTTTATCAATGTTTCCATTGGAAGCAATCTGATTTTGGTCAAAAATATCTAAGTAATCTTTAGATCCCCCGTAGATCCCACGACTAATTCTAAGATTAAGTTTAAGATTTTGAAAAATCCTAAACTGATCTCTTATTATGTTCTGGAGTCAATAGGCTGTAATATAGCTAGTGACTTGTTTGTTATGAAATTTCATTTGAATAATCAACCATTATCAACACAATGTCCAATGCACCATTTCTGGTATTTTGGTAATACTTAATTGCTAAGTTTTGTTGCATTGTTGTGCGCTTGCCTCAAAAACAGCCCCTTTACAATATTCTCTATTTCTGTATTTACTCGTTTTGTGGCTCTAAACAACTTTATATATTTTTCGCTCTTGTTTTATGGTTAGTGATACTCTACCGCTCAAAATATAAAAAAAAACAACATAGTAAATAGAGCATTTCTTTTTTAAATTAAGCCTTAATTAGAGAAATGGAAAAGTTTTCCTGCTTTTTTATTTTGTTCTTTGGTACTGCTAGAACTACGGCTATGTGTAAATAGTAAGTTGTGTAAATATGATTAGTGAGAATTTGAAACTGATAATATTTTTAAGTAGTTTAGGTGTTGAGGTTTCCTAGTACTTTGGGCGCTTGTTATTTTTGTTTTAATTAATTTGTACAAAAACATGCAAAAAGTATTAAACCTATTACTCACTAACCTTATTTATGATCATCATTTATTTCAAAAACTGTTTACTGTATTAGAAAAATTTATTCATGTAAGCTTATTAAAATAAGTACGATTTTATTATTCAAAAAATTCGTTGCCTGTTAAAGGAATAAAATAAGAAAATATACATTTGAAGCAAATAAGAGACCCAATTTCCCTTTCGAGTACATAAATCAAAGAAAGACATCATCATCGTCGTCATCGGAAGCATTCGACAATAAAAGGACCATTATTATTTTGACAACCCAAAAAAGCCATGTAAAAATATGCAGACAAAAACGATCAAAAGCATTATTTACTGCGGGACGCAAAAAATGCCTTCGTGTAGGTAGAGAAAGAGAGACAGAAATGCAGAAGGAACTCCTGCAGTTTCGGAACAGCAGGGATGACTTATGCGCCTCGAGCGGTCTCTCATCAACAAAACGAACACGACCTCAAAGAACCACTTGTGTTCAGGCGGTCCGATTCCGAATAATGGGTTCGGAAAAAAGAGCGCAGAGTAAATATTTGGACGGACTGGTCGATGTACACGAAAGGGGTAAAACGTTGTAGTACTTTAAAGTATTTATTATGCAAATTTGAGGTTTTTTCTTGGAGATTAAGCTTAAGTAAGTGTTGTGTTTTAAGCACACTATACGATTGTAAAAAAAATACATTTCAAGTTACTCACTTCTGAACTTTAAATAATGAAAAAATTAAATGAAAGTGAATATAAGGAGTCTTTATAATAAATATCTAGTTTTTAAAAGAATTCCAGCCAAGGTCATAATAATTTTTAAAAGAAATATTTTATTACTGTTCATTTTTAGAAATTAGAATATGACAAATGATATTCTAATTTTTTGAAGGGAACTTTAATAAAAAGCTCCCTTTAAATATAAATATGAACTTAGCTGTAAAACTCATGTGTCTAAATGCCATTTTTGAAATTTTGTACACCTGTTCCATCGTTTAAAAAGAGCTGAATCCCCAAAAAAGACAATTCCTTTACTGGTATGCATTTACACTGATATAATCCCTTAAAATTAACATTTAGTAGCACCTAAAGCTCCTTTCGGTGAACCGAAGATATGATAATCAGTGAAAATGAGGTCAAAAACAAAGGGGGCTTCACTATGACATTAGTACATCGGCACTCCTAGGTCTGATGGTAGATATGACAAGATTTTCCAATTTTAAATATATTGGATTATTAACCCCATTACGCATGTAGTTCTTAAAAATGTTCTCTTTCACATTCCAAAACATGACCATCCTTTCACTTTTTTTTCGAGAGCTGTGTACGAAGTTTTTTGATTTTTCAAACGTTTTCTATTCAAAAATCAATCATGGAAGAAGTTTTCAACATTAGTTTGTCTTATAATTAAATATTATTACTATCCGTTTGTAAAGGTCATATTTCAACTTTTATTTTACCTATTTTTATATAGGTTATTAAATCTGTAATAAAAATATTTATTCTACTTTTATAGCCTTTAAAAATGACAGTTACGTGGTGTTTCAACTTTATCCATGATATATTTTTAAAAGATCTTAAAAAAAATCAATACGTCACAATAAAAATCCCAAATAAAATAAAATAGAACAAGAAATCATTACTAACAACATAAAGAGCAACATACTAAATATATCAACAACAACCCATAAATCATAAAAAATACATAATGAAAAATGAGATCTTAATTCGAAAACAAAACGTATTCATTCGGTATTCAAATTTAAATCATCAAGATACAAGATCAGTTTGGTTGTTCTTCTCGATGATCGTGTAGTTGGTAGGTAACCCTAATGCATCTTCTCGATTAAATACTGACCCGCGAGTCGGTCCAAGCCTCTCTCGGTCTGCACATCTGGATAATTAATTGTTTGCCTTCGACCGTCAAAGCGAGATCGGCCAAAGTTTGCCTTTCTTCTTCTTCATCATTGTCTCGTTTCTTTTTCTAAAATGTTCCCACAGATATAACGTATGACTTTGTTTAACAATAAATAATAATCATAGAGTGACACTTAAAGACATTATTGTGACGATGCCGTATAATATTAAAATTATTCTTGTACTACACTTAAACACCCTGTGTATGTTTATTGTTCTAAAGTATTTCTTCGCGACGAATAATGGTTTTGATGTTTTATCTGTTTGTTGAAATTAATTACAATGATATTTTTAATTAATGAGCTTGGTTCACTTAATTTATTTTATGTCAAAGAACAATGTCGTATGCAAATAATGCTTGGAGAGTTCTTTATAATCACGTCATAATTTCAGTTTGTTAAAGATGCGAATAAAAAGAACCCCTCGCTCGCTCGGATCGAGGACGAGAAACAGGTACGGAAACAATTATCAGCAGAAATATATGAAACGAGGTGATTTTTCAATTAATGTATTCAATGTTCCAGCACATTACCTTTTTAATACACTCCTGGATAAAAAAAAACACGGACAAACAAAATTTTGTTTAAATTCAATCATATTTTTTGTCTTTATTACTATTGCTACTTTGCAGGATAGCGGAACAATATTTAATGTTATTAGCCATCGACATCGAATGGATGATACCAAATATGGATAAAACGATTTTCTAAGTTTCCTCCAAGAACACTTTTTGAAGGTTGCAATATTGGTATAGGCCGGAATTTTAATAAAAACCCGTACAGATCTCGTTTTAATAGAAAATGGTTCATTTAATTCTAACATTTATATCGAGGAATGTTTAATGGATCGCGTGATTCCTTTCACTTCGTTTATTGTCCAAAACTTTGTTGAATGCACGATAATATCCGATCTCATGTTAGAGAGTTGCTAGAGAATATTTGGACCACACGGATATTCAACGATTTAGATTGGCCTGCATATGCTTCTGATCTAAACCGAATTGAGCATATGCAGGATATATCTATTAAGGAATATTATTCGCAATGGGCAATCCAAAACTATTCCAGACTTTCCACTAGCATTCCTCGAAGAGAGGTCATATATTTCGCAAATGATAATTGCCAGTTATAGTCAAAGCTTCAACTTCGCATGACACCCGTTATTACAGCAATACACAATATTAGGGTTACTTTATTTGTTGAAGTTACTTAAGCGAACCTGTAGAGACCTATGATAGGTTTAAGAAAATCTTAAACCACATAGTTATTTCGGTACACACTACTTCGCTCTTATTCGCTTGATTCAATTGCAGTTTTTTTTGTCTTTTAGCTGAAATCCTGCTCTATAATAATAACTAATTCGATTTGACCCATATTCAACAAGGAAGAAATGAAACGCAACCTCCTAAACTTTCTATGACCATTATATTTTGATTTTTTTAAAATCATTTTCTTTTGAAAATAAAGCCAAATCCTCACTTATTATTACTCGTAGAATCATATTCTACAATGTGTAAAAGTTTCAAGTCAATTGATCACATAGTTTTTGAGAAATCAGTACCTACTAATTTTCCAAAAACTATATGATCAATCGGTACAGATTTCTCAAAAATTATATGATCGATCAATTTGAAACTTTTGTCAATTGTAAAGAATAATCTTACAATTAATAATATGTAGATCAGGATTTAGCTTTGTTTTCAATAGAAAACAATGAAAAACTCGAGATGTAATGGTCAAAGAAGGTTCAGGAGGTTATATTTCATATCTTCCTTTTTGAATATGGGTCAAATCGGATTATTTATTATTAAAAAACAGGATTTCAGGTAAAAGACAAAAAAAACGCAATTGAATCAAGCGAATAGGAGCTATGTAAGTTATGTGTACCGAAGTAACTACATGGTTTAAAATAGGCATACAGGTCCCCTAAAAACACATGTTCTTTTTAATTTCTTTGTTGTTCCATTAAATTGCACGGTTTTCTTGAAAACTTTTTTTTAATTAAGATATTGATATGAATTAGAAATAGAAATTGTATTAAGAAAACGTGAAGCATAAAAATATCATGACACGATACATTATCGCGCCGTGAAATCTTTCTACAAATTTAAAAAAATGGCTNAGATCGGCCAAAGTTTGCCTTTCTTCTTCTTCATCATTGTCTCGTTTCTTTTTCTAAAATGTTCCCACAGATATAACGTATGACTTTGTTTAACAATAAATAATAATCATAGAGTGACACTTAAAGACATTATTGTGACGATGCCGTATAATATTAAAATTATTCTTGTACTACACTTAAACACCCTGTGTATGTTTATTGTTCTAAAGTATTTCTTCGCGACGAATAATGGTTTTGATGTTTTATCTGTTTGTTGAAATTAATTACAATGATATTTTTAATTAATGAGCTTGGTTCACTTAATTTATTTTATGTCAAAGAACAATGTCGTATGCAAATAATGCTTGGAGAGTTCTTTATAATCACGTCATAATTTCAGTTTGTTAAAGATGCGAATAAAAAGAACCCCTCGCTCGCTCGGATCGAGGACGAGAAACAGGTACGGAAACAATTATCAGCAGAAATATATGAAACGAGGTGATTTTTCAATTAATGTATTCAATGTTCCAGCACATTACCTTTTTTAATACACTCCTGGATAAAAAAAAAACACGGACAAACAAAATTTTGTTTAAATTCAATCATATTTTTTGTCTTTATTACTATTGCTACTTTGCAGGATAGCGGAACAATATTTAATGTTATTAGCCATCGACATCGAATGGATGATACCAAATATGGATAAAACGATTTTCTAAGTTTCCTCCAAGAACACTTTTTGAAGGTTGCAATATTGGTATAGGCCGGAATTTTAATAAAAACCCGTACAGATCTCGTTTTAATAGAAAATGGTTCATTTAATTCTAACATTTATATCGAGGAATGTTTAATGGATCGCGTGATTCCTTTCACTTCGTTTATTGTCCAAAACTTTGTTGAATGCACGATAATATCCGATCTCATGTTAGAGAGTTGCTAGAGAATATTTGGACCACACGGATATTCAACGATTTAGATTGGCCTGCATATGCTTCTGATCTAAACCGAATTGAGCATATGCAGGATATATCTATTAAGGAATATTATTCGCAATGGGCAATCCAAAACTATTCCAGACTTTCCACTAGCATTCCTCGAAGAGAGGTCATATATTTCGCAAATGATAATTGCCAGTTATAGTCAAAGCTTCAACTTCGCATGACACCCGTTATTACAGCAATACACAATATTAGGGTTACTTTATTTGTTGAAGTTACTTAAGCGAACCTGTAGAGACCTATGATAGGTTTAAGAAAATCTTAAACCACATAGTTATTTCGGTACACACTACTTCGCTCTTATTCGCTTGATTCAATTGCAGTTTTTTTTGTCTTTTAGCTGAAATCCTGCTCTATAATAATAACTAATTCGATTTGACCCATATTCAACAAGGAAGAAATGAAACGCAACCTCCTAAACTTTCTATGACCATTATATTTTGATTTTTTTAAAATCATTTTCTTTTGAAAATAAAGCCAAATCCTCACTTATTATTACTCGTAGAATCATATTCTACAATGTGTAAAAGTTTCAAGTCAATTGATCACATAGTTTTTGAGAAATCAGTACCTACTAATTTTCCAAAAACTATATGATCAATCGGTACAGATTTCTCAAAAATTATATGATCGATCAATTTGAAACTTTTGTCAATTGTAAAGAATAATCTTACAATTAATAATATGTAGATCAGGATTTAGCTTTGTTTTCAATAGAAAACAATGAAAAACTCGAGATGTAATGGTCAAAGAAGGTTCAGGAGGTTATATTTCATATCTTCCTTTTTGAATATGGGTCAAATCGGATTATTTATTATTAAAAAACAGGATTTCAGGTAAAAGACAAAAAAAACGCAATTGAATCAAGCGAATAGGAGCTATGTAAGTTATGTGTACCGAAGTAACTACATGGTTTAAAATAGGCATACAGGTCCCCTAAAAACACATGTTCTTTTTAATTTCTTTGTTGTTCCATTAAATTGCACGGTTTTCTTGAAAACTTTTTTTTTAAATTAAGATATTGATATGAATTAGAAATAGAAATTGTATTAAGAAAACGTGAAGCATAAAAATATCATGACACGATACATTATCGCGCCGTGAAATCTTTCTACAAATTTAAAAAAAATGGCTAAACGCGAAGAAAATTAAAAAATTATTCAAAATTGAATTTTAACAAAATTTAGAGTTTTTCGATTTTCTTTTGGTCGAGAAGTATACACTGTAATAAGAGACACGAAAACTCATTAAGGAATTTCTAAACATTAGTTTAGAAAATTATTTAAAAAGAAAAGTTACACGATATGACTTTCAAGCGTAAAACAACCATCTGATGGTTGTGGTGACGAGTTCCACGGTTTCTCCAAGGTTGTAGGAGCAGACCATCCATACATTCTAAGTCGTGTTGCAAAGTTCAATGTCAACTCTAGATAATATGAATTTAGCTCATAATTTTATCAGACTATCAAATTAAAGTAAAGCTCAGAACTAGGACTATTAACTTTTGTTTCATATGAATGTCGTTATCAAATTAGTCGTGTTGATTTATGAATAAAAAAAATTTCAATAAACTGAATTCGCAAATATCTGAACGTAAATGAAAAACGAGTACGGGCACCTGTTTTGGAATGTGAAAGAAGAAATTTTTAAGGATCACATGTCTAATGGAGTTAACATTAACTCATCAAGTATTGGCGTTGCCATATAGCAGCTCATGGCATTTAGTTGTTTTTTACACATAAAATTAATGTTTGGCAACGGAGAACTACTAAATTTGTAAGAAAAAAAAACTTCGTTCTTGATGAATTAAAAATCCGAATTTCTTCAACCAAATTGTCATTGGAGATAAACCCAATCTGAGTTTCTAAAATTCAGCGACTGAACAACTATTAATGGATCAGAGGCACTCGAGATCTCTACATAAAAGAAATCTTATATTTCAATATCATTTAGAAAAGCCCTTGCACCAAATTTATAAAAAGTCATAATATTATATTTACAGGTTACTCAGAAAAGCGATAAACTATCAAATGAGAGTATTGCTCAGTATTAATAACAAGCCTGCATACCAAAAAAGAAAAAAACAGAAAATAGTGGAATGGTTTCCAAAAGAATTTTGTTTTTGCGAGACAAAGCACCAGCACACAAATCGAATATTACCATAAATAAACTTGCTCTTGAAATAAACAAACGTGATGGTGAGGTTCAATTTCTTAAGCACTTGTTACTGATTACCTGCTTTGGATTGTTTATCTTTTTCCTAAACTGAAGGTAAGTTTGAAAAAAAGTTTTCTAAGGTATAGAGAAAAAAAAATTAATAATAAAAAAAATATGAGAGAATCATTATTTAAAAAATTACATAATTTAAATGTGTTTAATTCTGCCGCTGACACTCTTCGAATCTAAAGACCTAAATCTCACTCCGAAATCTCGAAAAACCCTACCATATAAAGTGTTCGAGACTTCAGCTATTTCTTTACATCACATAAACTCTACTTTTGTGATATCCCCATAAAAAAATTAAGTGGTTACGTCCAAGCTGCGAGGGTTTACAGGATGCCATCTCTACGCGATATCACTGACACATTTCCTTTATCACTAGATATTTATATCCGAAGTATGGCAGGTTGCCTCGTTTTGTTGCATCCAAGAGTTGCTATCGTACCGAGATCATTGCTGCAATTCTGGCTTGGAAATTTTATTTGACTTTTTTACTTTTCGAGAATGAAAAAAATTTCTATACCTCACCTTTGGATTCTCTGCTCCACTTAAATCCACAATTTTATTTTCGTTTTTTCATTATTTTTATAAAATGATTTTTCACGGGAATGCACATTATTCTCCCGTAAAGCGATCCATAGTGATTAAATTTCCCGGAAACAGCTCGTTTGTCCAATGCAAACCGAATGCGACCGGCTTTCTCTTTCCGTGTCTGTACAGGAGTGATTTCAAAAGTTCAAAAACTTATGTGACACCCTGTAATTTGAAGTCTTGAAAATCTCTGTTTTAGTTTATTTTTTTTAACGGATAATTCGTTTTTGAGATATATTATTTATTTTATATAAAAAAATCAATTGAATAATAATTATTTATTTATTCATTAGAGGCCTGTATAATAATAATGATAATAATAATAATAATAATAATAATTATTATTATTATTATTGCTCTAAATGTTTTCCGTTGTTTGTCAAACAAAGAATAACCGAAATTCAAAATATCAGTGCACATCATCGAAAATACCTCTTTAGTTTCGAAGGCATTTTTCAACAACTCCTTAAGATCTTTTAAATTTTGAGATTAAAAGGCGTAAAGAACCTACTATAAATAACCTCAAAAAAAGAAATCTAGTAACTATAAATTGGGTGACCTAGGTGACCATTCTATAGATCCTCTTTGCTTTATCCATTTATCTAGGAATTCATTATTAGATTGAAAGAACATAGTGGAGAGAAACCTTATCTTGTTGCAAATGTAGTTCATCCTCCAACTGTACTTGGTTCATAATCTATTTTATAGTTCGGATCTTTTTTTAAGACTTTTTTAGCTCACTGAGGCTGAGAAGCAAGCCAATTTTTATGCAAAAGGTTATGCTCCTAGATAATATTTTTTACGTATTTCAGTGATTTTTTTTAATTTTCAGCTTTGAGAAACTAAGGATGGGACTTCTGAAAATGAGTAGTCTGTATGTAAAATAATATAATAAATATAAATGTTACAAAAATTATAAAAGTTAAATCGTGATTATTACTTTCAGTAGTGAATCTTGGTAACTAAAATAAATGAGGTGGATTAGAAAATTGTTTAGCAAACGATATACCTATAACATATTAAAATGTGACAAATTCTCTCGTTTTTTTTTAAATTTATGTCCCACATTTTTTAGGTAAATGAATAAAATCTTGCATGCGATATGATAATAATAATCTCTACCCTCAAGCTTTATTCGACCCAATCTATAGGGTGTTATAATTTTTTGGAATCACTACTATTTTTATCCAATAGAATTTGAATGTTGAAAATAATTGAAATGAAAACATTGATAGTTTTTTTCGATCGTAGTTTAAAAACGGTATCAGATATCCAAAAAGTCTCATCTAATGAGTTACAATGGTTTCCAAAAAGCACAAAGAAAAAAATTATACTCATGAATCAAAAGTCAGTAGGAAAAAAAGGTTCCTGTAAATAAAACTAGCAATAAATAGTAATAGTAAGTAATAATAATAACTAGTCAAAAATTATAACATCCTCCAAATTGTATCAAATTATTATAAGGTCTAGAGATAGAAGTTGTTATTGGCATATAGCATGCCAAAATTGAATGGTATACGATAAACAATGTAGGAAATAATTTTAAACTATAGGAAAACATAGCTAATTTTAACACTCTATATCTTAGGCATTAAAAATTTTGAACCGCATGTTCATAGAAACTTTTCTTCTTATTGTTAGAGTAAATAAATAATAAAACAAATGCAAATTATCTTGTGAAATATCGATATATTTTAAAACACTCTGTATATCAAGATATATGTTTAGAGCACTTCTTAATAGTACCTATTTCTTAATAAATCTCATCTGCCTTAATAAGACATTTAAGCCATACAACATATTTTTATTCTTTACATAAAGCATCTGTATTGAAATATTGAAGAATCAAAAAAAAATTGAAGGGGAAAGTGGTTGACAATGAAAAGCCTGTTTGGTGAAAATACACTTAAAATAAATTCGGTATCTTTGTACCTAGTACAACGATGAGAGGAAATACTAATTTTAGCCTCTTCGGTGTTAAAATAGTCAAAAAATAAAAATTAACAAATGTTACACAAACAACAAAAAGGACTTTAAAAAATCGTAGTAATATATTTTTGTTTGTTTTTTTATGTATTTTTTTAGTTATTGTGTGAGCAATATTACATTAATGTTTACTACACACAATAGTGACATACGAAGTTTGTTTTGGAACAAGTTTTTAAAAGTCAAATCCCTTAAGTATATGTATACAGTATGTCCACGAATGGAACAAACAGAAGGACGAATAATCCAAAAATTTAATGATACGAAATAAAGGTTTTTTTTATAAAAGTTTGTTGTTGATAAAAAAATGAAATTCTTAATGAGAAAATTGTTATTTTTTGTACAGGTTGTCTGAAAAAAGGAAAAATTCAAATTTTGTATAATTATTACTTCTATTATTATATATTTTTTTTCTTTTTCGATAAAACTACTAAATAGAATAATTGTTTGAAATCATTCCCCCTTCTCAGATCCAGATATTAACTTTTTGGCATCGTTCACACCAAACGTATTGTCAGCCGCCGACTGCGAGCGAGCGTTACGCAGTTTACTGCTTTTTCATACACATTTAACTTTTTCTTCACACCGAACCGGCAATACACTATTACTAAATGCAGTGTGACTTAACGTTCACAGTGGATGTTTTCCAGCAGTAATCCGCAATCAGTCATCGTCATGCTGATTGGTCCAAAACAGTTTGCAAACGGTATTAGACCAATATGCATGGCGCTAACTGTTTGCGGATTACTGCTGAAAAACACCTTGTGAGTTCGCTCACAGTCGGCGTACGTTTGATGCAAACGATGCCTTATTAATAACGAATTTGATTACTTTAAAAATACATTAATTAAATTATTAGAACAAAGTTATAATTAAATATTAATAATGGATATATTTTTTTACAAGGACGTTTAAACCAATTGACTTATGCAATTTCAAATAATGAAAACATATTAAAAGAAGGACTTGTTCAAGCTATGGAACGAATATCCTTGAAAGAAGTGCGGAAGAATTGCGACTATATTCTCAATCAGCTTGAAAAATATGTTAAAAACGATGGAGGAGGAGTGTTTATATAATTCTAAAATATTTTTTTTTACTTAATGTTTAGCCAATGTTGCCATAAGATGTAATATTATATCTACTATTAACATTCCATTATAACTTTTTGCTAATAATTTAATTAATTTACTTTTAAGTTAATTAAACTCGTTAAGTTAATCTCCAACATCTAAGAAGGTGAGAAACAATTTTCCTTTTTAGTACTTTACAAATTGAGGATACTTTACTTTTATACAAAATTTTATTTTTTCCCTTTTTCAGACACCCTGTACAACAAATAATAATTTTCTCATGGAAAATCTTATTTTTTTTACAATCAAGAATTCTATAAAGAATTGCTTTTTTTCCATTTTTTAAATTTTTGGCCCATTTCTGTTTTTATCTACTCTATCCACGAACATACCGTATATACATAAAGTTACATTCTGCCAGTTCTAATTTATAAAAGACATTTTATGTAATAAAATTTTAAATGAGCTCCAAAATCGTATCAATGTTCCCAAAAATATACGGTTATCAAGAGAAGAAGCATGTAGGCGAAGAGTGCTTAGCAATTTTCTTTATTCTCTTATTATTCTTTCCTGCTACTGGTGATTGTGTTTTGAAAAGCCGTGTGAAGTGCTAAGCAGGCAAACCGAGTTGGTACCATCTAACGAGAAAGCAAAACATACAGTTTCAAACTCAAATAAAAACTACTTACGAACAATAATATTTGTAAATTGGGTTCGTTAAAGCGAAAAAATATTGTAGGCCGAATCGTTTGGGAACCATTAACCGTGTTTGACAACAAATTAGAAACCGTTCAACGAAAAACTTCTAATAGGTAAGCCATTTAGACTATGCGCCTAATGGATTTGTGTCCACTCTACTTTTTTTTAAATACGGGATGTGACATAAATCTATCCCCTTTTTAAAAGTTTCTCAGAAAATATGATTTTACCTACCTGACGACGACGAAAGTTATCTGTGGGGCAGTTTGATGATTTATTGTTTGTTTTAAGAAACTGCCCGACAATCAAATCAATTAAGCCTTAAAAGCATTATAAAAAATGAGAGGAGGACCCAATGTGTTTTAGCTTTATCGCATGACTCGATAAAAAGTACAAATATATTGATGAGTTGGGTTCTTCTCGAAGCCCATGGTAATTATAAACATCTCCCGGCTCGGTGGGGAATCAACCAACATTCAACGACTGAACGAGAAGAAAAAGGGCACCAGTGGCGGCAGCGTGGTATGGAAATGATAAAGATTTATAGTTATATGATTCAAGATAATGAGACAATCTTTATCAACCGAACCATACGTTTACTTAAAATATGTAATATTTATCATTCTGGCAAATACTGCATTATTTATTCTTTTCTTGTTTACAAGTTTTACATATCTGCCTAGAAAAAATAGTAAGAAATGCAACTAATTGCACTCCTTGTGCGCTGTTCTGAAAAAAGAAAATTATAATACAGAGCAATAAACTTTTAAAATGGATGGTATATACCTAATAGCCTTAGGAAATTTCAATTTTTTTGCTTTAGTTATTGCTTGTTTTTGCACGCTAATGCCGATTTTATACCTTGAATGATAAGGAAAAGCTTAAACTATACATACCTACGGCTATAATCGTTTTATACTAGGGTTCTCAAGACGCGTATCTTCATTACGATACACTTTCAGAAACACATCACTTATCTAGCTTCTATGTTGTACTTGTTCTTTTTTTGTGAAAACTTATAAGATTTCCAAACATAGAGATCATCTACCGTATTCGCCAGATCTTGCATCTTAACACTTTATTTATTTTCATTTTTAGAAAATCTTTTTACATACAATAACCTAAAACACTTGATTAAATAAAAAAAACATGTAGAACGGTTTCGTATTAAGAAACACGCCAAGTTCTGGAAGAATGAAATTTTGAAATTTTCTAGAAGTTATCCAACAAAATATTTATTGGTTGTTGTCAATAATGTAATTGCTGTACGATAATAAGAAAAATGGATTTTTAAAGATTAAAAATATTATTAAGCACGCGTCACTGTATGGTTAAATATCTATGTTAAATTCTTGGCTGTAGCGTGCATCATGAAACAACAGGTTCGCCCCAAGGGGCCAACCAAAGGCAGACCTCTAAGCAGCAGTGTCGGTATACCGAACCCATGAAATGCTTTCGCGACGAGTGGCGCTCTGGGTTCTTTCTCTCTAGACTTTCGAGTGGCCGTGTCTATTTAGCGATAAACTACGGCTTCGGCAATTAGTAAAGGTGGTCATACACCTCGCTCAGTAAACAGCTCCAAAAAGAAAAGAAACATGATTCATGTAAAAATGTACAGATGACATAGAAAACGTAATATTCACTGTTAATATTTGCTAATGGACCTCACATTAGGTCATTTAAAAGCTCAGTCAGTAACCATTTAACATAAAAAAGCTCATGTAAATGATGGGAAAACTACCAAAATATTATTTTAGATTTCAAGAAATATTTTGAATGTTTGAATCTCAACATTTCACGGAATTAAACTACAAAGAATTTTTTGAGTCAAAATTTAGGAAACATTAATTTGAGCTCAATATTTTTCTGGATTTTTTAACATTTAAGAATAAACAACAAAAATAGAGATTTTTTGGAATTCTGGACGAGTCAGCTAATTGGAAAATCATGTTACTTATATCTGGAATTCCAACAGGAACATTCTATTTTAAATCTTTAACATATACAGTTTTATCACTGTTTGGCAACGCTTCTCTATACTTTCCACTAAATTATTAACTACATCTTGTCCGATTTGCATTTAGAGTTGAAACAATACCTCCTTAATTGCTGGACAATTTCTGAACGTAGTTCACAGCACACATTTGATCCTCTTTGCTTTAATTCCAAACTTGCTCAATGCAATTGAAATTGTTGGACCTCGAGTTGTTTGGTCGTCAAGTAAAAAAGTTCTCACAGACAGCAAGGAATTACATGTGTCCATTAGGTAAAATCAATTAACGATTTTAATATTGGTTGGTATTGGTTGAACACTAATCTCAGAATATTAGGACGACACTCCCAAGAATCTGAAGAACCATTGTGAAATTTTATTTATTTTCAACACTTTCTTTTCTCTAACATTCCCATCCAAATTAAGCAAAATAGATAGAGCTTTAAAAATAATAGAATGGTCTTTAAAATGATTTATAACATGTCACTTATAATTTTAAGTATGAAAGTCACCTTCGTTAAGTGGCGAGTTTCACTGCAAATTTTAATGTGAGATTAGTTTAATTAAAATTTCTGTAATTAAATTACATTAAAACGTGTGTTTTAAGAATATATAAATGTCACACCTATTCTACAAAGGTCAAAATGAAAATTTTCAGTGAAAAACACCAGTTCACCTCGACCCTAGAATGCCAAGTACAGGAGAATCCAAAATCACCTTGATCTTAGATAGTTTTGTTTGTTTTTTGTAGGAATTACATTGGAAACAGAATTCTTAAAAAGAAAAAATAGTGCAAACTATTATAACAACGCCATAAAAAACAAGGTACCCTACCATACAGTGTTTTTTAAACCCCATGCCTTCGTCAAATAAAAAGAATATGGCTAGTTCACAAACAACACATTTCTCATAGCCGTTTTTACTGGCGAAAACTCAGTTCGCAATTGAGAGATCCAATGTAATAACCTGATAAGTTCATTATATTAAAATGTTTAGAAAATCAAAATTAAATCCTGAAAATATCAGGTTTTTGCAAAGTTCTGATACACTGGCAACCACCATTACAATATTTTATTAAGTGTGAATTGGTAGTCATACCTCATTCATGCACAGGACAAGTGGTTATTTTATGCTCACTAAGAATATGTCATTACTTTATTTTTTCATAAAAGTGGACTTAAATACAAAGTTATTTATTGCTTTGGACTCCTCAATTGCTCTTTTAGCAAACTGTCAAGAGTGTCACGAATGTCAAAAATGCTTAATAATTTAATTAAAATTAATAATAATAAAAATTAAGTCAATTTTTATTTAATTTAATCTCACTGAACATGATTAGGGCAATCAGTACGACACCAAAAATGCGCGTTAAATATCCTAATCGGTTGCACTCAGTCTCAAAAAGTGCAATCACTGATAAACGGTCTCGAATTTCTCCAAGACAATAGAAATCTCCAATTAGTCAGATCCAATAAAATTACGTCAAAATGATTATATGACAGTCACGGTGGTCAGATGGCGATCGTCTTTCTCTTTCTAACATCTATAATTATAATTGCATATGCTCATCCTTGTCTTTGGGCGCTTTTTTGACAGATTCTGGCAATAGTGATGACAGTTGCAAACTGTTTTCGACCAATAAGCATGGCGCTGACTTGTTGGGAATTTCTATAGAAGCAGACCTTACGACTTCTAACTATTCCAGGTATTCCAGAAAGAGGTTGTCCGAAACCTTAACCAAATATAAAGTTTCATTGTTTTGTAAAGTGCAAGAAACTTTGCTGCACTTCATTCACCCCTAGAACATAACCGTGTTTGCCCGTAGGCAGTATTGTAGTCGGTATTCTATGCCTACCTACCGCGTTACGGAAGTTACATCGAGTGTCACAATATTAACGAATGAAATGCTTTCATGCCAAACATAGAAAATCTTTCAATTCATTATTTTTTGTTGGATGGCAGTATAATAGACATGTGTGTACTTCTTTTTGAGTTATTAGACCGTACGAAAGCATCCTCACCCCAGTGTCAGTGCCTAAGAGACTGTTCCTATCCAGCTCTATTATGTTTTTTCAAAGTTTCAAGATTCCAACCCCACTGCTGCAAGTCTCTTTTGGTAAGTTATTATTCTCCTTCTATTTCTACAAATAACTGCTGTATAGATCTCAGAAGAAGGTTTTTGATTTATTAAGGAAACTGTACTGAATTTTCAGTCTTCTTCTTTTGAAGTAATTTTTTTCTATTCATCCTTGACCTGTTGTTATGCGTACCAATTTTATGATACCATTTTATTGCATATTGCACGGTTCGAATTATCGAATTAATAATTCCTAAAATTACCACTTGAGATTGCCTATTGATTGAATCATCAACTGACGTTTCGACAGTTTTGTCCAAAAATTGGAAATTCCAATTTATGCTTATTGCGGGAAACCCAACAACCTAAAAAAATAAACTTGCTATAAGACGGTTCTTTGGTATCATCGAAATTGATAATAAAAAATACAAATGTATTGCAAGTTTATTAGATGTACTAAGCAATTAACCAGTAATTTAATAGTGCTTAATATTTTTAGACAACACTGTATATATTAGGCTGAATAGGTTATGATGAAAAAAATATTTTTGAGTGTTTTCAATTCATTTTTAATAATTCTGATGTCGTGTGTTACATTTTTACTAATTTCATTATTCGCAGAATCCAAAAACAAAAAGTTTCTATGTATTTTTATTATATTTAAACATTTTTTAAAATTTCGGCTACTAAAAAACTTACCAGTAATTAAGGGTTAGATTATCATCTAAATCAGAGGTAGCGACAACGTAGTACCAACTTTCATCAAAAACCGTACCGAAAGCAAGCAGAAACAAAACCAACAAGAGGCGCTCGCATAAACGGACTCGATCCAGCAGCAAGTGAACTCAAATCAAAATCAATTTCGTTTTTCAGTTTGTGGCAAGCCACCGAAGGGAAAGGATCGTGTTGTTTTGGTGCGCAGGTACCAGAGTTCTCACGCGATGTAGCAACAGTACCAGTCTCACAGTGCGTTCCGTATTTTGATTTTAATATTTATTTATTCGTTCAATGGTGCTTGCACGTGAAACATTGATTTTTGCCGGATCGAATTGTTTTAATTGAAAAAAGAAACTTTTTTTAATCATTGGAAACTATTTTTAAAATTTTGTTGTTGTGTGACATAGCTGGCGCCTAAACGGAGTCTCGGTTCGGGAGATTAAAAACCTTTATTCAAAAATAAACATTGTTAATTAAGCGGCAGTTTTCCAAACAATTACTGAACATCGAAACGGGCATGATGATGTACAGAAACTCAAATAACGAATACTGCAGAATCATGTTGGTGCTCTGTTTTCTATCTGTGATAGTTCCTTGCTGTTTTACACAGGAACCCGTCACTATTAATAAACCAAGAAATAAGAGCCCACAAGCTTGGGAAATCGACAGTTCCAATACAGGTAAGAATATTTTCTATTTAATGATGAAACAGTCAAATACATACAAGAATTTTATGTGGGCACGTATAAAACATCTTTATATATGTAGTTTTATTGGCAAATTACAAATTGTCATACGTCGGATTTGAGAAATGGTATTGAGTGGAAAAAGCGAGAGGAATCTTACTAACTGGCACATTTTGACATAATTTATCAAACCATTAGGAAACTTTCTACAGAAACGCATTACTCTATGTTCAAACTGAGACTATTTCTATCCATAAAAAATTAAATCTCAAACTGAAACATGAATGGGATTTTATTGCCACATACAGAAATTAAGATGGTTTATTGTAACAACATTCAAAATATAATTAGAATACATGTTATTTTCAATCATTATTGTGAAAAAGTAAATTCTTCACTCAATTTTAAATGCAAAAACCATCTGACTGCCACGTGCAGCAACCAGTTTGCGAGCAGGAGCAACTTAACTTATCGAAAGATCAGAAAGTTAGCATTCAAGTGGTATAATATATCATGTATCATCACCATCATTATGAAATCAATACATACAGTTAGGAAAAGGAATTTCCTGATTGAGTGTTTGATTTTGATGAGTTTAATTGCAATTTTAATTTAATTGTTTTTCAGAAAAAAATAAGTTTATGAAAAAGAGATCGGAAGTTAGTTTTCATTAAAAAGTAAGAAATCATTTTTTTTACATTTTTTTCTCAATAGAGTTAGAGGTGTATGCAGTTTTTCAAGATTCAATATATCTCTAACATGAAAATGGTACATGTAGTAGTAAATTTGTGTTGAAATTGTTCTTTGAACTTGGGAGAGCTTTTTCTTATAATTGCAGATTTTTCTTTAGTGGCATACTACATATCAATTGAGTTTCATTATAGGTCATAAAAATTTTAGAATCGCATTTTCTGTAATTTCTAGAGATTAATGGAATACAAAGTTTTTTGTTCTTTGATCTTCAGAAAGAATAAGAATAAATTCCGGATCGTGTTAAGAAACAGTTTACGTTAAATTCATTGGAATTCATAGTACTTTTCAAGGATCATTGGAAATATGCAAAAAAAATATATCTACCTATTTGACATCTATTTTCTTTTAAATGGAAAAATATGTTAATCTTCTGCTGTAGGCGATGCTCGTGTTGCAGATTGCACTTCGAAAAATGCCAATTCTAATACATTTCACTATTCTAAGTCTGTCATACGTTTCCTATCATAAATTATGCCTTAAAACTGCTGCAAACGATGTTTGGTATCACAGCGCCCAATTAAACTGCTATGTTTTTTTATGTTTCTCCTGTTTAGTTTGAAAAACCTTCTTTTTTACGTTATAAAGACAATTTTTTGAAATAACACCACCAGCTATGATAGTCATTCCGAAAATGGCAAGTCTCAATGAAAGTTCTACACTAAAGTAGACTTATAGATTTACTGGACTTATTAATTAGTATTTTGAACCAATTGATTCGTCACTTTATTGGAACCGAAACTGCTGTCCAGCTACCTATAACAAAGTAACCCTATTCATAGCTGCTTAGCTGTCTGTCCAAACGTATGTTTGCTACGAGGAGTATATTCTTCTGTGGTTTTTCCTCAATATGATACCCTGTTACTTTGACCTGGTGATGATTCGTTAACCCAGTAGAACATTTACTTAGTTTTCTTTTTTAGAAATAAATTCGAAGATCCTAATACTCGTAAGGAATCAACGTTCTTTGATCGCACGTGATGATGCCGCAACAGGCTACGGCATTATTATATGATCAGCTATTCAGCACGAATATTTCAGCTGGAGGCAGTGCGGCCCATATTTCAACTTACCCTAGACTCTAGTATTCCATTTCGATCATCGTCAATCATTTAAGTAGTCTTGAAAACATTTTCTGGAACCTTGAAACTCCATAAAATCTATTTTTGCATTTTTATTCTCAATTTTCAAGTGTAATAAAATCCATTGCAGCACCAATGTGAAATCATTAGAGAACAGTTTCTTTTACAAAAACATTTTTAAACATTGATCCCCACCTTTTAAACATGAAAATAATTTTATGACCACGTGAAGCAGAAAGCCAATTCGGTTTTAGTGAAATGGCACGAAAATTTATCGATTCCGATGCCATAATGAACCTCAATTATCTGAAATATTCATAATGTTCAAATTGGTTGCACAAATAATCTGGCACGTATCTAGAAATAATATTTTCTTAAGCCATTATGTTTGCATTGTTAACGAATCGGATTCCTTTCGCTTTATAGACTCTCCTCCGGCTATCCTTCGTAATTCAAATATGTATTTCTTCTTCTTGCATTATTATATTGTTTAATGATGGATAATCTTAAAGGCTTTTGAACGTTCAATAATACAAGTGTGCAATGAAATAAATGTAAAAGTTCTGTAGTTTAAAGAGTCGTTAAACGTGGGCCAGTGAAAATATAAAAATATATGGCTCGAATAATTTTTGAAATGTTATTAAAATGTCCAGCTTTAACGTTAGAGTGTAAACTTTTATTATGATCGGTTAAATTTAGGATAATGTACACAATAAGGCTTATTTGTGAGTGATTAATTTACAGTACAATTAGAAATTTTCCTAGTAGCTTTATAAATTTCTTTATTCTATCTCCATTGCATGGTACCATCCATTTACAGTAATTTTCCTAAGCGTTTTATGATGATTATTTTTGACTTTGGCGGAGCAGTAATTTTACAAAAATCCCGACATTCATAACGAAAAAAACAAGCCAACACTGTAAAACAGCTTAGAAAATTATGCATAATTCCTTTTGATGTTCCGCTTTTACATTACATCAGCTTGCCTTCCATCACCAGTAAAACCGTTATCTACTCCTATGAAATTACACACAATTATTTTCTCGGAGAAATGTTTGCATTGGACTTAATATTTATTTATACAAGACTAAACTTGACAAAGCCGAAAAATTATAGAGTCTGAATGCAATAATTCCGAAGGTGGTTGTATGATTACTATTAAGATGTTTGAAAAAAAGTGGTTGTCAATGGTTCCCATGAAAGTGAAGCCTCCCATTACGATGCAATTTTGCGGCGGAGGACCACATCACATAAAAATTAACTTGCAGGATGAATAGGCCATCGGGTTCTTGCGGGCGTCTCTGCCCTATAATTTAACGGGCCTCAGATCCATCTTGCCCGCTTATTATTTACCTGAGCTCTCTGGTCAAATGCTTCGGGTAACTGTTTAAACGTAATTAGACAAAAGGTTGTTTTTTGTTTACTACAGTGGCGCACATGCATAGGTACTAAAATTATTTGTTTAATTCTATATCCAATCGTTTGGCAACAAATCGAATTACGATCGGTATTTAATGAAAGATCAAACTACCTAGATTAATCGTAAATCTGTTCGGAAATAGAGCCACATTGATAAATTGCAGGGATTTGAAATAAGAAGGCATACATCTTCTTATCTTATCGATCAAATTACCATTCAGTTACCATTCGTAACGGTAGGCACATGCATTAAATATTGTCAATAAATCACAGTTTTTAACGTTTATTGATCAAAATACATGTCGCTCTCCTCCAACACTGTCTTCAGAGCACAAGATGCTATTTCAATAATAATAGTGCATCGATAATTTCTTTTTAGACCTCGCCGGAGTTAATTGCACACATCAGGCCCAGTTTCTTTTTATTGCATGCTTGATTTAATGGGCGGATGAGAGCCGCGTAAAGTTCTTAATTTGGTGAAAATTTCCCTTTCTTGACGACGGGTGCATGCAATAAAGGGAACACGCTAATCGAGCATTAGTATTTTTTTTTATATTCGTTGCTAAGTGCACTTTTCAAGTGTTTTATTGTAATAATTGGATAGAATATTTTTTCGGTCTATTTATTTAAGATAAAAATGTGATTGTGCAATATTTCGTCAGTTTAATTCGAAGGTATATTTTTATGACGTACTTACAATTAGTCATTTTACTTTGGGTGATAAAGCGTCATTTTAAATATGTTTTTGATATTTCTTGAAAAAAAGGATTTTATTTTTAGAAAAATTTCTTAATACATTTCTGCAATGCCAATAGTTTTTAGAACTGCACTAACTTTACAAATGGTTTTGTTTCACACAACGTTAATCTAATTCCTAAAAGATTTTTTACCATATTCCATATTGCCCATCGCTTAAAATTGCTAAAAAGTATGACCACTTAAATGTCACGCAGCCGTTAATATCTACTAGAATGGCCCTTAAAATGACCATTCTATTTTAACATTAACTTAGATGGGAATTATTCAGCTTTAAAAGGATATCTACGTTTAATATTGAAAAATGTTACACAATATGAAATAGAAGGGTCTCGAAAAACCACTTACATTCCAAGCAAGTTAACAACAAAATTTCTGCAATGGAACAAATAGAGTTCAAACAGATGAGGGGCTTTAGTAGCAGTACAAATGTTTTAAGCAGAAAAAAGTATGCTTTTCAAATTAAAAAGAGAGCTGAGTGAAAGAATCTTTTCCTGCATAAAATGGCCATCGTTTATGACTCAGAGTGCAGATTCTGCATAGACGATAAGAAATCCTCCGCTAATGTAGTCTTGNACGATGACATCGAATCTATTATTATATGGACATTTGGAAAAGTTTTAATGCAACTTTAATCTCCTTTTTTACCTTGTTTCAGACTTCAACAAGAAAAGCTTCAATTTAATGATAATAATATACATATATATTTTTATAGAAAGGGGTGGACACGAAATATTTTTTAAGGTACTCTCGTATATCTTTGTGGTGGTAACGCTTCGCCTACCAATGACATTTCTCATAGTTAAAGTGGTTCTATTCCGGGAACTGTGTTTCTTTTTTCGAAACGGCCTTATGACTAGACACGGTAATTTTTTTAATTGACAGGGAGTTTGGCGTCAGTCTGTTTATTTTTGGTGATAACAAGCCTTATTTGTATCTCTGTTTTTCTTTCGAATTCTAGAAGCTAAAATGCCTCTGAAGGGATATTATGTTTTATGGTGGTACCCATCAGATATTTTTGTCTTTTTTTTATGATGCTATAATAGATATCTCTGCAGCGTGTTGATAATTGTTAGTTCGAAAACTTTTCACCCAAAGAGAAAATTTTCGAAAAAGGGTGGTACCTCTCCATTATTAGAAGGAGAATACATTTCTTTTATTTTGCCATTTACAATAGATCATGCAATGTAATTCTTTATTCATATCATTTTACATTCTAAAACAAAGTCGATAAATAAGAAAGTCTCATAAATTACTGTTAATTTGAATATTTCAATATTGAACATAGAATAATTACTGACTGGTTGTGAGAAAATACCAAACCATCTCTTTTAAAAGCCATTTTATCTAACTTAAAGTCCATTTTATTATTGAGATTTCTAAAATTTAATTGAGTAATTTATTTCATTATGCATCTTTTGGGAAAATATTTTAATCTGTTACTCATTTGTTAGTTGTTTACATCAATAAATAAGAGTTTTTTAAGAAAAGAACTAATATTTTTCATGTTTTAACTAAAAAATCATGAAAAAGCTAAATTAACAGAACATAAGAGAACTATTTAAATCACAAAATAGGAAATATTGACATATTCTTCTTACCCTACTGCAAAAGGAATTGAACTTTCTAATAGAAAATATTTTATCATTCTACAGAGTTTCTCCCTAGTTCGACATACATCTTCAATTATTCAAACCTTTCTGCATTTTAGAGAAGAGATTTTAAAAGAGTTATACTAGTTGAACGAATGCCGTGTTCTACTAATTCAAACCTCAAATCCCAAAGTTTATCGATGACAATGCTCTTAGACAATAGCATGCTTAAAGTGCTGGCGCGTGATCTCGCAAATACAAATTTCTTTTGAGGAATATTCTATGCCTTTCTTCCACTGTTTTTGTGCTCAGTTTCTTAATAAATTTCATAAAGACCAAATGGGGCCTAAACGAATTTGTTACTTGTAAACAAGTTAAAACATGTCCTATTTTTTGCGATAAAACTCTATGAACTTTCAAGTATTTACCTGCATAATCACAAGGACAAAAATATTAAATAAAGCAATCGAAAATGAAATACCCACTAGTAATTGTCACTGGTACCACTTATGTACCGTCGTTAATTGCGTCAATAATGGTGTTGGCGCCAACTTTTGTCTATGCGAATAACCTTCGGCGTTGACGATTTTGTCTCTTTCAACGGTTTCACTTGTCCCATTTACCTGGTATTCAGCCCAGAATGGGTAAAATATGCTTTCGTTCATGTCGTACAAGTCCCGTATCGAAAATATATACATTCCTGTTTGACTTTATGAGTAAGTGTGTTAATCGAAAGTCGAGTCCGGGCCTGTCGAACAGGTAGAAATGCAAAAAGAAAAATTCCAAGTGCCCTTTGTGTTCCGGCCGCACGAGCTTATCTGGCAAATCGGCTTTGCGGCTGTTTATTTCGAGAAGAGGTAGTTTTTTGTCTCTCAATAGGAAGCAAAGAGAACGGGATGACCGATGAGACAATCGAGGGACAGCTTACATTCTTCGTCATTCCATTGGTGGTCTAATTAATTACCGAACGACAAGCTCGTGTATGTTCTTTTTTTCCTCTTTAGAGTCTCATTTTATTTCTCCGATTTCTGCTTCCTCGCGTAATTACGTTAACAAGAAAAACTCTTTTTTTGTGCAGCTAAAGTTCATTTGACGCAGTTGGTGGCGAATCGAAAGTTGTGCATATTTTGCGTTCTACATTTTCATTTTGTTGGCACTGCTCAATGTTTCAAGTCGTGAAAAGTTAATGTCATTAATCAGGTAGTGCCCAACGCAATAAAATAAGAATCTGACAAGACTGTTCAGTTAAGTACTATTTATTTTTAAACCATTTTGACGTTGAAACAATGCATTGAAAAAGATGAATGTCAGGGGCATTGAGACAAAGTGAACACGTTATAAATATGAAACTTGAAACGAAAAATCCGAAACAGAAATAGAATATTTTCAAATATTATCCGTTCTGCATCTAAGTCCCGAAACAATGAAAGTCGTCATGTAAATGGTGAAACGAGAATTTTATTCAAATAAACTGTAACGGATTTCCTCATCCACAAACTTGATTTGTATAATTACACATTTCTTATAATAAAATCTTGAAAAGACATTAATACTTATTAAAGTATAGTAGTCCTTAATTACCAGACTGCTGGATTTTCTCGATTATGATCCAATAAACGATACCGCCATTTAGAATTTGTACTGCCAGTCTCGCAATATATTTAATAATCCTCGATTTTATATTGAAATTACTAGACGACCTGTAGTTCTTTTAACCTGTTCTGTTTATTTCCAGAAAATCTTTTCTAGTCTGGTTCAGATTCCTTTATTAGAGGTAGTATTTATGTTCTTTGTTTAAAAGGTTAAAAGTTGGTGATTTACACTTCAGGCGAAATCTGTACTGTATTGATATTGATATCTGTACATTTGGTTGCATAGTTCTAATTTGGTTGAACAACTTTAAAAGCATCATCTTCGAAAATGCTTAGCTCTGCATCTGAATTGAGCTGCCTACTTTGATTGATGTCTTTAATGGACCAATGATAACCGCATAAAGACGAGTCGAAATTGTACGGTGAATGTTGGAAGCCACTTCATACGCTTAAACAGATCTTATAATCAATAGGGTCGAACGTTATAATGCATAACAACGTCGAAAACGCAAAACATTTACTACTGAAGCTGACTCCTAAGAGGTTTACGGTGTTTATGTATCACGTAGGGTTTATGTGAATATCACGTTCTTTATCCAAGAACAGCATACTCTGGTAATAAAAATATATGCTCTTCATTACTGTCCTGCAGAGAATGTGAAAGTTGGGACTGACATTTTTTCGCTTTTAAAAATTCTGCATGGTTCCAATGTAAACCAGGACATTTGGCTTCTGATTCTTAATGGTGGCCCTCAAGATCCATCACCAAAACAAATTTCCTTCTTGAATGAAACTGGATATTAACACTATTTTCATTTCAGGACTCATTTTCTATCATGGATGCTATTTCTGGCTTAATCATAGTACTTACAAGATAAACAATACTAATAAATTTTTTATTGTTACGACGTATGAAGTACTCTTAACAATACCGGTGCATATAATTACTTTTTTCATATTATAATTTCAACATTAAATTTGTTATAGGCTTTAGTACTATTACAAATAACTTTTAAATGGAAAATTTTGATAATTAACATAAGATTTAACAACAATTTCGTATAGAATTTGCAAAAACCAATATTTTAACAAATATCAACACACCTATTTATCCGTTTACATGGTATTTTTAACAATAAAAAGAATAAAAAAACCCTAAATGATTCGCTTTATTAATGTTTCATTACTCAAGAGAAAGAGAGAGAAAAATAAAATATAAAATCAAAAAGATACCATTAAATAATCGTACCCCATACTGAGCCCGCTTAGAACTTTGCATGGGTCCTCCAGCCATACTGACCGGCCCTCACGGGTCGAATAAATTATATGGGGCTCTCGTTCTTCGGATGTTTGTTTAGTTCGTTAATTACGAATTATGACAAGGCGCTTTTTAGGACCCTCTCGATAGAGCTGGAAGCCCATTATCAAACAATAACGAGAAATTTTTTATTATACCTGCATGAGTTCAAACAATGGCTGTTTGCTTTCGGTTAGGTTACCAGCCACCACATGCTTTCGCCTATCGAAAACTTCCTGTTTATTTTTAGTTCGGGTTTATTTTAAGAGCAGAAAAATATTTATTTAATTATTCAATTTCTTTAAATCGCCATTCTCTCCATACAAACAGGATCAATTGAATTCATATATTGTTCTTCCCACGGTATATTTTTCTTATACCTACTACTAATAATCTTTCGGCTACAGGGACCACTCAGGGTGGTATCGGAACCGATAAGCGAAATATTGCTCTTAAAAGAGCTCGGAAATTGATCAACCCACTCTTCTTTATCAAAAACCCATACAAGACGGACTGGAATAAAAAAACCCCTTGGGACAAAACAACAAAAAAAAAACCTCTAAGTGCAGAACTTGGTCGGTTCGGCCAGGTATGTCGGTCGAAGATACCGACCTCCGGCTCGTAGAAAAAGATAAGGTAAAAGCCTCGTATCTTTTTTTACAAGCTAAAGCACTCAGGAGGACACTCGACTGTTATAATTTAAATGAGACAGTGGGTAAAGAACGGGCTAATTAAAGCAAGAAAAAAGGAATTAGAAGATAGACAATCGTCTATATAAAAAACAAAGGATTTTGTTTAATCCATGTCAATATTTAATTAAATTAAATAATAACAGATATAGAATTCTTAAACATTTTTATCATGATATATAAAAACTACTTGGATTTGATATAATTTGTTTAAAAATTGTTACAATTCTTGAAAGAGAGTTTACTTTAATTGATAAGTATATCTTTTTAATTGTGTCTGCAAAATTCTGTATTTCTTAAAAATTGAAGAGCAGTAAATACTGATTAATAAAAATCACTTTGTTTATCATAAATTATTGACAATTTGAGGTAAAACTATAAAAAAAACGCCGAATCATTATTCTTTATCATGACAAAACAAGCTTTTAACTCATACACCTCGTCAAACAAACAAATCGTTGAGGACACCAGACATCGATTTATATTGTCCGTCCATGTTTACCTGATTTATCACCAAATAACTTCTTCTATTTTTTCGATGTGAAACAAAAATACTTGAACAACATCTAGAGCAATTACTCAATCGTTCGAAATGCATATTTCTGAATTATTGATTTCTAAATGGCCAAAAAATTTAAAATAACTGGTTTGATCGCATGCAAGCGCAGTCAGCATTCAGCACTGGTGGTGTTTGTGAAGTCATATTTTTGTTTTAAAAGTCATAAAACCCTTCGATGTCATGGAAATATCAATTGAATTTATTAGTGTTATAAATTTTGCATCCTCGTGTATAATTTCCTCTGCAAATATAAGGAATCTCGTACACAGTACAATCCAGATAAGCAGCCAATTCTACCAATTGATCTGGCAAATTCTATTATTAACTATTCATATAGTCATTGCTACTATTATTTTGAAAATAATAGACTCACTTGTACTCTTTAATTTGTGCTTTATCTAATTTATTTTAGAAACGTTTGTAGCATCCCTCGTAACACCCATATCAGTTGTTAACCCATGCATTTCTATAAAAAAGAAGTCATACAAGTAGAACAAGCATTAAATATCAGGGCGATATACAAAATAAATAAACTTGGTTTGTAGAACTATTTTAAGCAAATGGTGCAATTGGTAGGGTGGTCCTACGATATTTCATGTTCGTGTAATACTCGCAATATTAGGCTCTTTTCATAAAAAATAGTCGGGTGGAGAACCTATACTGCCATCTCAACATAGCTTATGTGCCCTGGAGCTATAGTCCACTTAGCCATATGGTTAGGGCGACCCTGCCAATTGGGGCAAATGTGGTAAGGAAGGCTTTACCACCAAAACACAAGATCTTATACAGATATATCAGTTGATTATTGAGTTTAGTAGACTACCTAATAGACTTATTGTTGTCAAAATGAACATAATTAGATAAAAATCATCCAGTTGATCAATAATGATCCAGATGATATCAGTTAAATTTTTGAGCAGAAAAAAGCTCATCTGGAAGACAGTTTACAAATTTGTAAAATTGGCAGCTAATATACATTAAGCGATGTAGTGGTAAGAAAATGGAGTAGACAGCTTAATGAATTTAAGCCAAATGTTTGAAAGTTTGTTTGAATGAGAAAATTCTGAAAACAAAAAACTTACAATTAAGACAAAGCTTAACCAAGACAAAGCACGAACATTTACACTGAAGATGCATAAAGTAAAACATAGGAACAATGTCATTTTTAGAGTGCCACAAAATTAATGGTGATACATGTTAGATTATAAATACCTAGAAACGTCCGGAATAAAGAATAAAATATAAGAACTTTTCAATTTGGAAAGCATTTTGTTGAGAGACAACACTCCGGCCTGATGCAGGTGCTTCCATATAAGAGCAATTAAAAAAATTAAATAGAAATTACTTCCTCTTACACCTGCAGTAATTTTTAGCAGGACATGCATATATACGCTACGCTCCTGGTTTACAATTGTATGAAGAAGTCGAACTCAAATTTAACACGTAGATACTGGCGTACAAAGACTTATGCTGCGTTATAACAAATATCTAAATGTTAGTTTAAAATATATTTAATAAAATGTCAATTTAAAAATCAAAACAAAAATGTCATAGTAGCCTTTTCTGTGTTGAAACTGTGGAAAGAATTTAAAAATAATTTTTTGTAATTTAATTTGAATTGATTAAAAAGGAAATCTGATTATTTCTTTATTATTTTGCATCGGTTTATATTAGTTTATATTTCTTATTTTTAGAAAATAAATGTTTAAATTTACAATAAATAAATATATATATTACAATATATATGTATATATATAGAATCGCTTAACATTAGATGACAAATAATGCAAATATTTATGATTTTTTACGAATACAATTATTATAATTTGATTGATATAAAAAGTAGTCGCCCTTGGCTGCTCACTGTTTTGTCTTCCTTATGTTACCCGTTATACAACACAAACATTAAATCTGAAATACCTTTTCTATAAGAAAAAAAAGCCTAATTGGCACAAAATCTTATTCTTTCAATAAATTTTACGAGACTTTTCCCAGAGGTGAAAGCTATCAAGAATCCAATTAATAGTAATATCTGTTTTTATTAAATTATATTTTTCAAACATAATTTATACAGATTTCAAAAAGATTTTAATGAGCATCAGTTCAACCAGAGTTTCACAAAAATATAATTTTTAAATGCACTAATGGAAATGCATTGAATCAGAAAAGAGGATAAGGAATTCAATCATGCACATGTCATAAATTCAATTTATTTAGAAAGATAAAAAGCGGTTTAAAGGCGAATAACAAAACAACCGTTACGGTTTAATAACAGAAGATATAATTTCCGCAGTACGGAAAAATAGCAGCACACGGAATGCGGCACGGAACAGGATTTAATATTAGGCCTCAGGAAAATAACTGAGAAAAAGATAAGTTAGTGATCTGACTTCGTGACGTTACCGTTACGCACCTCTCAATAGCGCATCTAATATGGCTTTTGCTGTTTGTATGATGTGCAAAAGGTTATCTAAGATATAACGGTATTTTAACTCAATATAAAATATCCAAAGTTGTTGCCATTGCAAACCGGGCCCTACAGTATACACGCAATACAAGAAATTATTATTGCTCAATCCCATAAAATTATTCGAAAGTTCTCGAGACGAAATTCCAACAACGTAGCACGACGTATGGACGTTGTTCGTGATAATCATGCAAGGTGTCCCATTTTCGTGTGCCCAAGCTTTATTTAAATATTTCCTTGAGTTGTTAATTTATTCAAATACTATGGCCGTTAACAATATAATTAAAAAAGGAAATCATCAGATACATTCTATGGATACGCAAAATGGATCAAGCAGATTTGAAATTTCACAGTGAGAAATATTTAGAAAAAATATTTAAAGTTAAATAGAAAATCCAAGCCCTTCCACTTACCACCATGTAGTATCTTCATATATGTTACCTACATATGTTAATTCCATTTTGAATGTAATTTCATTTTGATGATAAAATTTACACCACAAAAATTATCAGAGAAACATTAAAATTATAATCTCCTTGAAAAATTGGGGATATTGTTTGTTCACAAATAAAATTCGAATATGTTGTTTCTTTGTAATTAGGCTTTTTATATTCGGATTTACACTTAAATTTTATAACAGACTACCATCAGTATATGTTTATCGCGATTTTTTATAATTAATAGAGATTATTTAGCATATGGAGGTGTTGTTAATTCAGAACTATGTCGAGAAGACAGTTAAGTGCTGCAAAGGTTAATATGACAATAGATATGATTAAAGTCGGGGTCAGATAAGTGGAACTTAGCGACAATTTTAATGAATCGCTAAGTGTGGTGTGTTGATTACAAGTCAGACTAGAAATGTTGCGGAACGGTCAAAAGCTGAAAGATCTTTCTTGAGGCCGACTCTTTTCATTATTTATATAAACGATATTAACAATATTGGATCCAGTTAACTCTAGAACAATTGCACTTATATGCAGCACTTATATGAAGAATGGAAATCTCTCCTTTTCACAAATGAGTCTTATTTTGGGAGATATTCTAATCTCATACTTGTTTGGAACAATCCACTAGTATGTAATATATAACTGCTGATATATACAGAAAATTCAATCATTTCGAAGGACAACTTCACACCGGTTCAGCAGGATAAAAGAATCTAGACAAATCAGAGCATTCCCCATTTGTCATTTGTCCCATTCAAAGTCCCCTGATCACAACTGCATTGAGCACGTCGGAAATCACTGTAAAGAGAACACATGAACCACGTCAAGAAACTCGTCACCAATTAAAGGAGCTACGAGGGTACCTGTTTAAGTTATTATAAAGTACCACTAATATAATACCACTAATACCAGCGTTATTGGGATATGACAGTACTATATTCATAATATTTCAAACTTGTTATCAGTAAAATAATGTCATCTCAAAAATCCGCGTATAAAAATAAACAATTTTGCCCAAAAAAATACAAAATTTAGTTGTTTGTTGAATAATTTTTTATCATTTTAATAAAAGTCGGATTCAATAATAGTGCCTCGAGTCGCTTCGTTTATATTTGGTAATGAAGCACGAACAGAAAAGACTGTTAATAATCGGTTTTCAAACTTTCGCCGTGGTTGTGGTTTCGTCAGTGATGAATTTCGTGAAGGTCGCTCAAAATCTGCTGCTATTCCAAAAAACATCGTCGCTGTGTGCAATATGATTAAAGATAATCGACATATAATATAATTTACCTGTAATCTATCTATGAGATAGGGGCAAATCTTAGACGAATCGAAGAGTGCAGTCTATTCGAATTTGCATGTACATGTACGTGTGAAAAGATATGTTTCTGATGGATTCCTCATAGTTTGATTAAAGTTCAAAGAAAAGCTTATGTCAATTGGCGGAAGGAAATTTTTAACAAATTCAATAGAGGACCAGCGAAATATAATATCGTGGGCGTACAAGGAAAAGCCACTAAGTCACAATTTTACATTTCTGAGAAAAACCGATTTTAATATTTAAGTAAATGCGTAAAATCAAATTAAAAAATAATAATTTTTACTCCGATCTTCATGATATTGTTCTATCAGCTAATATGAACTCCATTACTTTTCTATGTTAAAGAACACAGAAATTTGAACTAAGTGGCGTAAAAAGTAATAATTGAGGAAAGGTGGACTTAGTGGCTTTTCCTTGTACGCCCACGATATAGTAACAGCTTTTGATATGAAATTTGTATACTATATTCATACGAGTCCGAAACTGACGATGAGTAACAATAGACTGTTTGGGTGTTTCAGGATGAATCCAATTCAATAAAAATTATTCGTTCACAAAACATTTCTATGAAAAGGATTGTCTATTTCTTGGTCAATACTAGTAAAAATCATGTTTTTGATATACCACCTTTAGAGTGAAAAAACTGTTTCAAAAATTGGTTCTAACGCATACCTACAAAATTGGATAAATCATAAAAATAAGTATATTGAAAAATTTGTTTTTCTTTCATCGTCTTTTAAGTGTGAAACTTAAAGGATAATCTTCGTACTTGCTGAACTCTGGATCTAAATCAGACAAGATGTATAAAACAATTTAGTGAAAAGCATGCAAAAGGAAGCGTTACCAAGCAGCAATTGAAATTTGTAGCGGACATAGTACTTATATTAATTTTTTTTTGTTTCTTTAGTAACAGTGGTTCACAAGTTTTTTCTTTTCTAGTGGAATCATCATTAATTTATATTAAATAGTACAGTTTTATGAAATCTTAAAAATAGATTTTTATTAAATTAGTCGAACATAGTATAGATTTTTTATTGGTATTTTTTTGTACAAATATGGTATCTATTCATATAAAGGTTTGCTAAGATTATTGTTCATTTCATAACAAATAATTCCTTACCATCAAAGAAATTTATCGTTATTTAGTGAATATTATTAACAGGATCTCAACATTTGATGAGCAGTTTGCTGTGAAGTACTATCTCATGCGTAATATTTACCAAACTACGATCTTATTATGTACTTGTTTTAGTTGATGTCCCACGCGCTTGTTGGTGAACATTTCAAGTCTTATGGAGATCTCGAAAAATTAGTCTCTGACAGTTATGAGTCCCTGACTTTCAAGATGAGTCATTGTTCCACCGCGGAATTCGCTTGGAACGTTATTGTTCAGGAGAACCTCATTGCAATTTATTTTTCTGAAACCCAAGCTGAAATCTTGACCCAATCATTGACTCACACTATATACAACACTCGGACCCTAGTTGTTTATCTCGGTCTCAATTCTTAATAATTGCTGGTAATAAAGTAATGTTTATGACATTGCGATGAACGATAAATAACTAAATAATTGAGAACGTGCCCATAATGCTTTGTGTTGTTATTAGTATTATTATCAATTGTGTTTTTAAATGGGAGCGTTCAAGAGGACACATAACTGTTTATATGTTTCAGAGCCGTAAACGAGTTAAACCATTAAATTTTTCATTTTATTTCAGGTCACGTGAGGTGTTTTTGCAATTTGCCTCCATGCGTTTTGACCGGTTACATGTGCAAGTCGAGTATCGGACTTTGTTTTTCTGATCTACAAAATTCGACAACGGGTCAAACCTACAGGGGTCGGCACGGATGCATTGAATATCTTACGGAGTAAGTTGTTAATATATTTTTTTAATCTATAGTCGGACACTTAATTGAGGGCAACCAGACATTTCATTTATTGAAAAGAAAATTAAAAAGTAGGTCGTTGATAGCATTGGTTTTAAATGCCATTGATGACAATTGTATGGAATTCCAATAAAAATGAGAACAAATAATAATGATGATAATGACGTTTAAATGGATTTAGAGCAAGTTGTTGCTCAACTATTTAAATTCGTTTGTCTTTCCGACTACACATTTTTTATTGGATCGGAAAAAGCTAATAACAAATCCTTAAATGTCCTGTTAACTATTACGGATATTATAATGGAGTTATATGCAATTTATTTGAATAGTTATCAATTTTTATTTGATCACAACGACAAGTTGAGCTATAGTTTTTTGACAAAGTGTTTCATGAAATTACGCTAACTTAAATAACTGAATGCTGCTAATTAAGTGCTTAACGTGAAACGTTGTCTGGAAATACTATTGGTACAATTCAGGGATTCGTGTCCATTATATTTTAAAAATTTTATATGAAAAATTCAGTTTTAAAAAACTTGTTTCTAGTTGACTACACTTTTCTCTGAGAAGCAAAGACATTCCCGTCATATAATTTGTCAAAATGGCATCGTAACAGATAACGAAACGTGGATTGATCAAATTGGTTTGAAATTTAAAACTCAATCGATAACATGAAGATTGAATTTGAAAAGAACGCCGACTTATAAAAGCTTACTTATGCTATATTTGTTCGTTCTGAGATAGTGCAACTTCTACATACACTCTGGATTTTCTTCAAAAATCAAGAGTCAAACTAACAAAATATCCTCTTTATAGTTCTGATTTATCTTACTGGGATTTCTTTTTCTCCCAAAATAGTAAAATTTTCGTGGTCAAATGTTTTTTATTCTAGAACAGGGATCGCCAAACTACGGCCTACGAGCACAACAAGTAACTGCCGAGTACTTAGTCATCCATAGTTTATTTTGAATACATTGTAAAATTTACAATATAAGTAAATCATACAACTCATAATCTGTTGTTTTACCTTTAGATTTTGGCCCTTGGGAATTAGTAGAAGAGTCAATATGGCCCTGTTCTAGAAGAAGCAATCACAGAGTAACTATCGAAAATAGAAACATTCAAAATTTCAAAGTCCAAATATTAAATTGATCATTCAAGAAAAAGCAAAAAATATCCACATAATAATCCGTTCTGTGCAAAAAAATTGTTCTTTCCATTTGTTAATGCAAACACACAAACATACAAAAACTTGTGACTTAAAAGCGTTAACATTGTAAACTAAAACTTGGTTTGCAAGTAATATTTTCATCGTTTCTTGCGTGATCATGCCAGATTTGTCAAACAAAACGTTAGATGTAGACAAGTGGGACGTTTTGTAGAAATTGAACGAGATTTGACAAACTTACAAAGACTGATGGGTTGCAGCTTTGTATACAATCAAGACGGTAAATAAGCTGGACGTGCGTGAATCTTTTTCATTAAATTTTGCCACTGTAATGCAATAGACCGGACATTTTTTTTGTGCGCAGACTCGAGCGAGAATTAATTTCTTTCAAAAAATTTTAACGTTGCAATTTGTCACGTAGGGATTAATAACCGTCTTCATTCAGAGCAGTGCTTTGTTTTCCTTTTTCTGGATTTACAAGTGTTAACTATTTATAGTGAGTGTTTATGTCTATATTCATGTTACGCAAGTAACTACGCCAATCTTTTGGTTCTTACAATTAGAGAAAATTCACACGCGAGAAAACAGCTTTCTTCTTTTTTACTCATCATCTCACTGTTGAAATCATCGTGAATGACAAACAATTTTTGTTTTTTTTCTTCAATTTTGAACATGTAGTGCAAGTATGATAACAAACAATTCTTCTTCAATGACAATTTTCATATGTGCGAAAGTTTAAGTAGTTTAGCCACATGATTAGGATTAGTCTTATTGGTTAGTCTTTCCAGATCATGGAACATTACTTCTAGAGAAAGTTTATGAAACTGAGTTTCTACTGGAAACTATTCTAAACAAATAGTTATAATTGTTGGGCATTTTCGTTTATTTGAAAGGAATTAGCGTGAGAAAAATTTATGTCCAAAGGTATTACTGTCATTTTTGAATATTAGGTCTTTAAGACATCGGACTATGCATACGGTTCTTTGATTTATAACTTATTAACTAGCGGCTCTTTACAATATTCTAACTATAAAATAACACTACATACAAGTAGATGCAAAACACTCACTAAAGAACTTTTATGCAAGATGTATAACCAAAATGTAAATACTTCTGATCGTTGTATATTAAGTTACATAAACTTGGTATTAAAAACAACAATATTAACTTCGCTTTCATATTCAATTGAAAAATAATTGAAATATTTTGCCACTTGATTCCTCTTATCGATATGTGAAGTGTTTACTGGGTTGCCTAACACCAGGATAAATTTCGCAATAGTTGACCTACAGGCAATTTTTTATTTTTAATTGCTTTCCTTAAGTCATCAGACTCGAAAAAGGTCAAAACATAAAATTAGCGCCAAATAAAATTTCCCAAGCAATTAAATTAAAATGATTATTATTGACGAAACGTGTAAATAAAGTAATAAAGCATGGGCGTTATTTATCCTATCCAAGTTCTTCTTAACATAATCTAAAAACTAATGATTACAAATAAAAATAAGACAATTAATATCCTGATATTTAATGACGTTCGTATATCATTGACGCAATGCAATATCGCTATTTTTTTTCCAACTTTCATTGGCTCGTCCACACCGTTCGCATTCACCTGTCAATTGTTATTTAAGTTTGCCCCGTTGCTGCTTATTAAAATTCTTTGCCTGATGTTAATACTGCTGCCGTGTTGGCTAACACATAACCAACGGATGTACTGAAATTATTAAATACAAAATCGAGAATGAAATTGTTATTAACCGATTTTAACAACCGGTTTTCGTTAATAAATAAATATTATCGAAAAATAGATATAGCTACCATCAACAATCGCTCTCTCTCTTTTACGAAATACACGTGGATTCAATTCAAGTCTGGTATTACCATAACAATAGAATATATTAATTGATAAGGTGATACAAGGCTTATCTTTTAACTTAATGATGGGGTTAAAGAACAATCCGGTTGGGTTCTAAGTTGTAACTCCAGAATAGTTCGAAAGAATTTTTCTCCAAGCGAGATCTATTTAAAAAAATATATAAAACGCAAATATCTTAAATTGAGTTTATGACCAGGGGCATGGCAAGCAAATAAAATATACATAGTACTTCCATCTGTGTAAAAAGTTGTGAAGCTGTTTTAAAATCATTTTATACTAACGATCATTTATCAAATGAATCTCACAATCAGTTGAATGCGAAAAAAGTATATATTTCTAAAAAACATCGAAATTTACCGATTAAAGTCTACTACATCATCACTTGGAAATCATAGCTGTCTGACTATAACTATTTCCATCAAATGCTAAGAACTATCAATTTTATATCCTTGTTATTCAGGTATACAAATAAGGACGATCAATTGTAACAAGTTAACACCACTTAGATTATAGAAAGGCAACACGATTAGACATGGAAAGGGCTTTAAGGGTACCTTTATTATATAAACATTATACATTCTATAGCGACGGAAACCATAAGTCACAATAATCTTTAATCCTGAAGAAATGCTGCCTTAATACACTCAAGAATGATGTCAAACCTCTGAAAGCAATCACATAAAATAAAACATTTGAGCGTTAACTAGTGAAGTTAGAATAACATAAATGCATTCCCAAATTAATAGTTGAGGTTTAATTTAGATTTAACATTGACTTAAAAGAACTAGAGACAGAGAAGAGAGACATTGGAAGTAGACAATTAAGGCCAGGGGTAAAACTTAAGGAATCCAAGGTGGCTTTATAACTACATGAATTAATTTTAACACCAATACATACGAACGAACTATTGAATACCTTTCAGTGACGCTTCATATGGATTTTTACTTTCTTTATGTAAAAATATAGTGGGTTAACTGAAAAATTCTTTACTGGCACAAGTGTTCAAGGTCATATTTCGGCTTAAGAGTAGGTACATAAGAAGGTTTTGTGCTGAATACATATGCTGGTAAACTGGACTCTATGGCAATCTGGTGGTGACCGGACTCTGAGTTGCAACAACCGTTTTTTGTTTTCTATTTTCTTTCTAGCGTAAACTGGAAAAGACCATACCTAAATTAGTTCATCCTATAGAAACAGATACACGCGCTTGAACCATATTTTATCATGCAAATCTCGTCATTTTATCCCGTCATCACCGTTACCACTGGAACGTTAAATTGATTTCCTTAATCGAAGTGAGCTTAAATAAATGATTATTTGTAATCGATGCAAATTGTTTATGCTTCCTGTCCGTTCCTAAGTCAATTTACAATTTCTTGGAGAAAAAAAGAAATCAATAGAGGTTGAAAAATATGCTCGAGCTCTATGACCTTCCCCTTTATGTATACCTACTTCATTTGCTCATATATGTATATGTATGTAAAAAAAATCGCCGTTCAGTTCAAGTGAAACAACTGTTTGCTACACGCTTGCCTAGTGCTGATAAATAAAATATTCTATTAATATGCACGACTGAGTTAGTAATAAAGGATGTGGCGCCCCGTTAAAAAAAGCGGCGCCAAAATACAATAAACAATGGCCAACCAACGAACCGAACCGCCACCGTCTGAATTTTTATAACAAATGGTCTCGCGTTTCGAATTTGGATTAATTTATTTAAACTGTGAACTCATTAACAGTACGTTGTACAGCAGTTTTTTGACTGGAAATTGTGAGAAAATAAGTAGGAGTTCATAGTTGTTAATAGTACAACTTTCAATTATTGAAATGACTCTAGAGGTGCGTCGAGACCAAACGAGCGAACAAGAGCAAACATATCCTCGATATCTCTAGGTGCGTCCAAATCATGCGGCTAATATTGTTTCGGTCGTCCTTTATGCTTTTTCATTGAATATTTTTCGAAATTTATTATTAAACAGTTCAGTTCTACTTAGAGTAAATTTATTAAAAAAGTAGTTAGAATATTAACAGAAAAACAATAAATTTTATTAGGAAAATAAGTAATTTATAAAACAGTACCCTTTGTAACATACAATTGATACTATTATTATGATTGATTATAAGGAATCAACCGTAGTGGACTTGGACTGGAACCGGTATACATATGTATAAAATACTACAATTTTCTAAACGGTCATAGATGCAGAATATACTAGGAGTGTGGAAAAGAGCTTGGCATTTAATGACAAATTTTGTCATTAATTAATACAATGTGTGTCCGTCATGCAAATTTAAGCATGACCAAAATTCCATTTTTGAAGAGCATCCAGATGCTTTAATTATGACTACAGAGAGTATGTTTGGCCAAAGAGATTAATATTGTAAACATCTCAATTGAATCCATATAAAATTTTCTACACAAAAAAAAATCACATAAGCCATTGGCAAGATGTGTTATATACAATTCGAAAATGTTTCGTCATCATTGACTAAACCTAAATACATTTTAACACGTATGAAACGGAAAAACAGTAAATTTAATTTGAGAAATCTGTTTGAAATAAGGTAAAAATTGACACTCTCAACTAAAAAGATAATAACCAGCGAAAGAAAGCTACAGGCTCGAATGAGAATGTATTCCTTATAGATTTCTATCTGCATAAACTCTTTGCGAGAAATTGACATTTCTTCGAAATTCTGACAGTTTTTTGAAAGGTTCCAATTAATACTCAGAATCATTGTCTAATATTGACCATTGTAAAGCAGGAGTACACTAATTTATTAGATTACTTTAGCAATGAACCCTTTTATTCTCCTGTCCTATTCTTCAAATTCAGCCCTCTATAATTTTCAGTTAAATGTGAAAATTAATTAAGCAATTATAATTTTTTTTTGGAACAAATCATATGAATAGAAAAAGAACGTGAAGAACTATAATACAAGAATTGGTATAAAGGAGGGACCAAATATATACGCAACGGTGAATGCTCAATATATACGAAGTGTCCTATTAAAATTAAAAAATATTTTAGAGCATTTTATTTAACGATTTTTTAAATGTGTCGCGTCTATTACCATTTAGACATAAGTTCCATTGTTACAACAACAATATTTACTTCCTTGTTGGTTTTAATGTTGTTTGCGGAATCGTTTTTAAATGATGTCTTTACTAGGCCAAAAACGAGATTATAACACGAGTAAATTGGAACTCTAAAGTAGATATTATAAAGCTGCTATCTGAGCTTCATGGAATCAAAAAGAAATAGAAGGGATCATTTGTAAGTTTCCTGAAAATTTTATTTTTCTTGCTGATTTTACTGTGTGTGCTAGTGTTATTCCAGAAAAGGGTAAGATCCAAATTTATCTGAACATTGTAATAAATACACTTGACTGGAGAGGGAGGAGTTTAACAAATTTAAAAAAATGTCGGTACCAATGGAATACAGGGTCTTTTTCATAAATGCAAAGATTTTCTAAATGAGTTTCTTCTAGAATTAAAAACGTTCTAATTTTAATGACATAAATTTATTTAAATATGTTTTCTTGATTACTGCATTAAAGATACTTTGATTATAGCATGCAAAGTAATAATAATAACGGATATTATTATACAGAGCAATACGGAAGTTGAGAAGTACCATAACAATCTTTAAGCTACCCACTTATTAAGTACGGTGCGCTTAGTCAAGTTCAATTAAATATTTATCTTATTATTAGGACGCATTAATTAAGGATGTCGTTAGAAAACACGTTCAGAGTACACATGTTAATTGCGAACCAAAATGATAAATATTACATAAGATCCATTTTTACACCTCGATACGAACACTGATTGAAAAATCTGACCGGTTCCCAGATAGCGGTATTACATCGGGCACGAACCTTTAATAATTAGGTACAGAAACTGGAAATATTCACAGCAAAAAAAGCCTGAGAATTATGATTAACCTTATTTTGAAAGCGAGGTTTCTTTTCTCATTAGAATCGATTTGCGTTGTGGCCTTTTAACTCAAGAAAATTCATTAGTAATCGGACAATGATTCATATGATAATATGCTGAAGATCGTTACAAGAATCTGTCCATTAAAATTCATCATCCTTGCTAATTCAGTTTAATATTCAAAACACTATACATATTGGAATAACAAGTTACATGAGGACATTGAAAAATAGATTATAGATCTTGAACATTTCATCTACACTCAACAATTCATAGCTTCGTGTCGTCATCGTTATAGTTGTTTTCTGAACTTTTTTTAAAAAGTCAATAAATCATTTTCAAAAGAAACGGCACCCATTTCAAGGTGATTATACATTCCTAAGAATTTTTAAGGAACTATAATACAAGTGTTTCTTCAGATAAAATAAAAGTTTAATTCTGTAAAAAGTATATAAACATTTTAAATATGTTTTTTAATAGTTGAAATCAGTTTTGCGGACAAATACAAAATTCTAAAATATCGTAAATTATTATTTTTATATTGTTAAACTTTGAATATGTGAAGTGTCGTTATTCGAGTGGAATTACAAATTCATTATCGTCAAAGAATTTCTTGTAGATTTCGGTAAATTAAACATAGACTAATCTTCAAATTTTCAAAATAATATTTATTTATTTTTATTTATTTATTAATATTTATTTATAATATCCCACACGTTTTCAAGCAAAATTGATAAGTTTTTGCTTGAAACTCGTTTGAAATTAGAAAACCAACCTTTTTTCTCTTTACCTGTAAATGCTATTTGAAATGTAAAATTATTTTAAAAGAAAATATTTAAAGAAATAAATTTAATAAAAATTACAAATTAAACAATCACGTTTGTGGGTAAATGTTCAATTTCTTTAAGAAAATTCTGATTTGCTTTGACAACAACTTTTTTTCTTTTCAAAAAAGCCTTTCAATTTGAATATCAAGAATTTCATTGCAAAAAAGCAAAAGAATAATTTAAAAATTTGTTCATTATCGCTTTAACTTGAAGACGATCGTATAAAAAGAAACCGAACCATTTCCACACTCAATCAACTACCAATAGTGAATGTTTGATCGAAATCTCTAAACACGATCAAACGAACCGAGTGGGCAAGAGCCAACATTCGGTTATTTCCATTCAAACGTACGTACATTAGAATTTGTGCTTACAATGAACACAGTGATTTTCACAATGTGTGTCATGGATGTTCTTGGTCACGTATATTGTTTGAATGTACCTTTACCGTAATACCTATAACCATTACATTTAGTTTTCAATTTTCCTTAAAATTTCCAAAAATAACACGATTATTGTAACCTATATGTGAAATATTGCTATGATAATTAAAAAAAAACTTTTCTTTTGCAGATCTCAAAGAGATCATTGTTCTATGAGCGACAATGAAGGCCAATTGCCAAAGAATAGCAATAACGGCCAGGAAAAAGAAGTAATACGCAAATCGTTACTGGTCTGTTGCGCAAATGATATGTGTAATCACGTCGACAATCCCTTAACTAAAAACCTGCTTAATAGCACTTCAGGTAAAATGAAATTCCACTACGATAATGATCTTCAATCTTATTTTCTGTTCCACTTGTAGCAGGCAGTGAAGAAACCGTTGGTAAATTTCAACATCAGCAAGACCAGCAGGAGGATTTCTTGTATACAAACTCAGAGGTTTGGTTTAGGGCGGCCACTATTGCCGTACCAATTTGTGGGGCAGTAATCCTTTTTGCTCTAATAGCTTTGGCTGTGAAAATTTTAAAAAACGAAAACAACAACTCGTTTCATCACAAATTAGGGTAAGTTCTTCTTACATTCGGTGCAGTAAATTTCAATGTTGAATTAAATATAATTCTTTACCTTTCAGTTCACCAATGTACGTAGTACCATCCGAAAATAAAGACTATAAATGGAGCGATAATCCTTATAAACCGTGCTCAATTAAGAGGCCTTATTATTCACAAACGCATCCACACGCCTTCAGTTTTCGAAGAGAGGATGATGGACATTTGAGACAATTCCAGATGCCACTTCTTGTAAGCCGAGAATTGAATCCTTCAATTGAGGTTGGCGTTAGTAAGAACGATACCAATGCCAAAATGAATTTAAAACACACCGATTCCAACACATTAATTATGGAGATTGAGAAAAGCACTCCTGATTGTTCCTTGGCGGCCAATATGAACTTAAGTAGTGACGATAAATTTTGCAAAAACGAGAAAACACTCATTTCATAGTTAGATTTTTGTTGGAACTAAAACAGGATTGCGGAGACTTTGTTTTGATGTAGAACTAGTTTCTATCGAAATAGAAAGTCACTGTAAATTATCCATGAATCAATTAAATGTGGTTTTTGTCCACTTTTTGTTAGTCTAGTAAATAAAAGGAAGCGTTCAAAAAACTTGTTGCAACAAGTTAGTTCTGTAGTGAGTTGTTCTTTTACTTGAAACTATTGATTTTTAAGGAAATATCATTGAGCGTTCTTGCTAAAAATTATTGAATCTCAATGATTTTTTTATTCTATTGCACTTTACGAATGTCATTGTTGTTACCAAAGAACTGGCGATGATGGAAAAAGGTCTGCTTATCTTGTCTTGAATACGTATATCAGCATGTCACATATACGAAAAATTCACTAAATTTTCTTGCAACTCATTGATTTCCAATTAAACAATTGGTTTTCAACAGAAATAAAAAAAAAATTATCAATCAGTATTTTATAAGAAAATTGGGATGCCAGCTTTAAGACTGATAAAACAACGAACAGTTAGTTAATAATATGGTCTCTGTAACTGTGTGTAACATTCCTTAACTAATAGAAGAATGTCCTCTATAAGTTTAAACTCAATTATCGCCCGATAATGTTATTTTGTAAATTTTGTTTGTGCAATCTATCGATCTGTCATTTAAACATGATTAAATATACATATTTTATACTTATTTTATTGAAAGCCTGAAATGTGATGTTTTACTAACCGAATATGTTAAAAAAAATCTGTTCCTCCGCACTGTACATATACAGTTAGGTACTTAAATTTAAGATAAATCCTGCTTATTTATTATTGTATTATGTTTTCTTCAAAAATAATGTAAGCTTTGTATAGTATGTTACTTATTTGAAAAATATATTATTTTTATCAAATTATAAAAGAGTTTGTTATAGTTTCCTATGATTCGACATTGAAAATACTGCATGATTTATTAACCCAAATCCATGGTACCAGCCACTCTATTTTAATGATTTTTCTATGTATATAGGGTGATTCATAAAAATCTCTTGTTCAATAAAAACTGCAAATGTTAGATATCAAACTACAGGAACATTGATTGACCCTAGTAAGATATTGACCGTATTATAAAAAACAGGGTCTCAAAAATATTCATTTTATTTATTATTCTAAAAATGTTCACAAAATATTCGAATAACAGAACATCGTGACGCAACTCGGTCGCGTATCAAGTATGGACGGCACCAATGTTGTAGCGTAACACAACGTACTTTCGGTTATCGGCATCAATGTTATATGATGGTTTTGGATTACGATAAATTGGACTTTTGTACCTGTGTATTGTGCATATGTTGAAGTTCCACGACAATATAATGTTGCACATCGAATACAATCATATCACTACTAATTAATCGTGTTTATAATGTTACGTTGCGACATTCTGTGGCATGTTTATACACGTTTATAAATATTATGTTTTACGTTTCAAAAAACGTAGCGTGGACAGACATGTAACCGAACATCAACTAATGCCGTTACGTATCAAGTGTGGATGACAGGATGAAACTGAATAACACTGCAACATCACAGAGTCCTATCAGTTACTGATTTTTCTTACTACATCAAAGAATCGTTAGACAATGTTATCACTCGTACTTAATATGACATTTTGTAACTTTTTAAATTGACTGTGCTGATATTAAAGTGGAAAAATATTCTTATTAAGTGTGGACAGCACCCCACATCAATATTATATGAGATAATGTTATACGACTGCATTACGTTACGAAGTTCTGTTGCATGACTATACACATCTTTAGTGAAAGGCTAGACCTGAACTCTTAGCCTCTTGAAAAACAGACTGAGTTTGAAATTTGAACTTCCGGTTTTGCTTTGCGCTTACAAGGCGAAACGTGTATGTGTGAGGAATGGTATAGGTCTACCGGTGTTGTCAGTATGATTCCGATAAATTCTGCATATGCTCTGTAGAAATTCTCAAAAACCTTCAGACGACAAAAATAAATGGATTTTGTAAAAGTTCTCACTTCTCACGATTAAGCAGATTTTGAACCATTTGTCCTATATGGAGCGTTCTCATAAAATAGAAGTATACAATTTGCGGTACTCTAATTCGTTTTGCCGATCTTTCCCAATAGACAAGCCCGGGCATATAAATTTATCGCATGACGCGATCCCTGCGTACATTCCTGTATTCCTACATTATGGATCAAAATAAGTTATTACCGTCATCTGGCAAATGAGGTGGCTTTCTATCATGGTAGCAAATTTCCTGTAAAAATGTATCTTCACCATTAGGGATTAAGTTGACGATATGTCCGGACTAACCTGTGATGCGACGTATTTGTACTTCCAAATTAAGATCACTATCAAGAATTAAAATTTCTGGAAGCCCACGAATGTCGATATATTTCATGACATTAATATTGGCATAAGTTTATTTAAAACCTATCGGGAACAATCCTTTTACAAAGAAAATAGGAAATTAGATTTCAGAAATAGGATAAAGAAAGTGGCCTTTTACACAGAGTGTTCTACTAATTGTTATACTTTTTAAAATTCAGTAACAAAAACACTGCAAATTGTAAGGAAATCATTTTTTATTTAAATGATATACAATATACATATACTCAGTACCAAAAGTGTAATCAGTAGAAATCGCTATTAGATCCAAATAAGTGTTCCTGCAGGCCGGTTAAATCGTGAACTATAAGAAAATACTAGTATTTCCTTTGCGTCAAACTAGATAGCGCTGAATCGTGTTTTTCAATTTAAACACCCGGCAACATGAGTCAGCGTAGGCGTTGTATAGTTTTTTTCGTATTTTGGATAAAAAACGAATCCTTTAGGAGTAGAGAGAATGTATGTTGCGTTTGAACTGTGTCTCAGTTGTATCCTAATTATGTAATTTGCTGTATGTATATTTGAAAGCAGTAAAAACGTAATGTATGCTGAAAACTGGCCTTGAGAAAATTTGGAAGAATTCGTCCAGGACGTGAAAGATGTGTACAACCGACTGGTAAGATCTACTTTTATACATATTGATGTAGTTTTTTTGACTTTCTTCTTGTTTGGACTAGCTTTTTATACTGTTTGTCTTTTTCCTCAGTCTGACGAGAAAAGCTTTGGATTCATATTATCAGTAACCACTTTTTGTGTATCTTCATTAGTAAATGTTTGTTAAAAGTTTATAAAAATAAATAAAAAATAAATTTTTATTTATAAATCAGATCCTATTCAAAAGTAAGTATTCGTTTGAAACTCATTATTTCCTTCTTTGTAGATATAAAAGAGCACGTATATCTTGTATGAGTTTGTGACGTGACACTTTGTCTACAAGAGCTATGTAAGGCAAGAGGCTATTGTGCAAACTCAGAGAATCTTGTTAATATATTAAAAAGAAAATGCAACTGTTCAGAGGAAATGCATGATTAAGTTAAGTTACTCCTTTCCATCCTACTTCTTACTATTAATTTCATTTTCCAGGATGTAGTACATATAAAAATCAATTCTTATTCATACAAGTAGGTATTCTCTTGAAACTAATTGCTTCTTTTTTGTAGGTATGAGGGGGCATTTACAACTAGTACGAATTTGTAACGTGAAATCTTGACTGCAAGGGCCATCCAAAAAACTAATTGTTTCTTTTTGTAGATATGAAGGAACACGTACAACTAGTATGAATTTGAGATGTGAAATCTTGACGACAAGAGCTGTTCAAGGCAAAAGGCTATTGTAGAGATTCAGGAAACCTTGTTAAAACATTGAGAGGACAATACAACTATTAGGAGGAAATGTATGTTTAAGTTTTTCTTTTACACTATTTCACGTTATTAATTAATTTGCACAATTTAATTTTTGTTCTACGTAGAAATTACTTTAATTTCTTCATTTCTTGATAACACTGAACAATTTTCTTAGTTTTTTCGTTTTTTATTAATTGGTGTATGTATAGTTGCTTCTGAGCTGGGTGCAAATTCTCAAAGAATGGTGAATGATTTGGGTAAAAATTAAATATTTTGAACATTTTTTCACAAACAGTTTTTGCAGTGAAAATCTCATTCGTCTGAACGTGGTATGATGCCAGAATTTAGTACACATAAAATTCAGTTCTCATTCAAAAAAATAAGTATTGCTTTGAAACTAATTGTTTCTTTTTGTAGATTTGAGAGAGCACGTGCAACTTGTATGACTTTGTGATGTGAAATCCTGACTGCTGAAGCTTGCACCATAATCAGTATCTAGAAACGTGACTCATCTGCCAACAACGTACTACCACCATTTTCAGTGTATGCATTATTTTTAAAAGAAGATATTGTCCAACTTGTAGTTAAAAAAACCAATGAACATGCTGTACATTGTCAAACGGATAATAGAAATGATGACAGAAAACATCTAATCCTGATCCCGATCTCCTGTATTTTGTATAGTTTGGGCGTATTTTTTAAAAAAAGACAAGTGCTCTGTAATACCTGTTAATGGAATATGACATGTCCTTATTACATGAAGGTAGATTGACAACGAGAATGCCAGAAAACTCTGAATAATACCTTTCAATCACTAATTAAGGGATTAAATTTAAACGTAACTACGATTCTTGGCAACACGATGAAGGATAATCATGATTGAATTTTTTAATCGTTTGAATTTAATTTCTGTTACATATTAAAAAGCATATCTTAGGAAAACACGATCCTTGTGGTTTGTAGATTTTCAACGGGCATTTTCTGTATTTTGTACAGTTTGATTCAATTTTTATCAAACAGTGACTCAATCACTTATGTTGAAATTGTTAAAGTTTGTTGTTGAAACCCGTGATGATGATGTTGATGACGATGATAATGATAGTGACTATCACAGTACGTTGCACATACCAAGCGTTGATCCTTGTTTATTTTTTGCTGGAGCGAAAGGACCTAGAAAATCGTTCACATTTTTTTAATTTTTCAATGAAAATTGTTTAAGTTGATTTGGCTGTAAATTCTATTTAAATTCGCACGGATCACGCCGGAATCACCAATTATATGTAGCTATTGAAGCCGTATCAAAGGAAGATAAAATATTATAACCCTTTTAATAAAGAATTGTTATGTTACAACTACTGCCAGTATCTATTAAATGATTGTAATAAATCAGTAACAATATTATTTGTAAATAAAATAATTGTAACAACCAATAAAATAAAAGTAAATCCTTGTTGATTACAGGATTCTGTAAATGTAAATTTCTTGATGACTACAATTACAGTGACATTATTTATACTATAATATATACAGGGTGTTAATGAAGTACGTGCAGATATGTATATATATATTTCAAGGGGTGATTCTTTGAGTGATCCTAAGACGAAAAGTTCTTTTGAACGTGGGTCCGCAAACGCACGGTTTTCGAGATACAGGGTGTCACAATTTAATAAAACATCATAGTTATTCATTTTTAACTTCTAAATGGCTTAATATTTTTTAACCAAATTTGGAATATGAGTTTATTGTATTGGTAGGTTTAATCCAAAAAAATACCAGCTTTAACCATTCACCAGTGGGGGAGACATGGATGTCATATTTTACTACAATTTTGTATAAAATAAAGAACAGTTTGTATCTTATGAAGTCACTGTATCAGATATTACAGTGATTTTATATTATTATTATTATTATTATATTTATTAAAGTCACTAGATATATAGTATATCTAGTGACTTTATATAGTCACTGTAATGTTTATTAAAGTCCCTGGATTAATATATATACATATATACAGGGTGGTCCCTAACTAATCCGCCAAAATTAAAGGGGCAATAGAACTCACCATTCTAAACAAGNTGGTTCAATACATAGTATAAAGAACCGATTATTTTCCCCTTCCCTACTTCCTGATTGTTGAACAGTCAGTTATTTAGTTAAAACCAGGCTCCGGGAACTCGAATAAGAAATTTGTAACTAAAGTCACTTAGTGACTTTGTAACCGTATTGTAGCGCCATCTCGTATCATGTACGTTACTATTTTAATAATATTTAATCATCACATGTAGAAATTTTTTACAAGAACCGCGATTTTTAACCGATTTTCTTAATACGCCAATTACTTCATATTCACTTAGCAGCCATTAGCAGAAGTAATGAAAAGTAACTTTGCAATTTGAACTATTTTCCCGAATTTTTACGAATTATTTATTTAATTTTATTATATAGATATTTCTATTGCTTTAAGTAGATATTAGTGGTTATTTGTGACAATAATTTGTTCGATTTTTCAGGTAAGTAATGTTGTTTGACAATGCCGTCCATTTTTGTTCTTCCCTTATTCTGTTCATTATTTAATTTATTTTTCTTCTACCTTTGAGCTGTACATTTTGTATTCAAAAGTGTTACATATTTTATGTTTTGTAAGTTTTTGAAGTACTTAGAATATGTATTAAATAAGTGATGGTTTAGTTTAAGTATCATGGCTTTGTTTAATAAATTAGTTACCGCTGTAATTAACTTTTTGACCCTCCATTTTGTTTTTGGTTTAGGGCATTATTTGCTAAAACAACTATAATATTTCAATTGGTTGAGAAGAAAACTCAAATAATAAAGGTTATTACTGCTATTTTTATTACTATTATTTATGAAATATTTATTTCTGTTTATACTCGTCCTCGGTAATTTAGTTTAAAATATAATAAAACATTAATTCTGTGTTTCGTATTTTACTTAAGGCTAAAGGTGACGATAAATTAGTGTATTTATGACAACCGACATGGGGAAATATTCCCGATTTTTCAGCTGAACCGATTATTCAACTTAAAAAATAAAAACAATGTACTAAAAAAATGAAATTGTTTTGTTTACGTTGTCTAACCTTAAATTTGAAAAAGGACACAAAATATGTATATTCTGTCCTTTTTCATTGAAGAATTACATTTACAGATTCCCGTTTTATCTTTTAAGTTCTTTTGTAGTAGCGTACATCCCGACAGAGGGCTAGGGGATCAAAATTTAACATGCGAGTTCGTACTTCCTGGTTAAAACTTAAATCTTATTATTTCAACTGTATAATGTCGACTACACTGCGATACGGTGCCGACGAATTTCATTCAAGTTTCTTTAGTTGCTCTGCCATACCAGCATTGTACACTGATGGAGCCAAGATAATTATTTTTGTGGTCTGTCGATCTAAGAAAAAGAAATTAAGATGGCGAACAGTATGGAATATAAAAAACTGATGAAGCATTTTTGCTATTCTAGATCCCATGACCTAGTTGATACCTTGAAAAAATATAAGAAAAATTGTAACAGATGACCCTATAGCCAAAATACCGTGCACATTATAGATGAAATTGCGAGTGTTCTAGAGGAGCGCTAAGAAGTTATGTGAAATTGACTTGTATTTGTTTCATTTGTAATAGACTCTGATGGAAAAAGTCTTATATATATTTTTTTTGGTGTCGCACTATGAGGCGCTGTTTGGGCCTGGATATACAGTATGGAAAGCTGAGACAGGGCCAATTTCTAGAAAAGGAGACTGAGAGAGATGCAACATATAGAAATTTCTATATATGACTATATGCTGCATCTCTCTCGGTGCGTCCTTTTCTAGAAATTGGCCCTGTCTCAGCTTTCCATACTGTATATCCAGGCCCAAACAGCGCCTCATAGTGCGACACCAAAAAAAATATATATAAGACTTTTTCCATCAGAGTCTATTACAAATGAAACAAATACAAGTCAATTTCACATAACTTCTTAGCGCTCCTCTAGAACACTCGCAATTTCATCTATAATGTGCACGGTATTTTGGCTATAGGGTCATCTGTTACAATTTTTCTTATATTTTTTCAAGGTATCAACTAGGTCATGGGATCTAGAATAGCAAAAATGCTTCATCAGTTTTTTATATTCCATACTGTTCGCCATCTTAATTTCTTTTTCTTAGATCGACAGACCACAAAAATAATTATCTTGGCTCCATCAGTGTACAATGCTGGTATGGCAGAGCAACTAAAGAAACTTGAATGAAATTCGTCGGCACCGTATCGCAGTGTAGTCGACATTATACAGTTGAAATAATAAGATTTAAGTTTTAACCAGGAAGTACGAACTCGCATGTTAAATTTTGATCCCCTAGCCCTCTGTCGGGATGTACGCTACTACAAAAGAACTTAAAAGATAAAACGGGAATCTGTAAATGTAATTCTTCAATGAAAAAGGACAGAATATACATATTTTGTGTCCTTTTTCAAATTTAAGGTTAGACAACGTAAACAAAACAATTTCATTTTTTTAGTACATTGTTTTTATTTTTAAGTTGAATAATCGGTTCAGCTGAAAAATCGGGAATATTTCCCCATGTCGGTTGTCATAAATACACTAATTTATCGTCACCTTTAGCCTTAAGTAAAATACGAAACACAGAATTAATGTTTTATTATATTTTAAACTAAATTACCGAGGACGAGTATAAACAGAAATAAATATTTCATAAATAATAGTAATAAAAATAGCAGTAATAACCTTTATTATTTGAGTTTTCTTCTCAACCAATTGAAATATTATAGTTGTTTTAGCAAATAATGCCCTAAACCAAAAACAAAATGGAGGGTCAAAAAGTTAATTACAGCGGTAACTAATTTATTAAACAAAGCCATGATACTTAAACTAAACCATCACTTATTTAATACATATTCTAAGTACTTCAAAAACTTGCAAAACATAAAATATGTAACACTTTTGAATACAAAATGTACAGCTCAAAGGTAGAAGAAAAATAAATTAAATAATGAACAGAATAAGGGAAGAACAAAAATGGACGGCATTGTCAAACAACATTACTTACCTGAAAAATCGAACAAATTATTGTCACAAATAACCACTAATATCTACTTAAAGCAATAGAAATATCTATATAATAAAATTAAATAAATAATTCGTAAAAATTCGGGAAAATAGTTCAAATTGCAAAGTTACTTTTCATTACTTCTGCTAATGGCTGCTAAGTGAATATGAAGTAATTGGCGTATTAAGAAAATCGGTTAAAAATCGCGGTTCTTGTAAAAAATTTCTACATGTGATGATTAAATATTATTAAAATAGTAACGTACATGATACGAGATGGCGCTACAATACGGTTACAAAGTCACTAAGTGACTTTAGTTACAAATTTCTTATTCGAGTTCCCGGAGCCTGGTTTTAACTAAATAACTGACTGTTCAACAATCAGGAAGTAGGGAAGGGGAAAATAATCGGTTCTTTATACTATGTATTGAACCAGTAACTTTTTTATCCCGGTTAAATGTGGTAGCCCGTGTTTTTGTTACAGTTTTATATTGCTTTACATTCTAATTTCATTTTGTAAAAAAATAATACGAAATTAAGGTATCCAACAGCACAAAATTATAAAAAACACGGTTGGTTACCAGATTCAACCATGATAAAAAAGTAACCGGTTCAGCAACACATAAAGAACCGACTATTTTTCCCATACCTACTTTCTGGTTGTTTTACAAATGTTATACGTTGTAATTCCCGATTTCATGAAAGTAGCCTCGTCGGTAAATAAAATTCTTTTAAAAAAATTATCATTTTGGATTCTCATTGATTGGATGAATGGCAAAAATTTAAATATTTTTGAGTATCTATTGGCAACATTTCTTGAACATGTTGAACGTGATAACTATCAGGGGAAGTGCTCTTTTCATATCCTATTTACGGTACTTTTCGAAACCTCCAATTCGAACTTTAAATGCCTGATGCTCGTTTTGGGTTTATCTACAGTCCTTTGTAAAACTTCCTCTTCTCCAATGACAGTCCTTCGATACGTACTTGTCGATTAATATTTAAATTAATAAATATGTCCGGTTTTTGAAATTCCCTTTCAATAGTTGCGAATGTTGGATGGTTCGGAATTCAAAGGTCTAGAAATTTCTTATAATAGATTCTGACAGTCACATGACTGCTACTTTGACAAAATCCATAAACTAAAAGTATGTCAACCTTCTTAACAAAAGAATAAATATCCATTTAAAAAGCAGGAATAAATAAAATCAATACTAAAAAAAAATAACTTTAGCACAATCGTTTACCGACAACTGTGAGTATTTTAACCTTTAGAACGCGGGGATGGTAGAAATTTCTACCAGCTGCAAAATTGGACATATGTTTTGAGTAGTTCGGTGAAAATTTATGAAAATTTCGGCGAAAATAGACACTGAATTTGTACTGAAATTTCCCCGCCCTGTAAAGGTTAATGTTAGAAAAAAATTTTCTGCAACAATAATAACATAAAAATGCAAGGTCTTTGGCAGTAAATCCGATGGATGCAGGGTATCATAAATTATAATTTTTTTAAATAAAGCCGCACATGTAACAGAAATTTGCTGAGAGGAAAAAGTTTCCGAATACAATAAGTTGTCTAACAATAAAAGTTGATAAGCATAGACACCTTGGTTAAAAAAAGTACATACAATCGTGTATGTAGTCGATGTATGATTTTTTTCGAGAAACTAATGACTTGAACACACAGTCTCTTGGTATAAAAATATGTTAATTGGTCATATAAAAGCATAATATGTAAAAGCATATATGTATACCAATTTATCATTTGTAGTATACCATTTAAAAGCTTTATTAGGAAAACAAAAAGTTTTGAGAAACTAAGAGAGCGTCAATCTCTAGTAATCAAACGAGGCATTTTGAAATGTATTTAAATTAGATCAGATTGTCTTTTTTCAACCTCTGGATTTTGCAGTTAAAAGTAATTTCCGTGACATTATGTATACAGGGTGAGTCATGACAGGTGGCGGATAATCTATCAGCGAATAAAAGGATTTATTTTGATTCGAAAAGCACCTATGAAGAAATGTCCTCACTGTTACCATCGAGGAATTAGGGGAATGTGTTCAAATTGTGCGAACCTAAGTTTAAGTTCGTATTATGGATAGTACTATAAAATAATTATTCCAGTTTTTGATACAAATCATTCGTTAAAGTCTGAAGTATCGTTTGTTTAAATATAAACTTCATTAATTTGGATAATTCAAAAACTACACTTTCGAACAAAGAAAGTACCTAAATATAAAAGTATTAAAACTTAGCTGCGCACAATTTACATACTTTCCCCTACAAGAGGTTGAAATTTACCAATTTTTTTTCCTACAGTGTACTACTTTAGAATTCGAAGCAATGGGTGACGATTGTTGTCCGGATGATAAATTGGTGACATTTCATTTCATTTCAGGAAAAAAAAAGGTAAATATCAATCTCTTGTAATTCTTCAACATTTCTTCATAGGTACTTTCGACCCAAAATATCTCTCTCTATTCATTATCGTATTAGCGGTAGAATATCCGTCACTCCTTATGACTCATCCTGTATAAAGTATCCGAGATTTGTTCTATTTTTTAACGAATAATAGTCTTAAATGGGGCTGAAGCGGCTGGATTATTTATACAAACTCTGCATTAACGTATTCCCATAAAAAGAAATTAGGTGGAGTCAAGTCCGGGCTGTGGATGTCGCCTTTACGCCATATCACTTTATTGGAAACCATTTCCTTCGCCATCGAAATATTTATATTGGAAGTATGATGGTCTCGTTTAACAGTTTCAAAAACAGATTTGCTTCGCGTCTTCAAAAAAGTATGGACTACTATTGGATTTTTATAATCTTGCCATCCAAAGTCTCAATACTGGAAAATAGAGAGGCTTTAATACTTCAATTTTGCGTTTCCTCTAATTCAGAACCTATTATTTTATTTATTTATATGTTCGTTCAAATGAAAATGGGTATCGTCCAAAAACTGAATGTTGTTAAAGTTATTCGTATAGCGATCCTTGGTGACTAAATATTCTTGAAACAACTTGTTTGCGGAATGCAAACCTATTGCGACAGACGGTACACCCTTCTCGTTCCATTGCACTGCAGGTTTATTCTCAAAAGTGCAACATATTATAAGACACCCTGTATAATATATTCCTCATCCTTGGGTATACTTCTAAGAGCCCATCAATCATCTAAAAATTAAGTTAACATCAATCAATAATATTTAGTGCCTTGCCTCCAGTATGGCCAAATTTATCACCCATGGAAGATGTGTGGGAAGTACACACAAAATGAAAAGAAGATTTTAAATAGAGCAACATAGTTACTTGAAAAAATGTTAATTGTGTGATTCGAAACACACTTACAATTAGTGGTCGTAATTACTTGAGTACGAATACGAAAAACTTACAATAGTTTGATGGTTGCAAAATCTCAGTAGAACGTCAAATGCATTGGTGTTCAGTGAAGTGACATTCTTCTTCATGACAATATTCATACCCAAAATTGCTCAACTGCATTGTGAAAGACTGCACCCTAGCTCAAACACTTTTCAATGGTATTTCTTTTTTCACTTTTAATATCCTGTAAATGGTCTTTAAAAAATCTTCTTGTTCTGATTAATTTTTCTGTTTAATCGGTGCATCATTCGTATCATTCGGAAGTTCTAGTTTCTCAGTGTATACTCCTTTAAATCCCTATCTTCAGCTTGTTTATTGTTTATGGAACGCTTTTTAAGATTTGTTTCAATTCCCCTACCTGCACCTTGACCTATTTCGGTTTACGTTCTCCCAAAATGTCTGTCAAAATCTTATTAGAATGTATGCGCTTGTTGAAAGCCGCGTAAAATTCAGAAATAATTCGTATACAAAGTTGACATATAAGTTGAGTTTTTTCTTTTCCAAATATATATAAGTGTAAGTAAGTGTGTAAGTAGTGTTAAAGCGATTCATTATTTCAACAAATTTACTATTTGAGCCTCTAAAAAGAACTACGCAAGACAATAGATTTATCAATAAGGAAGCCGTATAGAACTAGTAGTAGTTCTGCACAGTTAACTAACCAAATAGCTAAAAACATGTCAATTATACATATTTAAAACAAAAATTATGAATCCCATTTTAAATTTGAACTTCGTAGAATAACTAGTTATGTCTTCTCTGATAGCATTATCATGTCTAGAAGGATTATATAATAAAATATATATATGACTTTATGAATTTTGTATTTTGAATTGAAATTTTAGTCACTGACAATTTTTGTGATTAATATTAATTAAATTCTCCAAGAAAGACAATCGAAATATAATTTGGACATGGATTAGCATCAGAATTGAACGAATTTTCTTACAATCAATTTCGTTATTTGTTTATTTTTTACACCTGATAAAGCTTAAAAAAGACTATTTTGTCAAAATATTAATAATCAATACACAATAAGATATTTTCTTGTCGTATTACTTCAATGGATTCCTTTACATAATATTTATATCTTTAAATTTGAATAACTTTGCACTGTGATATAATATTTTAAATAATTTAATATTCACTGTGAGTAATATAGTGGATAGATTTATCTCGATGATCAGTACAACTGATTCAAACCTATCTCAGATTTAACAAAAAAAGAATTTTCACAAGTTATTAATACTGATATAAATTAATAATTTAGATACAACAAAGTAAATCCATCATAGTATGACCATTTCGGCTAAGAACTACTCCGATCTCTAGGATGATCCACTTTTTCTAATATAGAATTTGTGTAGGCCTGATGAATTTGTTTTATAAAGTCGGAGTTATTTTTCAGAAGATAAATGAGAGCCTGGGCTAATTGTTTTTCCGTTAACATAGCTACAGATTCACCCTCTTCTACGAGATTTCTTGTTGAAACATCCTTTGTCGCACTCGGAGCTGTAAACATCATCGGAGTCATCAAAAGGGGTTTCTGAGCATTTTCTAAAAATTGTTGAAAGGGAGATGTTCCTAATACTTCAATACTGTCTTCTGTTACTTGGGTAATGCTTGTTGAAGCTTGATTTTGCATTAAATATGTTAGAGGAGAAAATGATAACGATTGTTTTGGAGGTGACGTCTGCTGCAAGTTCAAGATAATTAAAATTATCATAATGAAAGAAGAAAAATGTACCTCAAATTTATCAAATTTTTGAACCGGACAACTAGTGCTGACCAAATTAATTGGTACACTTCTCCGATCACCAGCTCCACTCATGTTATTACGAAAACTCAATTCCTGAGGTGTAATAGATCTCTGCTGTTTCTCAATATGTTCAACACTATGAGCCGGATTTGACATCAGCCGATGTAACACATTTTCACCAGTTGCCGCTGGATTTTGGGTTCCGCTTTTTGTGCTTGCTTTAGCGAAAAAGTCCATTACACTTTGAGAAGTCATTTCAGGCACTCTTGGCGTAGACGAAGAGAATGTTGGTTGGACACTTTCAGATTTATTTGGAGTTTTATTGAAGTCTTCTTGGGCTTTTGACAACATACTCAATATGTCCACATTCCCTTGCTGAAATTATTTATTCATTAGACATCTTTTTGTTTATAATTTTTAATGAGAAGCTTTTATACATAAATACTTAAATGAATTTTGAGATTTGCGGCTTATGTCTGAAGCAAACGTAGTAGTTTAATACTAAGGAATAAAAATAACATCTAATATTCCTCCAATTGTTGATAGAATACTGCCTGAAAGTCGTAGCATTGCATAGCAGCATTACATATGAAACAGCTAATTTTTATAGAGGTGTAATTGAATGAAGATCCAAGAGAAGAACGTCTGGCAACAGCAATTACTCAACAAAATATAACAGCACATAGATTTAATAATAAACAACTTTTAGAGACTGTAGACTAACTATAAAATAAAAACCAACAATATTAATATAGTATTTCATAGACAGTAAATGTCATTAAAACAATTGAAAACTGACTGTATTTCTATGATGTTCTTTTCACATTGCCTTGTAATAAAGTTTGTTTGTTCAAAACTAGCCATGTAACTGTCAAACGTTTCGATTTAATCAAGATGTAAATCATTGTAGATTTGCGGAAAGTAGGAGTTGACCATAACTGCGTTGTATAGTGCTTGAAGAACAACGCATGAGCACTGCGGAATGGTAGAGTCAAAAATTTCATCTATAACTTGCTGAACTGTCGGAACTAAGACCGAATTCGCGATTAGACACTTAAAACTGCATCATGATAACACACCGATGCATGGGACAGTATCTGCAATCAATTATTTCAATAGAATTTGGTTACCTGTACAAAGACATCCAATATATAACTTGGATTTCACTCATTGAAATTCTGCACTGTTTTCTAGTGTCACGGAAAAATGGAAAGAGCATTGATTTGTCGGTACCAAACAGCTAATTGAGGAGAAGTAATACCTGGGACTCAGAGAAGAATAAAGAGAAAATATTTTTAATGAAAGGTTTTATCTTCAACATAAGTGCATTTAAATGTCTAAATAAAAAATAATAAACAGTGGGTACTTAAAATATGGAAATATGCATATGCCCACCAAATCTCAAAAAAATTTTTGGTTTTCTATATATTTATTTACTTTATCAAATGGTTCATAGCTATCAAAAAGGTTCCAAACGTGTTTACTGTTAATTGTTTATTATTACAAAAAGGATATCTGTGCTATCTATTCTTGAGGTTTTGTGTTTGTACTATGACCAGAATTGTATAGAATATTATTTTTCTTAATATCTAAGAACAATTTAAATTATATGTTTTGAAACTTACCCCATTTGACTGCCTGTCATGATTCAAAAAGCGATCATCTGTTCTATTTTTATCCATGAGGGTTTCGATAATTGATGCCACGTTAGTACACTCGTCTGTATTGAAAAACCAGATTCCAAATATTTTAGTTTTGCTCCTGTATAATAAAAAGGGTAATTGAACCTGATAGTCAAAATCCTTAATGATAGGTTCAATAAAATTGTCTTTGTTTAATCGGTTAAAAATCATAAGACTGTGAAACGGTTCACCATTTCTACTGTAGAGGAAAAGCGCCCCTTCCTTGTCAGCTTTCTCCCAAATATTTCTGGGAATGTTGAATTTGTACAGTGCCACCTGAGTCGCGGTTGCTAGAATGTTTTTAACATATGGATCCACTCTTTTTAAAGAGTTTAAGCTGGCACGCAACTCAATTGATTCGGCCATGCTATTACCAAAATTAAAATTGTAAAACGAACGAAAAATCACATTTAATTAAAAATTATGGATATCACTATTTTTATGGAGACTTGTCACGCTTGAGTTAACGTTTGTATATAAAACGGACAAGTTTTTGTCTATCAAAAACGTTGAAATTGTTGTGGTGTAATCTCACCATTTTCAAAAACTATTTAGACATGCATTTTTGCCAACATGGTAGCAACGCGTAAAGAACGCTTACCTATTTGAATTTATTTTATCAACCGGTAATCCAAAGCTCAAATGGTTTGTAACCTTTACACACACTAGCACTTTTATGTAGCATAAACTATTACATGCGTTCTGCTATAAGAAATTTATATATTTAACAATTTTAGGTTAGTATCTCTTTTTATTTTATTTTTTTTCTGTTGGCAGTCCGCGTTGGCTTGTCATATCAACCTGGAACAGTAGTGGCTAATGTTCGTATTATTATCTTTTAAATAATTAATTACTTTTTCCAACTAACGCTTTTGTATTATATATTAAATAATACAATAAATGTTAATATTTTAATGTTGTCAATTCAGTTTCAAAAATCTGTTTATTAGAACTGTCTTATAAGGAAATGAAAAACTTTAGATAACAATTTTTTACCCACTCCCATTAATGACCGGTAAAAGTCAAAAAAGTCAATTGTCAAATTCAATTTTCCCAATAATTGCTATTTTTACTCTTTGAGTGATTATTAGAAAACAGGAAGAAAATTGTTTTGCAAATAGAAATTTCAGTGTAAAATTCAAAGGAAATATATTTAAAACATGTCCCGTTCTATTCGCGCCGAAACTCGAAGTCGTGCCAAAGATGATATTAAGAAAGTGATGAATAATATAGAAAAAGTTCGTCATTGGTAGGTTATTCAAAGTGGATCAATAACAAACCGGGCATTGATTTTGCCGAAATAATTAATTTTACCTAAAACTTTTAGTTTTTATGTGATTTTTAATTGTCTGCAAGAGTTTGGTATCCTTAAGAGCCCATTTTGTTCACAAAAATTTAACAATTTTTCTTTTCTTTACTCTTCTTTTCAAATAATTGTAACCGACTTAGAAGCTGACAAAATTTGAAAAAGTTCCATAACAGTGAAAGGCCTATATATTTAGGTGTAAAGCAATTTATAATGGTTACACATTTCAATTCCAGATTAGCCTAAAATTAAGGTATTTCAACGCTGACTTTGGGACTTTGACTGTTCTTATTTCAGTGTAATCTGTATGCATGGTTAAGTCAACTACAAAACAAGTGATTTTTTTAAAAGTTAATCAAAATGCAATAGTTTGTTAAATACATTGTATGAAAACGTTGATTTTTCCTTGAAGGGATAGATACCTATAAGAAATCTCAGAATCTAACATTAGGCTATTATCACATTAACTGTCAATGCTACTTTAACATTTGGGTCCCAGAAGCCAATCCGATTTAAATACATTTAAACACTACGAGTTTTCTCGGAGTTGGCCTCCTAGACCGGAATGTTGAGTACGAGTTCACTCATAGTTAGCAGTCAACGTGTTAAACGAGATAATTTTAATATAAAAATTTTAGGGAAAAAAAATGGGTCACCATAGGAGATACTACCATGAAAATCTATAAATGGGTTCCAGTAACCAGTGGCGATACTAAAAAGATTAAACACAGCAAGGAAAATAAGGAAAATTTTGCACGAAAAGGGCTCACAGCTCCTCTTGTTGACACCTCAAATTCTAATTCAAATTTCAGCTTGGCTGAAGATTCCAATACCTGTAAGCTCTAATTTTTAACCAACTCTATAGGTATTCCAAAAAACTGTTATTTTCAAGGCTTCTCAACTGTCAGTGATTCACAGGGTCCTACAGATTTCTCATCTTCACATATGACATTTTCCGATGACTCTAATTCACAGGGTAGTGAACAACTTGTATCAGTAAAGAGACTGAAAACGGAATNTCAATCTCTTGTAATTCTTCAACATTTCTTCATAGGTACTTTCGACCCAAAATATCTCTCTCTATTCATTATCGTATTAGCGGTAGAATATCCGTCACTCCTTATGACTCATCCTGTATAAAGTATCCGAGATTTGTTCTATTTTTTAACGAATAATAGTCTTAAATGGGGCTGAAGCGGCTGGATTATTTATACAAACTCTGCATTAACGTATTCCCATAAAAAGAAATTAGGTGGAGTCAAGTCCGGGCTGTGGATGTCGCCTTTACGCCATATCACTTTATTGGAAACCATTTCCTTCGCCATCGAAATATTTATATTGGAAGTATGATGGTCTCGTTTAACAGTTTCAAAAACAGATTTGCTTCGCGTCTTCAAAAAAGTATGGACTACTATTGGATTTTTATAATCTTGCCATCCAAAGTCTCAATACTGGAAAATAGAGAGGCTTTAATACTTCAATTTTGCGTTTCCTCTAATTCAGAACCTATTATTTTATTTATTTATATGTTCGTTCAAATGAAAATGGGTATCGTCCAAAAACTGAATGTTGTTAAAGTTATTCGTATAGCGATCCTTGGTGACTAAATATTCTTGAAACAACTTGTTTGCGGAATGCAAACCTATTGCGACAGACGGTACACCCTTCTCGTTCCATTGCACTGCAGGTTTATTCTCAAAAGTGCAACATATTATAAGACACCCTGTATAATATATTCCTCATCCTTGGGTATACTTCTAAGAGCCCATCAATCATCTAAAAATTAAGTTAACATCAATCAATAATATTTAGTGCCTTGCCTCCAGTATGGCCAAATTTATCACCCATGGAAGATGTGTGGGAAGTACACACAAAATGAAAAGAAGATTTTAAATAGAGCAACATAGTTACTTGAAAAAATGTTAATTGTGTGATTCGAAACACACTTACAATTAGTGGTCGTAATTACTTGAGTACGAATACGAAAAACTTACAATAGTTTGATGGTTGCAAAATCTCAGTAGAACGTCAAATGCATTGGTGTTCAGTGAAGTGACATTCTTCTTCATGACAATATTCATACCCAAAATTGCTCAACTGCATTGTGAAAGACTGCACCCTAGCTCAAACACTTTTCAATGGTATTTCTTTTTTCACTTTTAATATCCTGTAAATGGTCTTTAAAAAATCTTCTTGTTCTGATTAATTTTTCTGTTTAATCGGTGCATCATTCGTATCATTCGGAAGTTCTAGTTTCTCAGTGTATACTCCTTTAAATCCCTATCTTCAGCTTGTTTATTGTTTATGGAACGCTTTTTAAGATTTGTTTCAATTCCCCTACCTGCACCTTGACCTATTTCGGTTTACGTTCTCCCAAAATGTCTGTCAAAATCTTATTAGAATGTATGCGCTTGTTGAAAGCCGCGTAAAATTCAGAAATAATTCGTATACAAAGTTGACATATAAGTTGAGTTTTTTCTTTTCCAAATATATATAAGTGTAAGTAAGTGTGTAAGTAGTGTTAAAGCGATTCATTATTTCAACAAATTTACTATTTGAGCCTCTAAAAAGAACTACGCAAGACAATAGATTTATCAATAAGGAAGCCGTATAGAACTAGTAGTAGTTCTGCACAGTTAACTAACCAAATAGCTAAAAACATGTCAATTATACATATTTAAAACAAAAATTATGAATCCCATTTTAAATTTGAACTTCGTAGAATAACTAGTTATGTCTTCTCTGATAGCATTATCATGTCTAGAAGGATTATATAATAAAATATATATATGACTTTATGAATTTTGTATTTTGAATTGAAATTTTAGTCACTGACAATTTTTGTGATTAATATTAATTAAATTCTCCAAGAAAGACAATCGAAATATAATTTGGACATGGATTAGCATCAGAATTGAACGAATTTTCTTACAATCAATTTCGTTATTTGTTTATTTTTTACACCTGATAAAGCTTAAAAAAGACTATTTTGTCAAAATATTAATAATCAATACACAATAAGATATTTTCTTGTCGTATTACTTCAATGGATTCCTTTACATAATATTTATATCTTTAAATTTGAATAACTTTGCACTGTGATATAATATTTTAAATAATTTAATATTCACTGTGAGTAATATAGTGGATAGATTTATCTCGATGATCAGTACAACTGATTCAAACCTATCTCAGATTTAACAAAAAAAGAATTTTCACAAGTTATTAATACTGATATAAATTAATAATTTAGATACAACAAAGTAAATCCATCATAGTATGACCATTTCGGCTAAGAACTACTCCGATCTCTAGGATGATCCACTTTTTCTAATATAGAATTTGTGTAGGCCTGATGAATTTGTTTTATAAAGTCGGAGTTATTTTTCAGAAGATAAATGAGAGCCTGGGCTAATTGTTTTTCCGTTAACATAGCTACAGATTCACCCTCTTCTACGAGATTTCTTGTTGAAACATCCTTTGTCGCACTCGGAGCTGTAAACATCATCGGAGTCATCAAAAGGGGTTTCTGAGCATTTTCTAAAAATTGTTGAAAGGGAGATGTTCCTAATACTTCAATACTGTCTTCTGTTACTTGGGTAATGCTTGTTGAAGCTTGATTTTGCATTAAATATGTTAGAGGAGAAAATGATAACGATTGTTTTGGAGGTGACGTCTGCTGCAAGTTCAAGATAATTAAAATTATCATAATGAAAGAAGAAAAATGTACCTCAAATTTATCAAATTTTTGAACCGGACAACTAGTGCTGACCAAATTAATTGGTACACTTCTCCGATCACCAGCTCCACTCATGTTATTACGAAAACTCAATTCCTGAGGTGTAATAGATCTCTGCTGTTTCTCAATATGTTCAACACTATGAGCCGGATTTGACATCAGCCGATGTAACACATTTTCACCAGTTGCCGCTGGATTTTGGGTTCCGCTTTTTGTGCTTGCTTTAGCGAAAAAGTCCATTACACTTTGAGAAGTCATTTCAGGCACTCTTGGCGTAGACGAAGAGAATGTTGGTTGGACACTTTCAGATTTATTTGGAGTTTTATTGAAGTCTTCTTGGGCTTTTGACAACATACTCAATATGTCCACATTCCCTTGCTGAAATTATTTATTCATTAGACATCTTTTTGTTTATAATTTTTAATGAGAAGCTTTTATACATAAATACTTAAATGAATTTTGAGATTTGCGGCTTATGTCTGAAGCAAACGTAGTAGTTTAATACTAAGGAATAAAAATAACATCTAATATTCCTCCAATTGTTGATAGAATACTGCCTGAAAGTCGTAGCATTGCATAGCAGCATTACATATGAAACAGCTAATTTTTATAGAGGTGTAATTGAATGAAGATCCAAGAGAAGAACGTCTGGCAACAGCAATTACTCAACAAAATATAACAGCACATAGATTTAATAATAAACAACTTTTAGAGACTGTAGACTAACTATAAAATAAAAACCAACAATATTAATATAGTATTTCATAGACAGTAAATGTCATTAAAACAATTGAAAACTGACTGTATTTCTATGATGTTCTTTTCACATTGCCTTGTAATAAAGTTTGTTTGTTCAAAACTAGCCATGTAACTGTCAAACGTTTCGATTTAATCAAGATGTAAATCATTGTAGATTTGCGGAAAGTAGGAGTTGACCATAACTGCGTTGTATAGTGCTTGAAGAACAACGCATGAGCACTGCGGAATGGTAGAGTCAAAAATTTCATCTATAACTTGCTGAACTGTCGGAACTAAGACCGAATTCGCGATTAGACACTTAAAACTGCATCATGATAACACACCGATGCATGGGACAGTATCTGCAATCAATTATTTCAATAGAATTTGGTTACCTGTACAAAGACATCCAATATATAACTTGGATTTCACTCATTGAAATTCTGCACTGTTTTCTAGTGTCACGGAAAAATGGAAAGAGCATTGATTTGTCGGTACCAAACAGCTAATTGAGGAGAAGTAATACCTGGGACTCAGAGAAGAATAAAGAGAAAATATTTTTAATGAAAGGTTTTATCTTCAACATAAGTGCATTTAAATGTCTAAATAAAAAATAATAAACAGTGGGTACTTAAAATATGGAAATATGCATATGCCCACCAAATCTCAAAAAAATTTTTGGTTTTCTATATATTTATTTACTTTATCAAATGGTTCATAGCTATCAAAAAGGTTCCAAACGTGTTTACTGTTAATTGTTTATTATTACAAAAAGGATATCTGTGCTATCTATTCTTGAGGTTTTGTGTTTGTACTATGACCAGAATTGTATAGAATATTATTTTTCTTAATATCTAAGAACAATTTAAATTATATGTTTTGAAACTTACCCCATTTGACTGCCTGTCATGATTCAAAAAGCGATCATCTGTTCTATTTTTATCCATGAGGGTTTCGATAATTGATGCCACGTTAGTACACTCGTCTGTATTGAAAAACCAGATTCCAAATATTTTAGTTTTGCTCCTGTATAATAAAAAGGGTAATTGAACCTGATAGTCAAAATCCTTAATGATAGGTTCAATAAAATTGTCTTTGTTTAATCGGTTAAAAATCATAAGACTGTGAAACGGTTCACCATTTCTACTGTAGAGGAAAAGCGCCCCTTCCTTGTCAGCTTTCTCCCAAATATTTCTGGGAATGTTGAATTTGTACAGTGCCACCTGAGTCGCGGTTGCTAGAATGTTTTTAACATATGGATCCACTCTTTTTAAAGAGTTTAAGCTGGCACGCAACTCAATTGATTCGGCCATGCTATTACCAAAATTAAAATTGTAAAACGAACGAAAAATCACATTTAATTAAAAATTATGGATATCACTATTTTTATGGAGACTTGTCACGCTTGAGTTAACGTTTGTATATAAAACGGACAAGTTTTTGTCTATCAAAAACGTTGAAATTGTTGTGGTGTAATCTCACCATTTTCAAAAACTATTTAGACATGCATTTTTGCCAACATGGTAGCAACGCGTAAAGAACGCTTACCTATTTGAATTTATTTTATCAACCGGTAATCCAAAGCTCAAATGGTTTGTAACCTTTACACACACTAGCACTTTTATGTAGCATAAACTATTACATGCGTTCTGCTATAAGAAATTTATATATTTAACAATTTTAGGTTAGTATCTCTTTTTATTTTATTTTTTTTCTGTTGGCAGTCCGCGTTGGCTTGTCATATCAACCTGGAACAGTAGTGGCTAATGTTCGTATTATTATCTTTTAAATAATTAATTACTTTTTCCAACTAACGCTTTTGTATTATATATTAAATAATACAATAAATGTTAATATTTTAATGTTGTCAATTCAGTTTCAAAAATCTGTTTATTAGAACTGTCTTATAAGGAAATGAAAAACTTTAGATAACAATTTTTTACCCACTCCCATTAATGACCGGTAAAAGTCAAAAAAGTCAATTGTCAAATTCAATTTTCCCAATAATTGCTATTTTTACTCTTTGAGTGATTATTAGAAAACAGGAAGAAAATTGTTTTGCAAATAGAAATTTCAGTGTAAAATTCAAAGGAAATATATTTAAAACATGTCCCGTTCTATTCGCGCCGAAACTCGAAGTCGTGCCAAAGATGATATTAAGAAAGTGATGAATAATATAGAAAAAGTTCGTCATTGGTAGGTTATTCAAAGTGGATCAATAACAAACCGGGCATTGATTTTGCCGAAATAATTAATTTTACCTAAAACTTTTAGTTTTTATGTGATTTTTAATTGTCTGCAAGAGTTTGGTATCCTTAAGAGCCCATTTTGTTCACAAAAATTTAACAATTTTTCTTTTCTTTACTCTTCTTTTCAAATAATTGTAACCGACTTAGAAGCTGACAAAATTTGAAAAAGTTCCATAACAGTGAAAGGCCTATATATTTAGGTGTAAAGCAATTTATAATGGTTACACATTTCAATTCCAGATTAGCCTAAAATTAAGGTATTTCAACGCTGACTTTGGGACTTTGACTGTTCTTATTTCAGTGTAATCTGTATGCATGGTTAAGTCAACTACAAAACAAGTGATTTTTTAAAAGTTAATCAAAATGCAATAGTTTGTTAAATACATTGTATGAAAACGTTGATTTTTCCTTGAAGGGATAGATACCTATAAGAAATCTCAGAATCTAACATTAGGCTATTATCACATTAACTGTCAATGCTACTTTAACATTTGGGTCCCAGAAGCCAATCCGATTTAAATACATTTAAACACTACGAGTTTTCTCGGAGTTGGCCTCCTAGACCGGAATGTTGAGTACGAGTTCACTCATAGTTAGCAGTCAACGTGTTAAACGAGATAATTTTAATATAAAAATTTTAGGGAAAAAAATGGGTCACCATAGGAGATACTACCATGAAAATCTATAAATGGGTTCCAGTAACCAGTGGCGATACTAAAAAGATTAAACACAGCAAGGAAAATAAGGAAAATTTTGCACGAAAAGGGCTCACAGCTCCTCTTGTTGACACCTCAAATTCTAATTCAAATTTCAGCTTGGCTGAAGATTCCAATACCTGTAAGCTCTAATTTTTAACCAACTCTATAGGTATTCCAAAAAACTGTTATTTTCAAGGCTTCTCAACTGTCAGTGATTCACAGGGTCCTACAGATTTCTCATCTTCACATATGACATTTTCCGATGACTCTAATTCACAGGGTAGTGAACAACTTGTATCAGTAAAGAGACTGAAAACGGAATAAAGTAATAACCTAGCCAAATACATACTTATTATTTTTATATTAGATTGTTAACAATTGCTTTATTTATACATTTTTTGTATATACATAGGATATTTTCATTTTTATTAATTTTAAGAACATTTTTTTGTATATTTAAAGTATTCATCCAACCTAGATTTAAGAAAGTTTTTTTAGTAACTAAAGCTACTTTATGGATCTCTAATTAGGATGTTTTAGTCTAAAATGTCATCCTAAAATAATAAAAAGGGTAGAAGAATACTCGAAAAATATTTTTAAATTATATTTGCTTTATTTTATTGACAAACTCCACATACCACTATAAAGACAGGAAATAATATAACAAATACCTTCAAAAAATTCCTAACCTGTTGTTTATTGGAAGAATTCTTTATTAACAAATTGTTTTCTTGCTTTTACAATATAAGGAACTTGAATTAATCTTATATACATTCAATAACTTAATGTAAACGACGACTGTGCGAGATAGCTTATTAACAACCTAATTTAATGGAGCCTATCTCCAATCAGTCGCCGTAGTATTTCAGACTTAATTTCTGATCTAAAATGTTAGACTCAGTCCGCTATCAAATATATACCACATTTCAAAAGAATATTGTTTTTGAAAACCAGCAACGTGATATAAATTTAATCTTCGTTTTGAAGCGAATTAACTCAGTTTTGGGGATATTCGATGTTTTACTTCTAATAATAAGTTAATTCTTCTAAAATAACGAACCCTTACAAAACTGAGATATTCCACTACAAAAATTTATATTTACGTAGATTAGTAGTAGAAAGTTAGACCTCACAACACAATAAAATAATTTTGGTCGCATTAAATATAATAAAGCTTCAAAGAAAATTACATTATATACGACTAAATAATCTCAATTTTAAATAATTTAAATGTCACTTCAAGTCTAAGTATAAATTTAATTTTTTTTCATTGAAAATTTCGTGATATGAGAAAAATGATGATTGCGTTAGGTAACATTATCTAAATACAACATCTCAAAAATATTGTTATGCACATAATAGTTGTGTATGTATGAAAAACGGGTCTCTGATGTTTCGGGTTTCTAGGGTTCGAAATTTTTGACAAATTTTTCTTTTTTAGAGACATTCAATACCAGATTCCCACGTTTTTTGATTTAACAAGATTGACTGTGCCGTGTTTAATTAATTTAACGCTACCATGCCATAAACGAGTCCGTACCTGTTCTTATAAGATTATTACAAATCTTCTCACATGCAAGAAAAATATACACCCTCTATCCCATAAATAATAGGAATGGCATTGGAAAATGATAAGGCGCAGTACATACATACAATTAACGACTCTGTAAATGGGAAACAATATACAACACTCATAGATCCGATACAATTATATATTTCATTCCATACAAGACGAGATATTTAATATTACGTGACAGTAATTAATATGCTTCACTCGAAAATTGTTTAAAGAATTTTAAGAAACAATTAATTTTTTACCAAAAAACCAATTTATTTGCATGCCACTCAGTACTTTTTATTTCCCAAAAGAAACTGATTTTCTTCGAGAAACGACATTCAATGTTTGATAAGGATATTCGACAACATTTCCAACATATTTTAAACAACGCTCTCTAGTAGCTATCAGAATGGATAGCTTTAGCATCTTATAAACAATTAATGTAGGAAGACTTCAAAATAATAATAATTTTTGATCATTCTCAAATTCAAATAGATAATCGTTGGATGCATTAGTGGTATTTGGAATGCCTTGTCAAGGAAAACTATTTTCAATAAATACAATATCTTCTTTCCTATCCTCTTTTCATTTCAATTATTTATGGGACAAGCAGTGTATGCACGTCTGAGAAACCATGCGATCTACTCTATAAAATCACGAATCGTGGGAAACTAATATGAGGAATGTTTGTAGAAAGTTACGGTGGTATCCTGAACTCTTATTAGATCGATGTAAAAGAGTCATTTTATTGCTTATATATCCTTTATACGATAAATTTACTCGTCATTTCTTCAGCATTTTTTTTTTCAGAAACGTATAATCAAAAATTGACTTTCATTCTACATTCATGTACAGAATTATTGAAAAACAAAATAAATAACTTAAAAAGCTCATTCTGAGGATTGTTATGAAGACATATGTTACATAAACATGCAGAAATCAAAAATCTGAATATTACACTTTAGCTTATCAATATATATCACCAAATCAATTTCACAATAACTTTTAGGCCACTTTGTATAAAAATTCCAAAGTAATGTCACTATAACTTAAAAATTGCAAAAAATAAAGATAAATGATAAAAAGTGACCACATATAATAGAGCGGAAATATTAAGTCTGTTCAAACGAAATTCCGAAACCAGTCATCGCTACGTTGATTGGTTTCGAAACAGTTTGCAAACTGTTTTTGACCAATCAGCGTGGCGATGACTGGTTTCGGATTTTTGTTTGAACAGACCTTAAGTATACAACTTTAGTTACGAAATTAGAATTTAAAGAGTCACCGTCTTTCGATTAGAAACTCTAATTACTATTTCGAACCCTATTTGAATTACATGCAATGCAATTGTTACTCAACAATATCTGATCCAACATCAGACCTGAAAAAATAGAAGAGGCAGGGACTTTTCAAAATTCAGCGATGGAATTGTAGTAGTATTATTTTAATATCGAATTTAGAAAAGGAAGGACTGCTAACCGGCTGAGTTTTGAAAAGTTCACAAGCTAGAGGCAATACGGTCACATATGCCTAGCGTTTACTCCATCCACGCGTAGTTTGCTTTGACACAGGTCTAATGCCCGAACAATATATATGTCTATCAATAGAACCAATAAAAATTATTTTTTATCGAAAAGCGGCAACTTAGACCGAACTGCACCCTCACAAATCATTAACCTGGAACACTTCGGTCTTTGAGGTGTGAAATGTGTCGATCCCGATCCGGAAGCAGTCGATGAATTATGCCGTTCGAGGGATCGCCTCAAAGCGGCTATTCTATTGCTCAATTGTAAACCGCCCCGAACGCCTCCTGGATGTCTCAATGTCGCTCCTTTCTTCTCAAAATATTCCACAAAAGTCGATATGTTAGGTTGCAAGTCAGCAAGACAATCTGAACCAGCTAAACTCGAAATATCTTCGCTGCTATCAGTATAAATGGACGAAGCTCTTTTGCATAATGCCTGCAATTCGGCCGGTTCCAAATCGTCCAATGAACGCAATGAACTGACCGCCGTTCCGCTATCGCCCCATAAACTACTTGGAGATAAGCATTCGCCTACACTGGAATAAAAACCTGACTCGCACGAGCCACGTCGTCGTAGATGTGCCGAGGTAGGCGTTTCGTTTTGGCCGATGATTTCAGATAAAGTACCACTTGAACCTCCCTTATACAATGGATGCACAAAGAGAGAGGTTTTGTTTTTCGCGCATTTTCGTGTGGAAGTCGGAGAACCTGGAAGTGATTTTGGAATTTCTAATGTAGATTCTACGTAGGGTGAAGGGAGTTCACAACACGAGGAAAAATTTCCCAATAGTTTCTTGACGCCATGGAATTGAGTGAGGGCGGCGAACGGATTGGTGGTGCGTGGTTTGTAGTGTGGATCTTGCTTGCACATCGTAAGGGCGTGTCGTCGCGCTTTGTCGCTTGGCGATAAGAACATGGAAAGGGCCAGGACGGAGACGTCTTCTGATAGAGATCGTCGATGAACAACTAAAAAATTACAAAGACATTTTTGAAATCTATAAATACCGACTTAATAATTGATAAACAAAAAGTAGTACTCGTAAAGTTAGTTATAAAGTCGTAAGTGTAAAATAGCTTCTATCTTAGGAGATAACAACAGTTACTCGGACTGACAGTATTCACTGAAATAGCTAGGTCAATACATACTTAAATATCCAGATTTTTTTTGGAACATTTTAACAAAAAAAATCTTAGGAACACGAATAATCCATCCAATTCCAACAACCATCAATTATTCGTCTGCTAGTTTTATTCTGAAAGGTTAACGCGGCAGTTTATGTGGGTCTCAAAAGCGTAATAGTAGATATCGCGATGTAATGGTTTTTATTATGAATATCTTTTGAAATCCTGCTGAATATTTCTCTTTTTGTTTTCTAATCAAAAGAATGAAAATTGCAACACTGTTGCCACAAACTTCATTAAAAACAGTTTCCGTCAATAACCACGTCTTGGCTAATTTCCTTAGGAGACAAGGTAGACATTCTGTTAACCCTTGATATGGAGTTGATGTGGATATCAAGAATCAGTTCAATCGTTCGCAACCACCTGTTTTAGTGACTGCCATCATGTAAGGTGATTTGATATTTTTATCCAATCTTTTGATATTAAAACTCTTAAGTCTCAAAGAGTTATACATGGATATTAACGTTGAACTGCTATTTTTGTCAGGAATTCCAATAGATGGTCTCACTCATATTCAACAAAATCCATTACGTTGCCTTCTTGAAATAAATATCTTTTCGAATGCTGTCAAATATTCTACTCTGCGATAAACAAGTATTTCTTTTGTCAATCTGAATAGTTGATTAAGATTTACATCTATTGACAAAATTGGTTAAAAATTTAATGAAAATTTTAACAATACATATAGACAGGAACAGACTGTCGATTATCACAGCTTACAAATCTTCTTTAGATGATTTCACTCAATGAATATTCGGGTAGTTCTTTTCTTTTATTGTTTTCGTTCACTAACAAAAGCTTCCAATTGTGACATCAAATGACTGTCCCGTTCCTGACAAAGTTTTTAACTGATTATATATTTAGGGAAAAGCTGGTTAATATGCTTGAATGAGTACGCCGTTTTTAATCCTTTCTCAAAATGGTTGAGTATAAAATGACAAACGTTCACATTATTAACGAATCACACAAAAAATAATTATACATTTATAGAGAAAAATGCGTAAAAGTAAACCGCAAATATGCACAAATATTATTTTTTTTGGGGCGCAAGTTCTTTCGATAAACTGGAATATTGGCTTACAATTAAAAAAAATTCTTTCTAACTACCCTTCGTTATTTACAATTTGCAATTAGAACAGTTAACAATATTCTAGTTTGCACATTTTTGTCTCTTTTTCTGAACTTGAAAAAATTTAATACAGGATGTCCTGTTAATAATAACCTTTAACAGCGTAATGATTGAACCAAGCATAAATCGAATTAATCTAATTTGCTAAAGTTGATAAATTACAAAGATACAGGAAGAACAAAAGATCTAAGGATATATAACATTCATTTGTTTTTCTTGAAAACCGTCGTATTTAACGATGATTACGATTTATATCAACAATGTCAAACAAACATTTACAATCTTAATCGCTTTACGCATGATGAAAATGCAAACCGCAAACTTAAATCATTTCATGTTTTTCAAAAGACAATTAAAAAAGTAAAAAAGTAAAAAAAAAATCAATTTTTGACATCCTGTATATTTCTTATTGCCAATTTTGGTCTTAAGGTAAGTCGAGTTAATACGACTTAGATTGGTCCCAACATTACTATGTTAGCAGCTCATAGCTAAACAAACATTCTGTATAGGCAAAAACTTGAAAAACTGCTTTACCTGAATCAATTTGTAAATTACATAACAAATTCTAATAATAACTGAACAAAAAAGTTTGATTAGAAAGAAAAGATTAATATTATTATACATTGCCAAACAAATNTTCTCTTTTTCTGAACTTGAAAAAATTTAATAACAGGATGTCCTGTTAATAATAACCTTTAACAGCGTAATGATTGAACCAAGCATAAATCGAATTAATCTAATTTGCTAAAGTTGATAAATTACAAAGATACAGGAAGAACAAAAGATCTAAGGATATATAACATTCATTTGTTTTTCTTGAAAACCGTCGTATTTAACGATGATTACGATTTATATCAACAATGTCAAACAAACATTTACAATCTTAATCGCTTTACGCATGATGAAAATGCAAACCGCAAACTTAAATCATTTCATGTTTTTCAAAAGACAATTAAAAAAGTAAAAAAGTAAAAAAAAAATCAATTTTTTGACATCCTGTATATTTCTTATTGCCAATTTTGGTCTTAAGGTAAGTCGAGTTAATACGACTTAGATTGGTCCCAACATTACTATGTTAGCAGCTCATAGCTAAACAAACATTCTGTATAGGCAAAAACTTGAAAAACTGCTTTACCTGAATCAATTTGTAAATTACATAACAAATTCTAATAATAACTGAACAAAAAAGTTTGATTAGAAAGAAAAGATTAATATTATTATACATTGCCAAACAAATTAAACAATTACAATATTAAAGATAAAATTTTCGTAACATACTTTGTATCCTATAATCTAGGCAAAGTTAGTATAAACAAAAAAATAACACAAAATAAAACTATAACATTAAAACATTAACAATTTTATATATTAAGATAATTAGTATAAAAAGCGTTGTATTTCTATATTAAATACCAGATAATTTATTCAAATTTTAAATATTATATATTAAAATAAAAAGTCCCAGTAAACGTTTGTTAATAGTAGTACCACCATTAACAAACAAATAAATAAGAAATAAATAACCGCTGACCGTGTAAAATGCCAAAGGAAAAAAGTACCTACTCTTTCTATGTTGTGGAGCCGACGATTGATATGTATTCGCCATTGGTAACTGTTCCTCACTTTTGGCCGCACAACTGGATATACTTGATTCCTTTTGTTTCCTGTTTTCTGTTAATTTATTCAATTCCCGTATGATTTCATTCAAGGTGTTTTTAATTTCGGTAAACGTTGGACGACTTTTCGGTTCGATAGTACTACATCTACGACAAATATTTATTATTAATTTAATGAAACTGTAATTCCTGAATTTATTCAAACCTAAAAGCGAGCTTCAAAAAGTCAGGTACTATGTTAGGACCGCAGAGTTCGGTGAAAGCCAAGTAATCCAGTCCGAAATTATCCGTTCTCGGCAAATAATCTGGATCTGCTTCGACTCGAGCAATTAATTCGCATAAAACGATTCCATAGCTAAAAACGTCGCTACGTTCATCGTAATATTGACCCTGGAAAAAATAAATGGACTATTAATACTGACTCAAATAGCAATTTAATGGTCATATGAGTTGCTAATATACTCTTTATGACTGCATGGATGTTAACACTCTTTCAGCAATTACATTGCGACCGGACAATTACTAGAATATTGCTACCAAACTGAAAAGGCCCAGAGGGTCAAAAAAGTTTTTAGTAGCCAATAGAATAGGGTTAAAGCTGTATTCATTTATTTATTTTTTATTTTTTCGTTAATATTGAACGAAATTCGAGTTATGAGTTAAAATCTCCTGCCCTGGAAACTGATATTTACAAATTAGCCTGATTTGTGTAATATAAAATTCCAATTTACCTTAATTTTAATACATAAATATCCTATTTTCTACTGAAAATTTGTTGATAAAATATCAACATCAGTATAACCTTTGGAAATCAGTAATTTTTATATTTTTCGATTATTGCGACCTTGTCCCATGTAAATTGGGTAATTTTGGAGGGATAAATGACCAATAAGGAGCAAAGCCTTGCAATTATGTTCGAGTTAGCATTGGTTTACATGACTATAAATGGAGGACTTCTAATGTGTTTTCTAATTAACTTATTAAGTCTGATCATTACCTAGCTTTAATGTAAGCATTAAACACCTTACGCATTATAATAAAAAAATACCTTAAGGCACTCTGGAGACATCCAATATGGCGATCCAACCGTGCATAGTTTATTTTTGCTGGCAGGATCTGGAATTGAAGCCGACAGACCGAAATCACCAACCACCGCTTGCCGATGCCCAGACTCCAACCGTTTGATAAGGACATTCTAACAAAAATAATCGTTTACAGTTCAACCTGAGGAAACCTTAACAGTTTTACTTACTTTGCTAGTTAAGTCCCTATGAAAAATTCCTTTGGAATGGAGATACTCCATACCGCAAGCGATATCATTGGCGATACTCAGCCTGAGCTGTTGGGGCAGACTCACGACCCGATTTTGGATCAATTGGTCTAACGAGCCGTCGTTAAAGAACTCGGTAAGCGCGTGTAATTGGCCTTCGTGCACGCACACGCCCATTAACCTACAATTGAAAAAAATAGTAACGCAAAAGAATTATTTACATAAATATTTGGAACGTGTTTAGTTGGAAATTCGTGTTACGTACGCTCACCTAAGTATATTTGGATGAGACAGTCTATTCATTAATTGCACTTCTTTAAGCATGTTTCGACGGTTTGAACGGAGCTGGTTCATTTTCAATACCATTATTTGCCCCGTCACCTTATGGGTCACCTAGAAACACATTTACTTTCATTATTTATTTTATTATAGAAATATTATACAGAGTATTCCATAAATATGGAACTTACTCTTACACTATATATGAACAATAATACAATTATACATAGAAAACTTCAAAAAATATTTCAGTTTATACACGTGCAACGTACGTTATACTTGCCCTAATAATAATCCAAAATTCAAATTGGATTATCAAATTTCAACCATAAGTTGAGTTTTACTGCTTTAAAAACCAGTTTTTTTTGGATGAATGATGGATCTAACTCGAAAGCGTTTTTCAGCAATACCTGGAAATGCATATTTATTCCATGTAGTGTTTTGCTTGGTATTTTGAGTGATTTTAAACGTATTGGAAATTGTTAAAAAATCGAACAATGAAATGGTTGGCCACCCAGAGTGATGATTTTAAATGGAAAACCGAAAAAACAAGCTAAATATTTACGTTTTTCATTGATCGTGGTCTAAATATTGGTTCGGTAGTTGTTAACAAAGTTTTATACCAGAAATTAAGTTTCTAGTGGGTACCCAAATTAAAGGAGCAAAATTATACTAGCATTGAATGGTGCAAGGCGATTATCAAAACAAAATTCGGATTAATATTCAATCCATGGTTTGACTGTTCATAAACAAGAATAAACTAACGAAAATTAAACAAGCACGTCTCGGACAACCTCGAAATAAGGATGACTTATACGGAATTTCCTTGCACCATGACAACCATGTACCATTTACTGGTGGACTTCAGATTTTCCTCAAAGGTCAGAAGTCAAATTGGTAGCATATTTACGTTACATATACTGATTTACCTATTTGTATCTTCTTTTTAACTGCGAAGACCAAGAAAAGAAATACGTGGTCATATGATTCCAGAAAAATTCGTATCAAAGTAAGTTTTTTGTTGAACTAGAATGACACTTTTTATTGGGATAACACAATTTGGTTCTAATGTAAAAGTGGCAATCTTTTCAAGAGTGAAAACTACATTAGCTTTAGAATTTGATACCTGTTGTAGAATGTATAAAAAATAGACTTTTAAAACGAGTTCCTATTTAGGGATCATTAACCCCTTTGCGCCCAGAGCGATTTTCCAGGTCCATAATATTATCCCAGATTTAATGAAAAATTAATTTTCTATTTTTTTATTTTTTTTTATTCTACAAACGAATCGAACGAACGAAACGAAATTATCGCTCCCCCACGAAAATTTTAATATTTGACTATTCCCAAGCAAAACACTATCTATAAAAATAACCCAGGCAAAAACTACCGTAACGTATATGATATATTATTGGTTTCCACTTGTAGCAACCTGGGATCATATTGCAATTTGGCTAGTTGTCATATGTCGTAACCTGGGCGCGAAGGGGTTAAAAGACTAAAAATGATTTGCCTTTGATCCGATTTATGAAAAAAATGAAAATCTCTATGAAATGGTTAAGATGCGTCTAGACCGCAACATAATAAAACCCAAGCTTCGCTTTTGTGCACAGCATGTCTTCCCAACTGCCTAGTAACTTAGCAGAAATTTGTAAACTTCGCAAACATTAACTTGGTATTACACTGCAGTTTAGACGTGTCTTTGCAATTTTCAAAACAAAAATCTCTTCATTAAATCATAACATAAGTTTTAACAGTTTTCCCTCTTTATTAGGATCTTACTACACAGATAACACATTGACGCTAAAAAGACGGCTCATGTTTGTTCTTACGTCAGAAAGCTATAGAAACGCTACTGACGACCAGAAAATTACGTCAATACGATACACCCTCACGAGGTTTTATTATTTCTCGTATTTTCCAAGACAAATATCATTCAAAACAAATATTGTTAAGGCAAATAGAACTTCCAAACTTTGTCTATATATCGTTTTAACGTTCATAATCTTGTGTAACACGAAAAACTTAATTTTTGCAGATAAAATTTTTGCCTTAATGGAATAATTGAACCAGACTCCAAATTTATTTATTAGAAATCATTCATGGCTTGAGCTAAATATCTGCCATATCTTTTTATGAGTAAGTAACAATGTAATGTATTTTTATCTATTAAATGAAGTCATTAAAAAGCAAATTTTTTAAAATATGTACATATCTATTACTTGATAAATTGGTATGTTTGTGACAAATTTTGAGGCTGCTTGTCACGTTCCGGTCGTTTACGTGTGAACTGTTCTAATTTACTTTTTATAACTCTGGCAAACATATGATATTTGAAGAGTATAAAAAAACTATATTTGTTTGCCTTTTTATGTCGTGTTATTAACTTAACCATCCCTGAATTATGCAAGCAAAAAGGTCTACACTTTAGATTTCGTAAAACTTAAAACAACAGTTATTTTATTTATTTTTTCGTCTTTTACGGTTTTAAAGTGTTGATGTTTGGTCTTCTAAAATTCTATGCCATTTGGAATTTGATGTATCTAATTTTGAAAATTAGTTTGTTTCATGATGGCAATAACAAAAATTTTATATTCTTATTAGATTTTTTATTCACTTTACGTTTTGTCCGAAGAGAAACACAATGAAATAATTTGGGCTACATACGAGGAGACCGCTGTAAATCAAATGTGGTGGGATTAAAAATTTCACTAAAGAAATCTCACTCTTAAAAATAAATTGCGTATCAACTGGATGTCCTCAAAAATGTTAAAGCTGTATTGCAAGCACTGCTGGATTTAAACTCTACGCAAACTGAAAAACATCTTATAACAGCAGCTTAGCGTTAAATCACTTGTTATTTCCAAATGTGCATATTTAATGGAAAAGTATAGAAAGAAGGCTGCAGATGAGTTTTACATAAACTTTCCAAAGACAATGAAAATGAACAACAGAACGAAGCCTTCTTTTTTTGCATTCCAAGTTCCAAGAAAAAGATTTCTTACACAAAATCTTTGTGATTGTCTTCCAGTGAATCTTCAACATCAATGTCAAAGCCTGACATCCATGTTAAAAAGATGTTGTTCTATATTTGGTTTTTCTATATGTACCTAATTGGAAAGGTGTGTTGTATTACGAGCTATTACAACCATGGTCTATCAGCAATTGACTAATTTGAGAGATGTATTTGAAGAAAAGAGTAATGCTCAATTACATGTTGCAAAAGCCACTAATGACATTATTTTTGCGTTAAGTTGGGAATTACTCCCATACGAGAAGTATAATTTAGATATGGCACGTTCCAATTACCACCTATTCAGGTCACTACATCATTTGGTTGATCCACATTTCGTGAGATTTGAACAAATATGATAATGCATTGATGACCTTATCTCTTCAAGGCCGGTGAGCTTCTATCGTCAAGAAATTTGTAAACTACCCGAAAAATAGGCAAAAAAGGTTATTGATGCAAACAGGTAATATTTCGCTGATTAATATTTTTTTGTTCGTTTGAATAAAAAATAAATTTTGTAAGAAAAAACCTACAACTTTTTTCCACACCTAATCAATTTTTTAATCCTTCAGTTAACATGGGTAGAATGCATTCAATTTTAATTTAATCTTTTAATTCTCTATCTGTTTTCACATATATAAAGGAAAGGGAAGTCGCGCAATAGACTTAATGAGTGAAAGAAAAATCGAAAGATAAGATTAATTCATTTTAAATATTTTAAAATAAATATAATTTCTTATCCCCGTATGTCAGTTATTTATTGTATTTTTAACGAAATACTATTGTTTCCCGTCTGATTGATAAGATATCATTGTGCTGGGAATTAAATCGCTAAACGTCATGGTAAATGAATGAATTTATAATTTCTAACATTGTTTCTCGACATCATTATCTTTTTAATATTTCATGACAGAATCAAGTTAACAAGAAAATATGTATTATTTTGGAAATTGCACACGGTTCAAGAAATGGCCTCCGGATTGGCAGAAAATTAAACTGCCTTAACCTTTTACCAATAAGGAATTGCGCGAGGCTACCATGAAAACTGTGACCCTCTGTCTGACCCACATATAAAATGAATCATAATGCAAACTAAAATCTTTGACAAAATGACAATATTTAAACAAAAAATAAATTTTGTGTGTATTGACAAAATACAATTTCATATTGAATAGTAAAAGAATATTTCATATCATTTTTGGCATTTTAATGCGATTTTTGATATAATTTATAATATAAATCATATATTATATTTGATTTAACACGAAGACTGCCACAATGCTAATAGAAAAACCGCTGTTCTGGTTGATAATAGTATTTCTTTTTATTTTTTACCGTCAAACCTTATAAGAAAATATATTTTATATTCAAATTTGTATTAGAACGGCAGTTTTTGGACCTTTTTAAGTGAGACATGGTCGATATTGTCGAAATTGTGAGACCCAATATGATAGTCTACTTGTTAAACTATCCAACTATGGAGAAAAGTGGTATCTACAAATTCTATAATTTCTGACAAAAGAATAAAAATATTGTCACTCTAGATATTTTTGTTTTCATTAAAATTTTTTAATAAAAATATATTTTTCTAACGAAAAGATAATAAAATATTAGTCTAAATATAAAATATATATATTTTTTAAATTATTTATCTTTATTGCTTCTTTCCAATGTCACACACTTAAAGCCTCTTTCTGCAGTTAATCTCGTGTTTAAAATTGAAATATTGCCTTTTTACATTGTATAGAGGTGTAAAAATTTAGAATCTCATGGATCAAAAAATATTTATTTCAGTTGTTTTTTGGTTAATGCCTTTCTCCATAATTGGACCGTACACAAGTCAATGTTCGTTCTTTGGTCATTTTAATTTGAATTATCACCTTAAAATTATTATTTAAAAGCCATCTGGGATCACGAGAGCAATTGGTTTGGTGCAACAAAAGACTTAGTATTAAGGGGGTTTGCTGCCAAAAAAGCTGTAAAATCTTTCAATAACATTCATTACTGTCTAGTAGTGAAATATGATAACTATTCGGCGATTAAAGAGCGTTAGAAGACTTGCAATGAGTCCAGAATTGACTGCATATTGAACAATATGGCTCAGGTTTTCCAAAGAGCTTTAATGTTCGTGCTTCGCCAAATGGAATCAAATGTTATTTTAGAACAAGTTATAGTTTGATCTAAAGCCGCATTCATAAATATAGGAATTTGTGGCTAATACGACACAAATTAACGTTAATTTGTGTTTACCGAAACTTGTGCAAATGTTGACTTGACACTTTGCATTTTAGATTTAATTTGTAGCGAAAATTATATCAATTTTTAAAACTAAAGACATATCTCAATTCCTTAATGATCACGAAGGCACCTAGCATAGAAGTTAACGATGAATTTTTCTATAAGACTTTGTAGTTCAGGAGGATCAAAAATGGCACGAGGCGATATAAACTTGTATAATTACAGGTAACGACACAGCTATTACAGCTGACCAATATATTAATTATTACATTCGCATTACATTAGATTTTTTAGGAAATTTGATTTATGTTGATGATGTCAATGCCCATATCTAGATGACACTGGGATTATTCAATGGTTGTACTGGCAAGCACGTAGCCTAATATCATTGAGCACGCTTGGAACGATGAATTCCAGAAGAGTTATTAACTGATCTTCTCTTTTAGCAATATTACTTCTAACTTTCAGAAAGGAGATAAAATTCGACAACACAATGCCACATTCGAAAGATTTCAGAATATTAATATTAATTTTTTTTTGTAACTAGTTCTAAGGAACGGAATGAATCGTCTTTAATGACTAGCGGAAAATCATTCTAAAAATCTAATTGTAAGCAGATATTAATTAATCCCGAAACCAAGATGCAGAATATTCAAACATCGGGTTGAGCAAACATGTTTTTCAGAGCGACAAATTTCTTTTCAATATTTGTTACACGGTATATAGTGCCTAATATTGGGTTTTTTAAATACTATGCTGTTTAAACAATACTTATTCAAGTTTCTTCATATTATAAGAAATTCATCCAGCCTTTTACAACATTTTAAATTATATTATTCTAATTCAATATACATATGTATATCACATCAAGCGTTTTTTTGTTTTGCCTTGTTCTTATCTAAAATAAGTAGACGTATTTTATCGCGTGCAATACTAGAATGACAGCTTTGTTCTGTTACCCATAGAAGAAGTATGTCTTTTTTAAAGTAACCAAACGGTATTATATTGTGATCCCACAAAAACGGCGGAAGTACAATCCCTTTCTTTCTTTAATACTACTAGTCGGATTAGTAGTAGGTCGTATTTGATGAAAAAGTAGAAAAAAGAAGAGGATACAAAAGCGAAATTTGGAAAAGCAACAGCGAGTATCTTGTATGTTTCAGTAACTTAACTCGGTAATCCTCTATTGTGTGTTGTGAATCGTTGATTATGTTAATACTAATGAAATAAGATCAGTTTGACCGCATTCAAGAAGACCTTGTCAACAAGAAAATGATAATAAAACACCTTAAATCAGGAAATTTACGAGAAAAGTTGATGCAGTCAACAAATATGTGTGGTAGCCAAACCGAGACCTAGTGGTGAGAACTACAAGCAAGAAATTTAATCCCCATAGATACGATGGAAGTAAAAAAGAAAATCTTAAACCCCACCTCGGCCAACGCGGAAAAGGAAATAAACAAAATGAAGACTAGTAAAAATTGTAGGAAAGGATTAATAATAATAAAGGTTGTTAACATCAGTTGAAAGAGCTGATGATCCACATCAAGAAGTGTATCAATTTTATTAAAACAGAATAGACAAATGAAGGATACATGATTGACCTATAAAATTATGCACATTTTATTGGGGTTTGAAAGAGTTTCATATGTACCCCCTTCACTGGTAAAAAGAAAGTCCATGTGATTATAAGAGGCCTTATAACAAACAACGAACTAGCGGATATCCAGGATGAAGTAAACGGAGAAGGAATCAGCGAAGCGGAGCTTTAGCGAATAACGAGCAGAAAAGTAAAACAAGTATTCCTCTCATCTTTGCCAAAACAAACGACAACCAGATTTTTGACGTTACCGAACTCTACGGCCTAGTTGTGAATGTCGAACCGAACAAGAAAACGGCCAAATCTTTATGCTTTAGGTGCCAATTATATGATGAGTATGATCAATGATACCCTCAGTCTAGGTGCCAAAACTCTCACCGGACACAGTATTCACATCCGTCTTCCCAGTTCAAATTACAAAAAGGGGAGACTAAACGCAATGCTAACTAAGAGGAGTAGAACATCCAGTCAGCTGGAAAGGATGCCCAAGGTTCACCAAAAAACAGCACACAACAAATGCTGCTCTTGAAAGCAATAACGATAATACAGGCATAATATTTTAAGAAATAGGAAGTGTGAAAAACAAAAAATATTACACAAGGACGGAAACAAAGTGGCTAAAAATGACAAAAATTGCCAAGTTTACAATGATTGCACAGCTCAAAAAGTCAGAGAAAACTATTGAAAGTAGACAAACCAATGAGTTTCTAATCGGGCCTTAAATGGTAAACTTATTTCAACAATGCATTTAACAGTGAATGCAATATTTTTTCAACTAGGTTTTACTTAGTAAATAATGGGTGACACAATTATAGCTAGAAATCTAAAAAATAACGTCAATTAATGTAAATCCAATCTAGAAAAAATGGAATTGACGTATTTCTGCAAAAATGAAGTCCAGATATTTTCTTTCAGAAAAGCAAAATATGTTAGAAAAAAATCTCTTTTCTGATTTACAAGAACAATCGCTACGAACCTCTGAATGAAGAAAAAGGAGTGATACTTTTAGTTAAGAGAAAAATGAACTACTTTTACATAGATGTTTGTAAAATGGACGCTATCTTTGTAGTACTGAACACTAAAAAAAGAGTTCCCTACAAATAAGCTTGCTTTGTAGGTCACTATTATGATACATAATGCGAGAAAAGCTGTTTATATACTATACTTGAATTGGGCTTCAATTCAAAGTCAATAGTATGGAATAACAGATTAACCAATCGCGATGGAAGAGAATTATCTGAATTTCCAGTAGCAATATATATATAGAAACACTCCGCCCTCTAAAACCAAGTTGAGTAACTCGTAGTATTCCTGATATATTAGATCTTGCAGCCTTAAAAAACGTCAAATAAAAGTACAATATTGAAAAGGTAAAGGAAGGAACAACGAACCTTAATCTGATAATTCTGACATTGCGAGTAGAAGACAATGAAATAGTTTATTCTACAACAAATCGGATCGATTGAAAGCAGTATCAAAGTAGCATTACTTTTCTTTTGTTAATGGCTTTTTGTCTCAAAAATGTTTTACTGGGTGTCCAGAAACTTTTCTATCATATTGAAACGGATGATTCTACGTGAAAAAATATTAAAAGTTTTCATATAAACTACTGTCCCTAAATTTCCGGGGCGTAGTTTATATGACCATTTTTAAATGGCTGTATTTAACCCTTTAAAAATGGTGTATAAGAATTGAATTTTGGTACGATTGATACGTTTGGAGCGATATTCACTACCATTAGTTCGTACTTTCAATAATTATTAGTCATTTGATATCGTATTCAGAGGTGCACTTGGGGGAGGTTCCCAAATTAATTTTCATAGCTCCGGTAGGGCTCAATGCAACTCGAAAACTGTGCACCTGGAAATTTTGAAACAACAATATGATTTTTACGTAAAAAATATCACAGTCATATTCTTAAAAAAAAAATGACTAAAAGTAAAAAATGGAAATAGGTTGGGGCTTAAAATCAAAAACGCTCCTCTTACAAGTACGCCCCTGAACATGATATTGAATGGCAGGTAATTGTTAAAAGTACGAACTAATAATAGTAAATATCGTACTAAAATTTAAAACTCTACTTTAATTTAGTTGCAAAGCTATTACATAAACACCACTTTTTTATTTTACATTATATTAACCTATTAATAGTTTTTCATGTAGTTTCCACCTATTTCAGTATTCCAGGAGTTTCTGGACACCCGGTATATCGATTTTTTTTTAATTTAATTAGACTACGCAAATGAAAATTTAACATCTCTCTCATGGATTGCAAATAAAGTTAAGTGATTGTAACAAAAACATAATTAATAACAATTTAAAGCTTACAAATTTCTTTTTTAAGTAGAAAAGAAGTTAAACTTCTGAAGCTTGAAATTTGAATTTTAATTAACTTGTTTAAATTAGAACGAAAATATGTACCAGCTATGAATATTACAACTTGAAAAGGAGAATGTAATGTTCATTTAACTGTTATTGTATGATTTGCAAGCGCATTTATGTTTTAAGTTGAACAGTTATTTGAAATCTTAAATACAGTAATGGACAATAGAATAAATCTTTGGTTTAAATTTTTTCAATGAACAATATTTTTCGCAACTCGTAGGTATTTCAAATAAAAGAAAGAATTGCAAACCGTTATTTTAATATTTTATGATTAAGTGAATGCGGCGTGTTCTTAACATAAATTTTGTATTAATGGAATAAAATAAAAATAAAAAACCATTTGAATCAAATCAAAGGTGCACGAGAATTTAAATAATTTTACTCAAAAAACCTTTACGAGAATCCTATACATAATTAATGCTCCATTAAAAAACTCTTGCTCCGGATAAAAATTGGGATACTAAGTATATCATATCGTAAAGAATTAAATGGGGGTTCCATTAGGTAAACTTTTAAGTATGATTTCGAAGTTTGACATAAGTAACTGTATCGAATAGAATGAGACATGTAAGAGATTAAGAAGATTCGGGCAAGCTATTTTCTAATTTTCAATAATAGAATGGCTTTAACATTGATCAAAACAAAAATCCAAAAAGTAGTGGTACACTAGAAATGCAAAACTCATTAAAATATGTAATTTTATTTAAAAAAAAAATTTCAAGATTGTTAGATACGGCTAATGCCCATCAAAAATGTTTGCTCTCGAAACAAATTAGGAAAATGCGAATAGAAAAGTTGCACAAACATATTCATACAGGGGGAAAGGTTTTAATAATGCATTAAAATTTATATAAGGTAGAATGTAACACTTTAGGCACCCTGTGAATAAAAAAGCATTACTGTAAAACATCAAGGGGTCCCATTAGAGCATAGGGTACCTATAGGTCAACTGCCTCGAACAGAGGCGACCCATAAATCAGATATTGAGAACTTTCATCTTATCTACTATTGACGTTCCTACAAAATGATGAATGACTTGAAACAGACAGCAAACTTTGTACAGACATATTTCACAGACGAAAAATTCAAGTTTTAAAATAATAAAACCTCAAATATTACTGGAAATAAATACAACAACTTAAAGAAAGCCATGTTAAAATTGATTCAAACAAGAGCTACTTGGTCATTGGTGAATGTGACTTAAAAGTGGCCTGTCCTCAGAACATTTCTTCGCTTTAGGTGCATTTATTCAGGAATAGACTTATTGAGCAACAATCTATTAACAGAGCGAAAGACCAAAGAAGAACAAGGATCACATTGGGTGTCACTGTGGAAAACTCACACCTCAAAGATTCAGTATCTAAGGTAGATTCAGAAAATTTACCTATAGGAAGAAAAAGCGGAACAACCCCTGGTGATACTCAGAAACTCCGACCTCGGATTATTGAACCAGAAATGAAAAGAGGATCTATGTAATAGGGACCAAGTGCTAATCTTGTATTGTATAATAGAGACTAACAATAAATAGAAAAAAATCTTAATGACTACATGGCAAAGTTTCTTAAATCAATTTCAAATAGAGAAAAATTTTAACAATTTTCCTATTTTCATGGTTATACAGGATATTTCACTTAAAATAACATAGCCTGGATAAGGCATATGGTATTATTTTCTGGAAATTTTTTTGGTAGGTCTCTGCAGATCTACAGGGTCTACAATATAAAATTATTTTCAATTATACGAGGTATGCTAAAAAACAGTATCACAACGAAGATATTTTTTTAATGAAGTAGAGTGAAAACCTACCTAAATTGTGATTTTGTGCACGTTTTAAGATTAAAATAGACGAGTCATTATCAATAAAATAAGAATTTAGTTGATTAGCTTCAAAGATATTTAAATTTAAAATTTCAAAATTGAAAACATGGCCCAGCTTGATTATTTTAATGAAACCACTTGTTTGTTGTTACAGAGGCTATTGTAAAATTCAATCTGCAGTATTTTTTTGTTTAATGTTCTATTTCTATTGATTTTCGAAATATTCTAAACAAATACAAAAAACTCCTTTTTTGTGTGTTGTAGTGCATATTTTTTTTAACAGACTTAACGATGTGATAGATTTAATGGTTGAGTTTTCTTAAATGTTCAAAACGTATGCCATCTTGTTCTAGGAATAGACCTAATCTTTGCTCTAAACATTCTTTAACTTTTTGTAACATTCGAAGTGTCACAGAAGCAAACGAACTGCGAATTCTTTATTGCATGTCGTCTTTCGTAGTTGGCTTCAACGCATACATCAGTTTTATAATATAACCCTAAAGAAAGACTAGAAACAAGGCGAGTCAGGTGATCTTGTTATTCAATTTTGAATTTCTCTTCTACCACTATTTGTTTTTCTAAAATTTTCCTTCCAAGAAATACTTTTTTTTTAATTCGTTATGGAATGAGGCTCTATCTAATCAAAACATCAATATTTCTAGAACACTAAATTCCATATTATCTATAAAAGTAATCGTTTGCACTCGTGCTCTTCCTTTTGTGACATCGTCCAAAACAAAATTTTTCAAAACATAATACCGTATGCCTCATACAGCCCGTGCCACCTTAGGTGAAATAGACTGTATAATTATATCCACCACCACAATTCCGATTTTGTAATAAAAACATTGAATTGAAAATTTCTTCTGAAAGAAAATTGGATAAATTGATATTTCTTACCTTGTAGACTTCGGAAAAGAATCCAGACCCGATTTTCTCCATGTGAAAATCATCGAGTCGATGTAAAGCTGACACAGCATGTTTGAGGGCTGCACAAGAAGAGCCAGTTTTCAATTTATCACATCTAATTTTTGGCGGTTCGGAGAGTACATTATTTGGACAAAACAATTTCTCATAGTCACTATCCTTGGGATCGCACGGAGTGTCATATATCGAAGAAATGTCGGATACGGAGGATTCATGTTTATTAACTGGGTACATCGTATCAATTGGAAACATTTATGTATTGTTAACCAATTTCGTACATATTTCCGTGGTACGGATTGTGGTTGTTCCATAAGTCCCCTGGTAACACATACTTCAAAATTTACCTGTTTATTTGTACATCACTTTCGAAAAAAGGAACGACTTTCAAATGCAACAATGCGATGACCAAATGATAGTTTCGGTGCCAAAATTTTGGTACCTACGTTCGACGGGCAAAATCCACACCTGAAACGTACGAAAATATTTTTCTCGAATGCGAAAACACAAAATTTTCTATACACATTACAATTTAATTTTAGAAATTTTGACTGTCATCGGTCCACATAACAAGGTGCGGAAATTAATTGTCGACAACCGGTCCGTTTTCAACGAAATTCACTTAAGATACACTGGCTATTACTATCGATACTTTCCTAAATTTGATATAATTTAATGAAATTACATATAAAATGTTATAAACAAATACAGTGACACTGTGAGCTTTCTCCGATCACAATCACGATTAACCAAAACAGCTGCCATATTCCCTGTCGAACCAAGCAGAGAAATACGTCACGTATCATGTGCCTTATTATGCTTTCAACTTTACACGGTATGCCGTGTGAAAGTCATGTGATTTCCTTATTGTTCATTTGACAGATTGACGCGCATGTCATAGAAATTTCGCGGGAAGTTTAATCAGTAGTAATGGATTCATTGAAAAAGTTAATAGAAGAAAAATAATAATAATTTGATGAAAGGAAATTTTATAAAATGAAATGGTAAAATATTATTATTATATTTAATTAAATCAGAGACTATGAACGAAATTTGTAGTGAAATAGTACTATTTATCAACAAATGAAACTGAAATGTTTGGAAAACATTTCTGATTCAATAGTGTAATAAAGGAACTGAGACTTGGAACAAATGGAGGAATACATAGTAGGTGCGAGAGAAAATATACCAAAATATTCATATAAGTCGTATTTTAAAGCTTGTTATTCAAATATATTAAAGTATCCTAAACATTAACGTAGTGCATTGAACGACCATTTTTCTGCATGGGTTTCTTATATATATCTACATTTTGCAAATTTGAACCTTTATAGATTGATTTTTTTCGAAAATGTATATCATCTTCAGGATATCAATCGAATGTGAAAGTTCTGGATGTATATCTAATGAATATTCAAAAATTAAACAGGAAATCCAGAACATGGCTATGTTAAACCTCTCATATCGGGCAGATATTGTGTAGGGGCTCTTAACGTTATATATTAAATTAAAAATCGAGCATATTAAGAAAAACGTAAATTTAAAGGGCCTGCTCAAAATAAAAAATTATTCAAAATTTAAATTTGGATGTCCCTATCCTCACTACATAACAACAATATGGCAAAATGGAATGTCTTCAAGTAACAGGAAAAATTTAATTTAGAGTGATTTCACAAAATGTTGGTTTAACTGTAAGAACTGTCCGAAGCACCTATCTTATATATATAAACTGGGTTACATCAAAAAGTTTATATGTATTTCCCATTTGAGGACTAAAAACGTTTACGGATAGGTTTATCTCTGCAACGCCTCTCGGAATACAGCGAACATAGTAATAACTTTCTCTCATCAATTACTGGTGACGAAACTTGCTGTCATTAGTTTGAACCATCCAATCAGTTATCATGGATACAATGGAAATTCACAGTCACCACCAAAAAAAAGGTGAAAGCACTTCTGAATTCAAGGTGATGATATTTTTTTCGATAATGAAGATTGAATATCAATACAAATCTGTACAATGAAAGTTGAAAAGGCTCAATAAAAGTTTTACGGTGCCATTCTGCATTGGTTTCTTATCCCCAATGTAATAAAAAGAGGAACATTTCAGAATATCTACAGCCCATACATATTTCACAATCAGGACACATACATTTTGAGCCACTGGAACGAGAGTTAAAAGTTAATCGTTTTGAAATTTATGCTGAAATGCAAAATGTCGTGAAAGAATTTTTCAATCAACAGTCACAAGAATTCTATTAGCAGGAAATATGTATATTGGCCGATGAAAGCGAATAAATCTTTTATGAATCAAAGAGAATTTTTGAATTGAATAACTCTTATAAGCATTTCTAACGGAACTTCCACAGTTATTTCGAGATTGTTCTTTAAAAAATATTGTACTTTGAAGATGTAGATGAGGTACGGTAAAGTGAGATAAGATTTCCCATCTAATAATAGACAAGATTAAAGTTAAACAAACGAACTACTGATTTGTAATATTAACAGATATATTAAAAGATATTGGAGTTTCATACAAATCAGAATTAGATTAGAACTAAGCAATAGACAAAATTGTACTAACCTGTAGGATATAGGCGACGTGATATATCACTCATCAACAAAAGAGACTTTATAAAAGGCCTCCAGGCATGGAAAAATCTGCTTACACCTGAAGAAAAGTTTTCTAAGAAAAACTTGAAATCGTGGGGACGATATGAAAAAACATCTGGCCACGGAGTCAATAAGGGTATACTTTTGCTAGGAAATAAAAATTAACACATAATAATTTCCTACACTTGTGCGTTAAACAATTAAAAAATTCTATTTACGCCTGATTGCTCTGTATAAAACAAATAAACTACTTTCAATTACATAGTTACCAATAGGTTTTTTTATTATATTGTACATAATACAGACTGGAAGCATTACATGAGAAAGACAGGAAATTGAAATTTAGAAATTCTAAGAATATTCATTTTCTTTCATTGAATGTTGCAAAATTCCAAAGTTTGTTATAAAAAAATTGTGTTTGTATTATTGTTTTTGTTTTAATTTCAACTTCAACACTGGTTGAGGAACTGATGTTTTAGCAACATAAAGGATTGAAAAGCGATTTACGTCTGGAAGCTCTCAACTCAAGCCACTGCTCTTGATTTGGAACATACATTTCTGGTGGCATTTGCTGTTTATTTTGACTATCTTCATCAGTATTTTCTAAAAAAAAAAGAAAAAGAAAACACCCTGACCTATTATACATTTGCGAATAAGTGCATTTGAACCGACCATTTTTCTTGATCATTTCTTTATCCACCATTTTCAATTTTTCACCCGGACATCTCAATAATAACTTTCCAACACCTTCGCAACGACGCAACAATTCATTTTTCAATAGTTTTTCCTTCATTTGTTCTGTTATAAACGTGCATTCCTCTATCCAAGTGCTAACGTAAGCGAAATCAGAAAGCAACTGAAAGGCTCCAAAATGAGAAAATTTAATCTTTTCATTGTAGATATGTTCCAGCCACGATTCGCATATTAATGTAAGAACCATGTTACAGATTGTATCATTATCAATTGTTTTCAATACTGGAGCCAACATTTTATCTAAAGTTTTAATAATTAAACAAAGCCAAGAATGGTACTTTAATGGAACTTACCCAAGTACTTCTTAACATATGAACCAGCTATGCTTGGAATATCTTCGCGTTTAATTTTCCAGAGGTTTCTTGGAGGAAAAATCATTTGCAAATTAGCTAGATTTATTACTTTACATATTGTTGCTAAACAATTAACGCATTCATTAGGAATTTCCTAAAATCCATTTTTAATTAATATAAAAAGTTGTTAATTTCTCTCTGCCAAACCTTTAGTTGAGCAATATTTTCTTTTACTTCGGATACTAATTTGGATCTCATAAGGGCACAAACTTCCACATGTACAGTCAAATTACCCTTTGCAATTAACATCGTGTGATCAGCCACTCTAAGATCGTTTAATTGCAGAAAACAGTTTACAATATCTGTATGTGTAATTACAAAAAACGCTTTTACGTTCCAATTATTAGCAATTTTCCTACATTCATTCAAAGCCCATAGCCGCGTCGTGTGCAGGCTGTGATCTTAAATTATTTCAAGTTGATGAATTTTGTTCATTTGGTGACAGTAATGAACTTTACCTAGCCTGTGAAGTATTGGAATTTGTTCGACTAGTGGAAGTTCTTCCAATGGGGCGCCAACAATCCAGTCAGGAGTTACTTCACATAAATTACATAAAACGACAAGTTCTTGAAGAACTTTGCAGAAAAGTTGTCCGGTTTCTGGATTTCCGATGGTTTTGGCTGAAACTAATGCTTTTCGGAAACATTGATCCCATAAAGTGGATGTTACATGGACCGCCAAACCATCAGCCAAACTAGTTAATGCTGATAATACCACTGAAGGAACATCAGCTAAAAGCAATTAATTATAAGATCTGTCAATTGAAATTGTAAATTATTACCAGTAGGAACAAAATTATGAATCCATTCTCGAAGATGTTGGCTGGATCTTGGAGGTCGAGCCGCTAGAGGACTAGCGGCCCACCATAAAACAATATGTTCTAAATAATTTCCAACTTCTGCCCATAAAATTTGCTCGTAATATTCTAGGACGCGTTCAGTGGTTTTGGCGCTTATCTTAGTTTCTCCTAAAACAGTACGATTATCAATAAACAAATTGCACAAATGCTATTGGAGTTAAACCATTTTTTAGCTTTTTAATGGCTTCCTTGCCAAACATCTCAGGAGCAATTTTATTGGTTTCATTCAATATTTTGAGCAATCGTTCATCTTCGTCATTAATGAGTTTGTCAAGATTGACAAACCCGCCTAAACTATTAGTTTCAGATACATTAGACTCTTTTTTAGGACTAAGATTTTGTAACTCAACAGGAGGTGACAAGTGTTTCGTTAATGCCCTAAAATCAATTTAAAAAATAGGAAAACACTTTAAGTCACTCGTTAATTTACATGTAAATTTCTACACTGGAATTGTCTGAACTGTAATCCTCCTCTGAAATGTCTTGCGTTTTATAGGTTTTCAATAAACAGTCTATTAATTTATGACAACAAAATTCGGCTCTATGAATGGCAAGCAATTGTAAAAATCTGGTAATCGAAAATTTTCTTAAAGGCAACATTATATATGGACACGTGTTAGTACAAACGCTGTTGGAATTGGTTGGGAGGCTAAATTTCGAGTCCATTGCCAAAAGTTGATTGTAATAAGTGGAAAATCTGAAAATTCATTAAATTAGAACTTTTAAGTTATTGTGGAACTTGATAGTAGTTACTTTAAGGATAGTGTTAAAATTTCATCGCCATGATAAAGAAATAAGCAGCTGATCTCGCAAATGAAACTTTGCAAAATGTAGCATAACTGAAGTTTAGTCTTTTGCAATAATTCCTTGTAGATTTTAAATTTATTCCCTAATAAAGGATGAGCATTTGAAACTAAAATATCTTGAAAACATCTTGAAAATTGATTCACTGCTTTTATTAACGCTTCATCAATTTTCTTCATATCCTATAACAGTGCTAGTTTAAATATATTTCATATTCTCCTCTAAAATTCCTACCTTCAATGGTAATTTACAGTCATTCAATGACGTTACTTTCGAATGCTGTACAAGCCTTACAGAAAGCGCAACTTGTTCCAATTGTCTTATCAGGTTAAAGCACTCAGATTTTAACTGAATACACTTCTGAAACGAAACATCGTACTCAACAATAGATGGAGGCAACCATTTAACCAACGTTAAAAAAATGGAGGACATAAATGACGGAAAAAATCATCAAATTAAACAACAAATAATTTAAAACTTATTTAAATAATACAGTGTTGGGTGAACGTGCTAGTGTTGCAAAGAAAAGAAAACAAAAAGCTATCCTTGGATTCTCTCTACGTAAGTTTGATCGATAACTAAATATATATAGATCTTTGGAAGACGACACAAAGACTTTGTCTTAGGAGTATCCACAAAGAATCATTTATTTTCAAACCTTACAGTTCTTATAATCTATTATTTCATTTCCAACACCTTCAACAACAGTTTAACGTATTTCTTATGAACTGCCTGGGTTTTTTTAGAACTTCACGGTTTCTGAAAAAAAAAAATATTTCAAAACTTCTCCTTAGATTTACAACAATAAATGGGGGACCTTTTATGCGAATTCCAGTCTCATTAGATATAACAGCCAAACAGAGTTATATTTAAGGAGTACGGCGTGTGCTGTAAAAACTCCGCATTGCTAATGATACTTCTTTTGCTGTCTTTATTCATTGGTTCAGAATGTTTCTCTTATAAGATCAACAACTTTTTCTCAAATACAACAGCTCGAAATGAATCGTTGTTAATGGATAACCTAGCTGCTAGTTTTTTTGTGTTTATTATAGAAAATAACCCATTATTTACTTCATTAACGATTCTGCCTTAGAAATGAGTCTCTGTTAAACATCGATATATCTAATGGCGTCAATAAAAATTAATACATAATTTATTCTTAAAATTTTGAAGTAAATACAAGTCATTAGAATAAAAACTAGAAGCAAATGATCAGGGTAAACATATACTCTTTATAGTATATAAATTTCTGTGGACATGTCTTCAGGCGCGATACGGATAAAACAAGTTTATGCGTTCGTACGGCGAATATCTACACAATATACGTATTTGAAGTGCAGGTTCTTCGCAGACTCCATTGCGGTGTTGTCGTTTTAAGACGTAGGTATGACAGAATTCTTGTTGAATTTGCGATTTGGAATATATTACAAAAAAACACGTGTATTCGTAAGTTTAAAACTGTATACAAATTGTCCAAAGAGAATGTGCAGTGGACAGTACACCGTTTTGTGCGTGAAGAAACAGGGAAAATCCGAGGTGGTAATTTACCAAAAAGATTCTTCAGATCGTGGCTGATATAATAAAAGTTAAACAAATTGTCCAATCACATTACAATTTTCCATGTGCCATCGGCATCATTGATTACACCATATGTAAGAAATAAGAAACCATCGATTCACAGATACGAGTACATTAATTGTAACGAATATTCTACGTTAATTAGCAAACGATATGTTATGGAAAAGAATGGTTTAGAAATGTCAATACGTCCTGGCCGGTGTCTGTTCATGATTCAGGAATTTGGAGCTCGAAAAATTCGAGGATTTATAACATTGCAAGACATGTTTGAGAATAGTCAAGCAATGCTTTTAGCAGAAAAAGCATTACGCCCTAACTAATGGCTTCTTTTAGAAATCCTAATAGTCCGCAAGACCGTGCATATATCAACTTATTTGAAAGAGAACGAGTAATAAATGGAAGGTGTTTTGGTCAGCTAAAACAATGTTTGCCGATCTTACAATATAAAATTCGAATGTCCATACAAAGTTTCAAAACTTATTGCGAGTTGTTTTGTGTCACGCAACGTAGCAAAATTTTTAAAAGATGAACTAGACATTACAGAACCTTTAGAATTAGGCATTCCAGTTCAGACTTTAGTACGTGACTAGGTCGAAAATACCAAACAGAAGAGGTCAACAATAACAAACTGAATTAGCAGAAATGATAGTTGCTCAACAGGATAAATAAATAAAACAGACGAGAAGGAAATAAGTTTTTCATTTATTCTATAATAATATTAGTATGTTTTAGTAATTAATCATTGTTATTTATCAAGTTATAACATTTTTTGTGTTATAAATAATAGAAATATTAGTATTATCAAATACGTTCCTGTTGTCTCCTTGATTTGGTAAAGAAGATTCGCTTCGATTTAGTTCCTTTGTGGTTTTTTTTCTTTCATTTCCAGAACTTTTAGTTGATTCAGTAAAACTAATCTCTGTAATTCACTACATATTAGAAAGATTTTCGTTGAAATCTCTCTGAAAGGGATTTGCTTTTCTTTTTTTCCTTGGCCGCACTTCAATAGATTTGCTTGTGCATTGTGATCAGGCAGAACAGTTTTTATCATTGATAATATCTACAGTTGTTTTAGCCACCAATTGACACTACTACAGGGAGTTGTATCGCCATTCATGATTTCCAACAGTTCCTATTCCCATTCATAGAGATCATCTTCTTATTCAACATTCTATGTATTCAGATCAGTCCTTTTTTAAATCTTGTTTTCATGTTGTTAATTTTCTTCAATAATTTACGATATGTATATTATTTGTGCATCAAAGTTGTTCTCCCACTATTTAATAATGACATCCAGAGCTTATACTCATCACACCACCATTCTTTGCATGTCCAGAATTGATTCGGAATATCCTACATTTATTTTGGTTCTATTTAGTCCAATGTATGTATGTAGTGACCAAAACTTTGCAAAAACTTTTTTAATTTTATATTATTTTAAAATGTTTAAGGGATTTTTTAGATTTTATTTCTTGAATATAACAACAGTATTAAAGGATTTAGATGAACAAAAAAACCGCATATTTATCAACACATTCACAATGAAATAAAAATTTACATCACTTAATCAATTCCAGTATCATAATCAGCAAATCAAAGCTCGTTCGTATGAACGATTGAAAATCGAGAGCGAGCATTTCAGAGCTTTGTTTGAAACAGGCATTTTTATTTTACGATAAAAATGATTGGATCGCTTACATTCTGCTTCTGGTGATTCAAGTTCATCTGAAAATCAATTTTTTCGAAATTATTGGCGGTAGAGCGAATTTCATTGATTAATAAAATGAAAAGTCATCTAGGTAAAATTTCACTGAATAAAATGGTTTTAATTTAAGTGCTTGACAAACTTGTGACTATTCAAAAATTCAAATTATCCGGCAGGGGCTGCTTGTGAAAATCGATGTTCAGTAACAACAGAATGGTACATACATATACTACGATTATTCCAACCGACGTCTGTATCTAAGAGAATCATTAAAACTTTTTAGCTTCTTGCGTAGAGATTCTGTCGAACCTTATGTACGGTTTAATGTAGCTACAGATGTGACGATAAATCGATGCAATCCGAATTTGCACAATTTAATGAAAAATTCGCTTGAGTCTGCACATTTTATGATAAACTATCTAAGTTAATAATTATCAAAAATCATTTCGATGAATAACATATAATCTGCCGATGACAATATCCGGAAATTGCATCACCTATATTGTAAAGACCGGTGATTCATGTAAATTTATATACAAAACTAGTATGCCCGTAATTTTAAAACGCAATCAAATTTGCTTTTCAGTATCCTTTACTCGATGCTCCACCACATATTGCATATTACCAGTACAAAAAAAAGACCATTATGCTATTCATTAAAATGTTATCCACATATTTTAAACGCATTCTCTTTTCCTATACACTAGCCGGTAAAGTGTTTCTAAATAGCAATTTCTCGCAGCATGCTTTCGTATTTGCATTTGAATGTGAATTCTCGGCTTAGACGTAAACTCAGGCCTAATATTGGATTGCGTCATTATCCGTCAATATTCGAAGGAGATACTGATCCTCCTATTCTCTACGCAGATACTTGACAATGAGATAAAAATGTAAGCCAATTTTTAATTCAACTATGCAAATTCAGTTGCAACCATTTATCGTTAAAGGGGGAAATGCAATTAGTTCAAAAAAACATTTTTTTTTAACGAAAGAACTATATTTGGGAATGTTTTCCTAAATTTTCATAGCGAAATTCGAGAAACTTAAAAAATTGAGGCCTATGAACAATGCGTTGCACCGCTCGGACTTGAAGCGAGCGACCCGGTAGAATCGAGAATGTAGAGGGCAGGTATTCGGTGATCCTTCTTGTATAATTATTGGAGGGGTGCTTGGGCGACAACACTCAAAATGTCAATGAAAGCTTTAATTATTTAACCGAAACACCTGCATTCTGACCTTAAAATAGTAGAGATTGCAACTTATTTGGCTGTCGGACAATTCAATGAGGGCTATGCATAAATTTTACAAAATATGTACGTTCTAGACCTACAAAATTGGATTTGTTGCAAGAAAATTCGTAGAAAATGCCGACCAAAAACGAATGGAACGACAGGGCCGGCGTAGTCTTTTAGACGTTAGTTCGAAAGAGATTCGAACAGTCAGAAGAGAAGCCATGATCGAGGCAAATCTCTTCTATGAAGAAAGTAAAGGCTTGTTATACGGCCCTGGTACCGCTGAATAATCCGTAACAAACTTTTATCATTCGTTTTTTTGGTCTCCAAACTTTAAACGCTGAAACTGACTCAAATGCGAAAAGTATTGAATCAATCGACTTGATATTTGGTACATATATTAAAAACAAATACATATAGTTTACAGATGACGCAATTTGTTTTTTAAAATCTGGAACAAAAAACGTTTTTTGATCGAAAAAGTGCGGCAAAATTTTTCAGTTAAATTTCGTTTTTTTTAAAGTCATTTTTTTAATTTTTGCCGACGCTATATAGAAACTATAAGTGTTGTTAATATGTGTACCAAATTCCAAATCGATCAGTTCAATACTTTTTTCGCTAGAGTGCATATTAATTTTTAGTTACCACTGTAAAACTTGTGCTACAGCTTCACCATTTTGTTGTCAAGTGGCTTGAAAAAAAATTTTTTGTGCACTTTAATAAATAATTTACATGGACCTGAAGTTTTATCATAGAATTATCATTTCTTGTAAAAATAATCTTCGAATGTTATAAATTTTATCGCGTCTAATTGCATTTTCCTCTGAAGACTAAACTATGTCGACAATACGTTCGTAGAAGTGTGCCAGTCGCAGTGGATCCTTTTTTTATGTTTCATGATTTCATCATTAATATTCTTCGTAAAACTTCCGCGTACTATCTAAAAAGCCTTCTGTTGTCACATGTGCGATAGGTTCCTGATTATTAGACAAAACCTTTAGATTTCAACATGAAATATTTTTTATTCAATATAGTACGAGAAAAAGTTTTAAAGGCGCGATTTTCAATTTTTTTTAAATATTGAAATAATTTCATATGTGGTTTGAAGTAATATAAATAGGCATTTCTAAGAGACAGCTCTAAAAAACAATTGAAAACATTTATAAAAAGTCTTAATTTAAAGACTAGGACAATTTTTAAAAACCTGTGTGCATGCTACTCTTTTCTGTTTTTGGGTTTAATATTGACATCGTAATATCTACTATAAGGACAATGCTGTATTAGATGAAACAAACTTGTTCTAATCCATAATTTAATTATTTTAATTATCATTAAGCCTTAATACTAATTTGTTTTTATTATAATTATTATAAATGCTTAGTGTAAAATCTTAAATAAAATTGGAGATTTTCACATAATCCCATTTAAACCTTAATTGTAATATTTTCACAGACAGAAATCAAACAATTCGAATACAATTTAATTGTTGGATCTCATAGATATACAAGCCATGCTCCATGTAGGAGGTAAAATTTCAGGATTCATAAGACATTGCACAATTTTATTTTAAACCTGGCCACCCGATTAAAAGATATTCTAAAGTAAACAGAAAATTGCAAACTGTAAAATGACCATGTAACCATAAAATATATATCACAGTTAAAAAAAATTATCGAGATGAACATACAAGTTTAAGCCGAACATATACGAGTCACATTTTTCAATTTGATCGACTATTTTGCAAATGTGTGATGACGGTGTCATATTGCAGAACAACTGCTCATTATATTACAAAACTACATATAGACGTACGTATTACACACATATACTGCTGTTATCAACTTAGACATCTATGGTTCATTTGCGCGTTGCGACCAATAAGAAATAGCAATAGTTTTTCTTCCCCAAAATTTACTTAAAAACTATAATATTTCTGACGTCATGAAATTAACTACAAGTGCAATTGATCGAACTGCAAAACAACCTTAAAATGTGCTAAGAATGTAGTCGAATCAAAAGTTGATATGACCACAAATTCTGGTTTCCAGCAAAGAAATGGCTTTTATGCTCTTTTTTGGAAAATTTTCTCGCATGTCTTTGAATTATGCACCGAAATTATTGACCTTTGCATATCTTAAGATCATCAAAAATATTGCTTATTCGGGTGGTCAATTCAATTCAACTTTATCCATCCTGATAATAATTGGTGTTCGACTGAGACTGATTAGGATATTGGGAATAATCAGGATAACTTGTTGGTGGAGCGTTAGCTGTTGTAGGATACATACCTTGAGGAGGAGGTGGAGGTGGAGGATACTGTTGCGGATATGGATAACTTGGATATACCCCGGCGGCTGAATTATAATCATAAGGGGTTTGGGGTGGTGGAGGAGGAGGATAATGAGGTTGAGGAGGTGGAGGAGGATAACCCTGGTATCCATAATTATACATAGGTTGTCCGTGAGGGTATCCGCTACAGCTGTCGTACGGTAAAGGATGTTGAACCGGATATCCATAACCTGAGAAGGAAAACATATATAAATCAACTGTTGTCAAATGTGTTCGTAAGAAAATTACCTTGTACAGGAGGTGGATGATTTTGATAGGGCGGAATATTGTAGTTGTAATTATAATTATAGCCCGTATTTGCATTAGAATATTCTGCAGGATTGTCAAACTTTTGTTGATGGTACCGTTGATTCGTTGGCTCGGAATGTTGTTCCGAAACATATGCCACTTCATCATTTTGATCTATGGTTTCCTGAGGTTCGCCCAGGGCCGGCTGTAAAATAAATATAGCAATTAGCTTCGGAGTAGAAATTGTACCAAAATATTAAAAACAATAACTATCATGGATTTACACATTTACCATTAGTTATTGTCAAGTTTGTACCTGTTTATTTTGTTCGGTAGATTCATCAGAAACTTCTTCATCGTCCGGTTCTTCATTTTGTTGTTCTTCATCGTCATCATCTAAATCAGAACCCAGATTATCCGAGTTCTTGAAATCAGCAGTAATATTTTCTAAGGTATCCTGAAAATATTTTATAAATATAAGTGAAATATATATGTATAAAAGTTTACAGGGTAGAACCGTCAAAAACCTTGCATTTTAGTTTTTTTTAATGGAAAATTTCTAATTAAATTAAAATTAAAATTTCCAGATCTTTCAATTCAAGAGGGTGGGCATCAAAAAAGTATCAAATTTTTTTACAAGGAAGTTTTCAGAAGGGATTATGTATACCAAACCATTCTACGTCGTGGAAATGGTACTCTAGATATCAGTTCTGAATCACCAGGCCCATGCGTAGCAAAGCTAATCACATAACTATTGAAAGAAAATGATACAGACAAAGGACATAACAGCTACTAAAAAACGACGACTAAAACGAACTAGGCACATTTAAACAACTGCTAGCAATGAATAAAAACAAGCTCAGTATGACCATTCAACTATTCACAAAATATGCAGTCTTTAGGATGCATATCTTCGAGGTTGGACTTGTTCGATCAATCTTTTTGATGCGTGGACGAAAAAGGAAAGTCTGAGATTGTATCACATGAAGAAAACATTGAGCGGAGTTTTTATATGGCTCACCCTGCCTAAAACCAAAACAATACCTGAAACTGATCTTTTAGAGAAACTCTTGTTTGAGATTGAAATTCATTTTGAAGTGGTGGTCTGTGGTCTTTTTGCAACTGGCCATATTGGAATGAAGACGAAGAAGGCGACTGATTACTTGCTGCAGTTTTTAACGGTTGTTTGGCTCCACCAGGTGTCACCTAAATTTGTAGAAATGTTGTTTTAGGTTTATATTTAAACAGATAAACACGTACCCTTTGTATTGATATGTTTTTCTTCAGTTGAGAAATTTTCTTCTCAAGATCGTCGGCTCCTTCTTGATCAGGTTGTTGCCTAGACTGTTCCATCAAACTTTCATCTTCAGTACTATTAAATGGCCTTGCGCCACTTTCTCTCAAAGACTTGGCAATTTCATTGCCGATCTGATAAGGTTTCTGTTTGCCAGGCAAATTCTGTATTTTTCTATTTACACTTTGAATCTTTGACACTAAATTAGGAACTGTTCGCTGCACACTTTTCACGTTAAATTTCGCCATGCCCGGAATAATCGGTGGTTTTTGCGGACGCTTCAACACCGAAAGTGCCGGATTGTTTTTCACTTGAGGCGGCATGTACGATGATCTGGATGCTGGAGTCATTTTCATTGAATCTAACGGACCATTTTCCTCAGCTTTACCTTTTACTTTTATGGCCGTTTTAATTGCGACAATTTTTCCACTTTCCAATTGCATGTAAACGCCTTTTGGTGATTTTAGAACTAAAACCTTCTGGCCAGCTTTCAGAACTATGTTTCCTTTTTCAGGTTGGTTAGTGGGAATGACGACGTCCAGAGGTAAGGTCATTTCTTGGGCAGTCATACCTTGTCTTTGCCAATGTTCCGCTGGAATCCATCTGGACGGCCGATCGTTGACTCCTTGTTGCATAGGTCTTACTGAGGCTATAGGCCTATGTCCTATTATGAAAAATAAAATTTCGTTATGAAATACGGAATTCTAATTGCAATTTGCAAATTTTAAAATAGTTCGTTTTAGTACATTAAAATCACATTTCATGTGTTTAAAAACCAAAACTGTACCTCTTCCCATGCTGCCTAAATACGAAGGTTGTCTCGCGGCGTTCTTCTCTCTTTCGTACCCCTTTTTCGCCAATCGCTTTTCCTGTTGAGAAAGCTTCTTTTCTTTTCTGTCTACTAGCAAAGATTCGTGTTGAAAAGGTTCTTTGGTCAACAAAGTCCCGTGTATGTCTAGTACTTTTTGTAAAACAACGTCTATGTATTTGTCTTTACAACTAGACCAGTCTTTAATTTCTCCCTCTTCCTTTTTATCGTCGAAACATAACGAAGTTACGTCTTTAATGGTTAAATGTGCGTCCGGATTGCATTCGTCCACCACACGATCGGACATACCTGAAACGGAATATGGAAGCGTTAAATTTGTCAGTACGATACCAAATCCATTAGATTTTACCTTGTTTACTGACTTGTCTATCATAAATTTTCTTTTCCAAACAATTGTCCATGACCAGCCGATAGACAAAGCAAGGTTTCCTCTGGCCATATCGATAAACTCGGCATACGGCTTGAGTGTCATGGCAAGGGTTCCATGAGGCATCTAAGACCACGACTCGATTCGCTCCTATCAAGTTAATACCTAGTGAACCCGCTCTCGTAGATACTAAGAATAAGTGTATTTTTGGATTGGAATTAAATTCATTAATGAGTTTTTCTCGTTCTTGAGCACCCGTTGATCCATCTAGTCCTGCAAAACATTGAATATTAATATTGATTATTTGTTATATTGTAGAGACAATTTGCTATATTAATAGTATACAGTGCTAGAGATCACGTGCATTGACCGTATCAAAAAAAGAAAATACATAAATCTATAGCTTCTCAAAATCCGTATCGAAGGTATACTAAAATTTTAGATGAAACCTTTATATACCTGAGCGATGAATAATTGTTTCAAAGCCAATTAAAACTAAATAAAAACTATGGTGATTTTGTGATTCAGTTGTCTGTATCATATGAATAGTTAAAATTAGGATTAGAAAAATAAGGCATTTATGAATTCAAAATCTGTTATCGCCACATTTGTCACTGGTAAAAAGCTTAAATTATTGTCTATATAAATATTACCATTTAATCTTTTTATGAAATTACAAATATAAATTTATTTACCCCACCTATGCTCAACAATGACCACCGACTGATTATTTTACATTTTGTTTTTGCCTTGTTTTAATTAACATTGAATAAACTTTACATATTCCCTGATTTTGAGTTTGAAACTGAGTAAATAAAACAGAATAGAGCTAGTTGAAGCATAAAACCAACATTAATTACTGACATTAAGATATATTGTCTGAATGGTACATAGAATGGAGCAAATTCTTGTGTAAGTATGGAAATTTTGAAAACGGTACCAATTCGGTTAAATGCAAGCAAAGTTTGGTACTCAATAAAATGTCAAAGAAGTTTTAAAAATTTCTATTATCCAAAGCAACTATGCAATGACTTCTCGTTAGGTGATGTAATAGAAATCAGTTATTTTTGGAGAACACACTTACTATAATAACTAGAATTCTTTGCCCATTTATATGACTCTCCCGGTACTTCACTGATTTGTAAGAAATACTCTATTAAATCCAAGGCTATTAGAGATTGACTAAACACTAGAAGTCGATCTCCCAAAGCTAAACTCTCTCTTATTATGCAAAACAATATTTGAAACTTTGCAGAATTTTCTATTTGACCCGGAATGTAATCCTTTAGCAGGTCGAAAGCCTGAAAAATAATGATAAATTAAAATAGTAACATGCGTCCATAATCTTTTTAATATTTACCCAATCGTATGGAATACTATCGTCTTTCGTGTCTCTTGGTGCCGGAGAAGCTGCTAATTTGCTTAAGGGAGATTCATTTATTGCTGGCGGTTTAACGTCATCTTCAATTTTTAGTTCGTTTTTCAATTCGTTCTTAATTTTCTCCAATTCCCGTTTTACTCCATACTTATCCTCGGCCTCTTTTTTGGGTTCAATTTTAATGTCACTTATAATATTAATTTTTTTGTCTGAAGGAAATACTGAAGGTAATTTGATGTCGCTTATAATGTTAATTTTAGGTTTTGAGTCATTACTCGACTCGCCTTTAAAAGAAGGTTCCTCTTTCTTTATCCATAAAGGATTATTCGGATCGAAACTATTCCCTTGATTAAAAGACCCTTGTTGATTGAATTCAGGTTTGTTTTCTAAATTCCAATAATCCCGCTGTTGATCTACATTACTTTGAAAACTTTGATCGTATCCGAAGGGACGATTAAAAGTATCTATTGTTTGAGATCCAAAAAATGGTGCATTTCCATTATCGGGTCTCGGATCACCTTGGTGTTGTCCCGGTGCATTGTTTTGCTCATAAATTTGATTTTTACTGTTTAACGGAGTTAATGAAATTCCAGATGGTAACATAGGAATATTAGAATTAGTTTTATTGGCTACGCCCGTCACGGAAACGTTATTCTGACTGTCCAAGTTAAACAGATTTTGACTGAACGGCGGTTGTTGGCTGTTCGAACCATCTCCAAACACATTACGATTTTGTTGATTAGATTGTTGATAACCACTATTGGAGCTCTGTGGTTGACTACTGTTAAAATCAGTCGCAGAATTAAACTGAGGAAATCGAGATGTTGAGTTTTCGTATGAAGGTCTTGAAACATGATCATCAAAAAATTGTGATATTCCTTCAAAAGATGTGCGGGGTTGATTGAATTCATCTGTATAAGGTCCATAAATGTCACCCCCTCTAGAGAAATTATTTGGGAACGATGATGCAGTAGTGTTTCCAGGAAATTGCGATGGGTTTGTAGATTGTGAGTTAATAATTGGTACAGATTCTTGAGTAGAATTGGCAGGCAATTCACTGTTATTACTATTGTAAGGTGTTACTGAAGCTGCTGGTTTTCCATTACGACCTTTAGCGGGAACTTTTCTCGGTTTCCCTGGTCCCCTTCTCGGTTTTGCATCACCAGTGACTCCTAAAAATAGACTCGTTAAACATTTAATAGCAAAATTAGCGAAAAATTACCGTTAACGGTACTGGCAACTTCTTCCAAATCCAAATCGACCGCCTCGCCTTTAGCGGTTTTCATCAAAAAGTTATACAAGACATCTGGATGATTCCAAATTTTACAACAAACAGCAAACGCTTTCAAAGGATTAGGCACTGTTTGAACTCTAACCACGTCGTTCATAAAGCGATCATATAAGCTCCTTTGAAACGGAGTTAAGCGTACTAACAGAACGTATTCTTCTTTTTGTGGCAACACTGTTTGCAGCACGGTATGAGAGCGTCTTTGTACAAAACCAACTAGGAGTGAGTGTAAAACGTGTGCTCTGTATCTCATTAATTTAATATCAGCTTCAGTCGAATCTATACATTGTCCATTCATAATTGGTCGTTCAAACATGTTTAAAAATTCCGTTTTAGAACCTAAAAATAGGTGAATGAATTATAACAAATGCATTTAACATAAAGCAGATTAAGCAATAAATACTATTAAAGCCTATATAATACAACAGTTACCTAAATAATTTGGTCTTACAAAGTCAACCATACACCAATATTCAGTCAAATTATTCTGTAGTGGATATCCAGTGAGGACGACCCGTCTTTTTGTTCTCAGCTGTTTTAATGCCGTTGATATGGAGGCGTGAGAATTTTTAATTCTATGTCCTTCATCGCAAATAACTAAATCAGGCCCTGGATTTACTAATGCAGTGTAAATTTCTGTAATACAACTTGCATTGAACCAACGAACTATGAAGTGAAAATTGCAAAGTTACCATCAAAAATAACTTTATTTTTATCAGTGTCAACAATTTCAAGAACGGGTGCTGCTTTCCGCTTAGTTTTAGGATGTTTCTTCATACTCAATAAACGAAATTGTTCATAACCGATGAGTAAAACGCCTCCATGAGCTTTCCATTCATGGATAACCTTATGTCGACCACCAAGTGTCTTTTGACTATCATTAAGAACATACAAGTTGAAATTCCTAGGAAGAACTTCTCCATGTGTGTTCAAAGCATTATTAGCGACCGCCTAAATATATGATTTATAGTTAACAATATAAAGAAATAAAATGTCTACCTCAGGAGTTGGCGTCCACATATTGTACTCTGCCAACCAATTCTGCAACGTGTTAATTGGCATGATACACAATATTGTCCTGGCTGGAGTATATCGCAAGAATACGTCCGAAAATGTTACGATTTGTAATGTTTTTCCTAAACCCATTGAGTGTGCCAAGATACAACCAAATCCAGCAGATGAGTCAAACCTATAATCAAAATATTTTTTTTTTAGTTTTATTGATAAATTTTAATTTCAAACAATATGTATTAAGATTGTTATTTTGACGGTACGTAATGACTATTTCCAATAAGTCCTTTTTCGCTTTATTAATATGGAAAAACAGTATTGGAAAATATTTGAAACATTACACAGTGTTTATTTAAAAAAGATCCAATTTCCATATCTCTTCAATGGATGCTTATTTTAATAAACGAAGATGTATCCAGAAAATAATGAAGATACAAGTAAATATTTAAAGTACAGATTTTGTTAGATTACATTTTTATTTCACACTCCTTAACTATGCAGGAAACAAATCAAAGAATGATACAAATATTACTCTATAGTGGACATTTGTTGATATTTTTAAATTATTATTTTTTTATTTTTTTCAATCTCTAGACCATATCTATTCTAGTTAGTTTCCATTTGGTTGTACCTCGTATGTTTAACATAAACAGATTACTTTTAAGTTAAAGTAAATTCGAAGTATTTCAAAATAGCATCATATTTATAGCAAAGATGGTGTCATTCGTATATTTATTTGTTAGGGATTGTTTATAGAACACAAAATTTTAATATATTTTATCAATCATTACCTAGTAATAGTTTCAACGATGTTGTCATAAAGAAATCGGACTCCTCCGATTTGATGTGGCTTAATGATTTTAGCGATTTGAGGGGCAACGAAAACGTCAGGATCGTCTTCCGAATGACCTACATTAACCAATACACGACCTTGTTCGTCTGGCTGATTAAATACGTCATTCGTATGCATGCCCGAATTACTAGGGTCCTCATTTTCATCTTCTTCAGGTGCCGCATCGGCTTCGGATTCGGAGACCAAAATACAATCGTCATCTGACGATACTTCGATTGGTTGATTGTCGTCAATAGTTTTGCCTTTTAAATGAATATTTGTAGGAGTTTATTACTGAAATTAAAAGTGACTTACCTTTAGGAGATTTTATTGGTGTCGATGAACTAGATTTGTCTATTTCAATATCGCTGTCGCTGTCGCTTTCAGGGGTTTTTTGGAGTATTGACGGACCTCTACTAGATAAAGGAGAATAATTAGGAGGAATTGACGGCTGAGGACCTCTTCTATAAGGTGGAAATGGACCCCTGGGAAAATTTCTAGAAGGTCCCATTGATGCTCCTGAAGGACCTTGTTGAGGAAATCTTGATTGAGTAGTTTCAGGTTTTGGCATCTAAAAATATCGAGAAAGTTAAATATGAAAAGCCTACCATCAATTAATTACCTTCAGGAGGTCAAATGGAGGCCTTGACACTTTAGTCATGGGTTTTGTTTGACCGTTAGGCAGCTTAACAAGTACCGTATTTCCTATTCTAGTTTGATGAGATGGTCCTAAAGTATTAAATATTGAAATAAAAATGTCTCTACTTTTAACAATTTTTTCTTACCAGGTTTAGGAAAATTATTGCCTTGCAACAATGACATAACCCTTTGTTGCATCCTTTCTTGTTGAGTTTGCCTTTGATATTCTCTTAGGATTCTTTGCTGTTCCTGTACACGTTTCAATCTCTCAGCTTCTTGTCTTTGAGCAGCCAAAGTAGTTTCGTCTAATTTCGTCTCATCCATCACTTCCCTTATATTTCGTCTCAAATTTCCTTTACTCATTACTGTTACTTCTTCGCCAGATTTTTTGGTAATAACCACTTCATTTTCTGTCTTCTCTCCTTCAGAACTCTTTGGCTTTTCGCCTTTCTTTACCGACGCAAAAGTAATCTCTCCCATTTCCTTTAATTTCTCTTTAATATCCACCTCGTAATCGTCATCTACACTTTCATTCTTTACACTAGGAGTTGACGGAGTTGGAGGGGGCACTTCTGCCTGTTCAACAAGTTTTTCAAATAGAGATTCATCCTCTTCATCTTCATTATTACTTTCCTCTTCACCGACTTTAGTCGGAGTACTCTTTAAACTATCAAAAGAAGAATGTGGTTTTAATGATTGTGATAAATTATTAGGTAGAACTGAAGAGGCGTTCGGAATGTCTAGTTTGGCTGACTTGGCTGAAAGCGAAATTCAAAATAATTTTGGAAAATCTAATTTATGTGCAGAAATAATAGTAAAGAAATTATTATAATACGTACAAGGCAATTCTAAAGCAGCATTTAATTTGACATTTTTCTTTAACCCGGTGTCCAAATTCCCACTAAAATCCAGTTCTTCTGCTTCTGACTCCAAATCAGAATCGTAAAAGGGCAATTCATCATCGCTAGAAATGTCAGAGTCAACATTTTTGTCTTGAACCGTCTGAGGTGGTTTTAAATCGTGTTTAAATTTTTTAAAAGATATTTCTGGACCTAAGTTTAATCCAGGTAATGGCAAATCTCTCTTAAGGCTTTGGGTTGAACTAGAGGGATTCGGCAATGATTTTCTGACATGTGAAGGTATAAATGGAATATCTTCTTCTTTGTCATCAATATTCTCACTACTGTCTTCATCTGAGACACTATCAACGTATTGTTAACAAAAACTGTGTGTATATAACTACTGAAACACTTACTAAGAGTCATCAGAATGGTCATGTTCTGGTTCCATAGGATTAGGAATTCTTATTCCTCTGTCATTCTTGCTTGTTAGTGGCTCTGATTCTTTTGGTTTTTCAAGCTTCTGGATGGTAACATCTCCTAATCTTTGTAGTACTGGTTCCATTACACTGTAGGCTATGACAACATTAACTACTACTATTTCATATATGCGGCATTATCATCGATTCATACAATTTAACGTTCAATAAATTACTATTTGTTTACATACAAGGGAAACGTTATAGTCGCCATTATATTTAAGAGATTTCGAGGAAATATAACGAGAAACGAATTGCATTTTAAGAGAAAACCTAATTTTGATAACACTGAGCTTGAACACACGGTTTTCCACGGACACTAGCAATTTTTGTGTGAATAAATTTGAAACTTCACTGAAAAGCAACACTCAACAGTAGCGTTTTTCGGAGATAAAATCGGAAATGAGCGTTCACTTAACTGCATCCCCTAGACTACAGGTCAATGAAACGTGATGGTAACCGTTAATTTAAGCAATCGGGTACCAAAATAAGTATTTTTGAGAATATTACAGGAATTTTCTAATATTACTATAATACTTCATAGGAAACCCTTTCGTCTATTAGAGTGTCATTGGTTTTTGTCCCGTCAGAGGCGCTATCTTCTTCTTTGTTGACATTTTTTTCATAAAATTAAAATTTTGCGTTATAAAATTGGAAATGTTATTCAAATACAGAATAATTAATATTAAACAGCAAATTAAGGCAGAAGTATATTCTAATTAAAGATATTTTTGAAATAAAGTATGCCTAAATGCCACATTAAATTAAAAAGAAGAGGTATAAATAACCTAAGTAATAATATAAGTCTCTAACCCACAGATTAGACAGATGTATAAGTCAATGTAAATTTTAGGCTTCGATTGTCTATCCTTTAGACTATCTTTGTCTGACATCATGTAAAACTAATGGTAGACGGCAGCACATTCGAAATTATTTGGCGCGAAACTTGAATTTGGTAGGTAGATCGTAGAAATTTAAATTTATTAAATGTATTAGTTTGATGTTGTAAATTTTTGCCATATTTTGAAAAATAGGGCAAAAATTTACAACATCAAACATAAATGAATAAATATATAAAAAATCATGAATAAAATAATGAAAATTTTATTGAATTTTAAAATTGAGGAATTTCATAAAATGAAAGAAATTTCAATCAGCTTAGCTATCAATAAAGATATGGCAGATATGTGGATTTTACAACAGATTTCTTGTGTCTCGGTTAATTTTTAGTCGGCAATTAAAATCAGCTGTGAGATGTTTTCTTGATATTTCAGCACATTTAATTCAAAAGTACCTAAAAGTATAACAATGATTATATATAACAAAATAACTTTTTATAGATTTACTTATGACATACCATATACATGATCAAAATTATCGAGAAATATAGAGGGTGTCTTAGATTTTAATTTACAGATTATAACTTCCAAACCAAGCATGATGTCAAAGATTTATTGGCAATATTAACCTTGTTGATTGGCTTTACCTAAAAATTAATATTAATTACATATAAAATATACTAGAATAAATATATTTTCTTATTTTTATATTGGTATTAATATGACTTAGCCGAATGGCTTTCGCACTCTCTCTCAAGGGAGATTTCACTCATCCCAGGCATCAAAGATACCAGAAGGATTAAGCTCTGTTGGGACCTTTTCCAGGTTGTCGGGTCCTTGCTGATGGACCTCCTAAGAATTTCCGGACGGTACGGGCTGTTGACAGGAGCGCTGACCTCTGCACAGATTAGTAAAGATTTTTTTTCAGTTCCAATTCCTTGATATTCCTGAGTAGACTTTTTGGGACGACTCGAGTTGATGATATGATGATAGGCACCGTTTGCACTGTTTGCATTTGCCATGGCTTCCGGATTCGTTCTTCTAAGTCGCGTTACTGGGCGATCTTATCAGCATGCTTAGTCTGTAGGTTGTTGTTATTTGGTATCGTGATATTTCTTATGCATTAATATTATTATTATTGTTATTTGTTTTTGTTTTTAATTGAATTTCTTTTAACAAAAATTGGTNAAAAAAGGATTTACTTCTTCAAAAATTAAGTTGCCTGTTGCCAATTCTTTAAGCACAGATTTATGTCGCTTTAAAGTACGCCTCAATTTCCTAATGCGACCTTCTTTCGATCGAACCATTGATTTTAAAGCTTTCTCTCTTGGTGTTTCATTACCTAGAGAAAAATTCAATTTTTTGAAAATTGATTTCCTTGTCCGCTGCGACAGTGATTTAGCCGAAATAACTGGAACTTTACTAGTAGAAGGCAAAACAATAGGTAAATCAACAGGCTGAATATCAGATTCAACTTGAGGAGCAACAATTGATAACATATCCTGATGAGAGACGTCTTGTTTAGGAGCAGCAATTATTGGTGGCACATCTTGAACAACATCTTGTTGAATTTCTTTGCGTATTGGAAGAGCATTTGGTCGTAATTTCAATGGCTGTTCAGACATGAATGACTCGTTGGAAAAATGTTCATCACAAATGCGAACACTCGCCGAAAATGTACCACGGTATACCATTCCAAGATTGACTTGCCATAAATTTAATCTGAAACATTATTAAATTAGTATACGTATTAGTACAGAAGTTCGCAAATTTTTCTGAATCGCGGCGCCCTTCAATTAAAATTTTTTCAAGGCGTCCTACCCTAAACATGAATGGTCATAAGAAATAAAAGTAAATAAAACTCCTGTATCGTTATTATTCAATATATTTCTTTTATATAATTTAATGTTTAAGCTTTTACATAAAAAAACTTAAAACACTTACCGATCTTGGTTTTTTGGAAAACAAAATAGTTTTTTAACTTCGTGTTCACTTTTTCCACAAATGATACACTTTAGACTCATCGTTATATATTCAAATAGTCAATTTTATACGTTGGATAATTTAAATATAATTAAAATATCAAATTCACATCGTAAACCCAAGCGTACAAAATTTTTAACATTTTTTGTTAATTTTTTTTTCGTATTTGTGTATTATCATGACAATGTTTAAATTTCCACAAATTTTTGATAAAGTCCCTAGATTTATAAATCTAGGGACATTCATTTTTTTATATTTTTGCACTTCATTTAATTTCATTAAAAGAAGAAGAAGAAGAAGATACAACAGCGCCGTCTACCACCGGATTTGATGAAGTAAGACAAAGAAAGATAGATAGTAAGTTTTATTTGTTAGAATGAGATAAATTTGTGAGCCAATTTTTCCTATTTACTTGGCCATCTGTATAATCTGTGCTCTAACCTGAATTTTCGTTCATGCTGGTTTCTTTGCAGTTGAATTGAGGTTACTCTTCGCTAATAAAACTCGTAAAAATGGCCAAAAATCGGCTCAGTAAGTCCGGAAATGTATACTAATGTAAATTCTAATTTAATTCTTCCTCAACAGAAAAACAATCAAAGCGCCAACCGGCTAGACAACGTTACAAAATTGAAAAGAAAGTACGTGACCACAATAAGAAGATGAGGAGAGAGGCTAAGAAAAATCCTAAAAAGACCAAACCAAAACTTATACAGATTCCCAATATTTGCCCTTTTAAAGAAGATATATTGAAAGAGGTGGAACATTTGAAAAAACAAAAAGAGGAGGAAAAAAAGCGTTAAAGGAACAATTTAGATTAGAAAGGCAGAAACTAAAAGAGCAACAAAAATCTGAAATAATGCAAGGTGGTCTTGAATCACTGGTAATATTCATTTCAAGTTCATTTAATTTTTCTTTATATTTCAAGTTTTAGGTATTGAATGCTCAAAAAAAAGATTCCCTTCACAATATTTTTGAAGTAGATTCAAATGAAACTAAAGAGTTCAATAAAAATAGTGAACAATCCCTGAAACAATACTACAAGGAATTTAGAAAGGTAGTTGAAGCTGCCGATATTATTTTAGAAGTTGTAGATGCCAGAGATCCATTAGGAACCAAATGTAAACAAGTTGAGGAAGCAGTTAATAAGGTGCCAGGCAGCAAACGGCTCGTGCTATTATTAAATAAATCCGATCTAATACCCAGATCAAATTTAGAAAGTTGGCTGAAATATTTTAAAAAATTTGGACCAGTTGTTGCTTTTAAGTCATCAGTGCAAAATCAAAATAGAAATTTGGGACAAAGAAAATTTAATAAGTCCGAGAAGGGATTGCAGGGTTCGGCGTCAGTTGGTGCCGATTTAGTCTTGTCTTTATTAGGGAATTATTGTAGAAATAAAGGCATTAAAACATCAGTAACTGTGGGAGTTGTTGGACTTCCAAATGTAGGAAAAAGTTCAGTGATTAATAGTTTGAAAAGAGCCAGAGTTTGTAATGTTGGAGCTGCCCCTGGTGTCACAAGGTAATTATATTTGAAAACTGGTTTTTTTTGTACATGTAATACCTACATAAATGTTTATAAATTTAGGGCAGCACAAGTGGTACAATTGGATTCTAAAATTAAACTATTGGATTCGCCTGGAATCGTTTTTGCTTCAGGAAGTGATAGTCAAGCTTCTTTAAGAAATACAGTTAAGGTTGCTAATCTTGCAGATCCTTTTACACCGGCCAATGCCATTTTACAAAGAGTATCGAAACAACAAATGATGGACATTTATGATATTACTGAGTATAATTCCCCTGAGGTATAATTTATTATATTTTATTGAAAACAGCTGAAAATAAAATATATATTTTTTAGGAGTTTTACAGTTTAAAAGCAGCAAGAACTGGTAGATTTAAAAAAGGTGGTGTTCCTGATTCTTTGGCTGCAGCAAAAAGTATATTGGAGGACTGGAATAGGTATATACGATAATAATAGTATTTTTAAATAAAATGTCAGTAAATAACGTTTCATTCCCAGTGGAAAAATACCTTATTACACTGTACCTCCTGAAGAGGAACCTAGCCAAGCTTCATATAAAATTGTATCTGAAATGGGGAGTGATTTTGATCTTGACAGTATGGAAAAGATGGAAATAGACGACTTAAATAAGATAAATCAACATTCAAATAATATGGTAAAACCATTCATAATGGACAGTTTAGGCCCTGTAGATGCGTCTGTTGAACAGATGGAGGAAGAAGTTGAAAACAATGCACTGGTAGGTATCACCTTTAAAAATAATCGTTCCTTTAATTAAAATAATCATTTTTAGTTAAGTGAAAATGTAAATGTGGCTACTAATAAAAAATCACAGTCACAAAAGCTTCAAAAGCTAGCCAAATCGAAAAATGGTAATCCTGAGTTAGAACTTGAAGGCAACCAAAAACTGAATCAAATCAAAAAGAAGCAATTTAAAAAAGAAAAGAAAAATAGAGCAAGGCGTGATAAAGTCGCACAACAATTATCGGCTGGTCTAGAAAATTTTACTTTTGAAAGTACAAAAGCTGTAAGTGATGAGGAGTATAACTTTAATGACGACTTGAGTATGAAAAATTGATAAAAATTATATTCAATAAAAACGTACAAAAATGTAAAACTTCTATAAAGTTATTGTCGACTTCACATTAAAAGAATTTTCATTCATAATAAATTGATAATATTGCAGCGGGACCCTATCCATGGGATTAATTATCGTGGTCCAAAGACTTTCATATATGTCATTCCCTAATAACAACCAACATTTTCAGAGGCAGTGAGGCAAAAGCTGAATTGACCTCATTGATTGCAATTGAGTTTCGCCCCAGTTTGACACTCTTGGGTCCAAGAGAATAAGAAATGTATCTGAAAGAGAATTATCTCCCTCTATTCTGTTCCAGAAAATATATGTATATTGAATGTTTTCATAATGGCATAAAGAAATCAAAATAGAGTTTATTCTGCTGAAAAAATCAAGCAAATATATGCCCGGCCACCGTTTCAAATCACAAAATTTTTAACCATCAAAGATGGCTAAAACGAAATCTAAGTCAATGGAGAAATTCTGAAAAGGCCAACGATGGAATTCCAAAACCAATTGCGGAACATTGGAAAATCAGTAAATAAAAAAAATAATTGGTAATTGACGGATCAATCTTCCGTGTAGATATAACACTTCGATCGAATTTTGATGCTAGAAGAAGTAACGTATTACGCCAAGGTAATGCTGGAGGAAAATCAAAGCAGGGGAATGTGGTACTTACGAACCCTGAAAAAAATATTTGTAAAGCAGTCGCAGTTGAGAATGTCTACGAAATCGGAAGAGCCGATAAAATGGATAAATTAACTCAATCGGAAATTCCTTTATTGTCGTCGGTAATGGTAGTAAAAAATATGACACGGTACTATACTGCAGCAATAAATACCAATATGCAATTTAAAAAAAAATCTTATCTCTGGGAATAACTGAAGATACGGTTGAGAGGACCACGTGTTGGGCGGACACTTGACTTGCAAATAAGAAGACAGTCAATTCCAGTTTACGAAGAACTTGATTGTAAATATTGCATCAATTAATCCACGATAACTGAAAATAATACAATGGTTGAAAGAGTACGGAATAATTAATGGCTCAATTTTATAAGTACGTGGCCACCACACATTTCAACCTTCGGCGTCTAAGATCATTGTCGGATGTACTCCATAGAAACTTACATACAGGACAGAAAAAGACACCTATCGAAATACCGGACTATCTGGTGGAGGAACGCAGATTAAGGTATCGCGTCTGATAGAAAATGCGGAAAGTGAAAGATAGAAAGAAATGTGCAAACACTATAAACCGCCATCAATTCAACGACCATAATGGGACTACCTTGGATCCTAGTAGTTTAAGAAAGACAAACCAGATGTAAACAAGATACTAGAGTGAAAAATTGGAGTTGTATCACAGGGACAAGAGCTAAACCATGGACAATTGAAACTTATGACGGAATCTACCAGTAGGAAAAGGCACTGAACACGTTTTAGAATTATCTCCATTCAGAAAAACTGGTTGCCATTTAACGCAATTAGAAGATAAATCAAAACATTGCTATAAAACCGAAATACAAACCAATGGTTGAGTTGAACCAACACACTCAGGCTGGAACTGAACGAGCCTCCTGTTTAAACTAGGTAGCAACATCGGTCAGTTTCAGTTATGCCACCAATGGGGTTCCTTCAGCTTCTACCTCAGCGCCTCGGAAAATACTTACGCCGACACCTCAATTAACCTGGATGAAAAATCTTTTAATTTATATAAAATTGTATTTAATTGGGATCTGGTGGTTGATAATCAGGTATGATTTCCCATACTTTTTCCCTCCATTTTCGTTTTTTTCTTCTTTAGCCTTTTCTAATTGAACAATCACTGGCAAAGACTTCCACATATAAAAATATTGGAATAACAGTCTCCTAGAAAAGGAATTATCAAATAACTGACAACATTTCCGATTATTATTTAACATTTTTTCAAGTTTTAAATCATTAATCGATTTCGTATGTGACTTTAATATCCTCAGTCACCATTAATATTGAAATGGATTATGAAGTGGTATAAAACGACATTTTATTTCTTTTTTTTGCAATTTGCAATAAGGGCTTTCACATTAACAAAATTTTTTTCTAAATATACTATAAAATAATAAAAAATAATTGAATGTCTACGCAACTTATGAGAAGATGATGAACCAGTGAAAGCGGTAATTCCAGTTAATGAAAACCAGCGATGTGACTAATTTGTTATAAGTATAGATTTTAAACAAGAAACTAGTTGAAAAGTAAAACTTGTTTCAATAAACTTTGATGTTACTCTTGTAGAAATGCACAACAAAAATCTATAACTGCAAGCAATGAGTGATATTTAATTATATTTTTTAGATAAATCGTCAGGAGAAAGCTAAATAGATTAGACATTAGACCAAAGATTCTCTTGTTTCTATACTTGATGAGCAAAATAAAAAATAGATTGGTCGGCTTTCTCCAAACTACTTGATAAAAAGGCTTCAAGCTAATGATTTCGCTGCTTGCGTTGGCGTTATCTTTGTTTTTCAGTAAAAAGTCCGTTCTTTAAAGAAGCAATTTGGCCACTCCTGATCTACAGGGTGACCATGAAAAAAGTACATTGCATAGTACCATGCGATAGAGGATTATAAATAAAAAAAGTTCCTATGAACATATGTCCACAATGTCTTTGTTTAAGAGATACAGGGTTTCCATCCACTCTAATTAAAGTTCATTTCATATAAGAATAGAGTGGTGGGTGGAGCTAAGTGAGGCTTATTTACACGATAAAAAAATCGTAACGTTTAATGTGAATACTGATTACAACTTCACCACATGGAGAAAATATTTTATAGCGTAAATCATGCTCGTGTCTTAGCCAATCAGAGAGCCGTATTTTTAGTCCTTATGCTTCTCCATACTCTATTCTTATATGAAACGGACATTAATACAAAATTTACATGCATTATCAAGTGTAGATGCGTTTTTACCAGAAATCGTTGCTTCTCGCGATGTCAATAAGGTATTGCCCTTTTTAAGCAGAAAAGGTGGGAAAAAAGATTTTTCCAGTGGAAAGTGACATATACTGTGGGAAAAAAAGTTAGGGTCACTTCAAATGTGATGGGATCCTGTATATGTTGTCACCTATCAGTAATCAACAAACTAAGACCATATTTGAATTTTGCGGTACAAATAAACTCTGTATACCAAATTTTGTCCGATTATAACATTTTCGTCCAAAAATATTCAAAAAAATGAAATATCAACACCTTGTATCTTTTAAATGAAGGAATTGCGGACCTATGCTCATAAGAACATTTTTTATTATTTTATGATCCCCTATCGCGTGGTACTATACAATGTTCTTTTTTATGGTCACCCTGTATAGCAGCATTACTCACCAGAAAACTTACTAAATTACTATTTTGCGTTTTGCAAAGACGTATATAATTAGATCATTGACAAATGTAAACGAGTTTTATTTTCAGACAAGAAAACATTAAGACTGAAATAATTTATCGTTAATTTTACACCAGTAGTATTTCTGTATTGACATTGGATTTTAACTTACCTATTGTTATGTTTTATTGAAATATCAGTCTTTTTCTTTTGTAACATTATCTGTTTGCACGTAAATCTATGCCAATGAATAAATGTATGAAGTGTAAGCTTCACGTCGTACATGTCTTCTGCTACTTGCATTTTTCTCGTCGCTTCCAATTTAAACTGGAATATTTTATGTTTAATTAGAACATGTAAATTTTTCACATTCCAAGTTTTAGCAACTTACTTCTTTTAAGTCGTTAAAAGCACGCTTGAGAACTTTTGATTTTAAATGTCCATCAGCAATTTGATATTTCTTTCGATTTTTGTCATCAATAAATTGTTTCCATCCTTTAAATACTCTCATTTTTTGCATATTTGAACAGTAAGCAATGGCTAAGGTAAGGTTTTCTTTAGATTTGACATTGTTATTAATAAGTTTTTGAAAACATTGTTTAACTAATAAATGATTATAAAACTCTTCGGCTAATGCCAACTTTCGTTCAAACTCGCGTTTCTTGTCTTGTCTAATTTTTTGCATTTGTAATTCTTTCTTTCTTTGTTCATTTATAATTTCTAAATTGCGTTTCCTTTCCTCCTCCTCCAATACCCGTTTTTTTTCTATTGCTTCTTCCAATAGTTTTTGTCGGGCATCTTCAATCAGTCTTTTACGTTCCAATATTATTTCTCTATACTGAGCGCGTTCCAGAGCTCTTTCATGCATTTTTTGAATCATTTTTGGAGCTTGTTGCGAGTGAACCATAATTTTTTCGCGCTCCTCCATTGCCTTGAACAACGGAGCTTTGTTCATGACTAATTTTTGTGAACAATTGCTAAATATTTCTCGAATTTCAATTTTAGTATTTTCAATTGACTTGAGAAGGTCCTCTCTAATTATACCTAGTTTTAGTTCATTGATTATCTTAGTTTGCTCTTCAATTTTACTTTTCTGCTGGTTAATAATGCTTTTTTGCATCTTAAATCGGTTTGTAAAGTTTTCAAAGTTTGCATTTCGTTTTTTGGACTCTTGTTGTGTAGTCAAAGATGTGCTATTATAATTATTGTATAGTGCATTTTGAACATTATCAATAAACCTATTTAACTTTATGCCTATTTCTTTGTTATCTTGTTTAGTTTTAGTCATTGATACCCATTTATGAAAATATTTTTGTAACAAAGTTCTTTGCACTATATCTTTCTCGTTACATGGATCCAATTCTAATATTGAAGGTGTATTTTCATCGCATGATCTTTTAATGTCAGTTTCACCAAGACACTTACTCTGCATTTTTCGATCTACATCCTTTTCAAAACCACTAATTTCTTTATAACTATCTTCATTATTAAACACTACATTACGTCGGGAACATAAGTTTACAGTGCAGTTTATTTCTTCATTTAATAGGACCCTAAAAATTCATTTTAATCAGGCTTAAAATAGTTTCAAATGTTGACAATAATATCACCTTTTGGCTTCCAGAATTATGTTATCAAATTTCTGCGACTTTTCTAGTTGTTCGTATTTCATCTAAAAATAAAAACATATATTACCTCTAAAAATGTAATTTTTTTACCTTCAGCTTGCACTCCTTTAAATACACAATATCAAACATAAATAAATATATGTACATATAAATACCCCTATCATCTATGAATACCTATTTTTACATTTGTTTACTATGTTTTATGTTACTATGGAAACGTTCCTCCCTAAATTTCCTAATGTCTTATAACATTGTCTTTTAAAAACCATTTGAAAGAACAGTATTTATAGTAACAGTAACTTATTAGTATAGGTATAACACTAACTAACACCAAGTATTAGTTATTTAACTAATAAGTGTACTAATGGAAGCGACATATAAACGAAATAATTTAACACGTGAGCGCAGCAAATGAGTTAACGGTTTGTGTTAATTTATTATCGATTAAAACACGCACAAGTTACAATATATTACCATCAACCGAATTTTTAACGAAAAGAAGTTAATTCATTTATAAATTAAATGGAAAATTAAAAAATTATGTTTACAGTTATTTTGACATTCACCTGACAATTTATAAAAAATGAAAAGCGAACTGCGAATAAGAGTGTTTGTAAACAATAAGGTTAAAATTACATTCACAACTACTTCGAAAGCTAACACAGATTTTTAAAGTGTGTTAGCAATCCAATTTCTCACACGGAACCATTCACAATAAAAATCGAAGTCAAAGTAGAAGTCATTGACAGTACGTAACATTACGTTTCGTAAATTTTTGTAGAAGCAGGTGTAACGACTGCGANTCTGGTGAATGCTGAAAGCTGGTAATTTTTTTGAATTAAGCCTACCGATATGCTAAACTCATATACGAAATTTGGTTAAAAAATGTTAAATCGTTTGGAATTTAAAAAATAAGAAATGTCTTTTTTTCTTAAATTTTGACACGCTGTATCTCGGAAACGATGCGTTTGCGGACCCATGTTCATATGAACTTTTTTGCTTAAAATATGACAAGGAATCACTCCTTAAAATTAATGACATCATTTATGTTACACCCTGTATATGTACTTATTGTTAGTATTACAGTATAACTAAACGGATATATGTCTATGGAATTCTAATTTTAAGGGGAGCAAATAGTTCAGCCTTAAAACAAAAGAATGGAAATCATGTGTGTTTTGTTTTTGGCAGTTGGACTGACTCACTTTTTTTTAGTGAAAAAAATTTAAAATTAATTGAATCAAAGCCGACATTTGATTGTATATCACGGGTTCAGAATAACAGGATTTTAACTGCACACCGGTGAATTGTTGGAGATCAAATGTTAAATGTTCCAGTGCATTGTAATCGGTTGTTTAATACTAGACTTTCGCAATCGAAATAATTACAACTCGAATAGTTTGCAAGGAATAAAAATCGATTTTTGCAGATAGAATTGTATTCCTTAACAACTAGTTAAATGCTAGGAAGGCAAAGTTCTATCTTCAAAAACGCACTGGATTTTACATAATAAAATTGAGCAAATTGAACAAAAATTCTATTTTATTAAATTCTCAGGAAGTAATAACATAAACTTAGATTCTTACGAACATAACAACTCTCTCTGGTGTCACCCGTTGAAAAATAGTAATTTTATTATGTAATTTTCAATATAGTTTTATGAAATTCTCGATTTTGTACATTCATTACAGATATCATAGATTGGATTGCATCCCGTTTTGAGCCGTTAATTTTAGCAACTCTCTTCAATATTTTTTTTAAAGTAAAAGACAAAGTTCTATCTAATATGGATGAAGTTAATATAGTATAAAAACGTAAAAAAATTAAACATTTAAAACGTTCCGTTTTTGTACATTCAGTTTTCAAATTCGTTCCAATCTATTGTCGACATGTTACATTTTATTTGCAACATGTTGCTTGTGCATGCAAAATGATCGATAAAACGTAGCGTGTGGACCTCTCTTAAAGGTGCCATCAAAATCAAATGATTGAGAATAAATTTTGACTGGTACGTCACCATACCCGAAAAAGTTTTCACTTTCTCTTGACTTATAAACTCGGTCATTTTAACAATCGATTCAATCTTCTTAAGTGATTTATACTTGATTATATTACAGTAAGTACCGTTTATAACGACGTTAAAGGGACCAAAGAAATCTGGTCGTTATAACAGTAGGTCGATATATTTAAATGCTATTTTATAATTTTTTATTGTATTATTCTTAGTCGGGATTTCGAAATTTCCTCGCAATAACCGATATGTCGTTATAAACGATGCATACTGTATTATTGTTTTGTTAAATATCGTGTATGAATCAAGCATAGATAAGTCACTGAGTTTTGTACTCTATCCAAAATACCAAAAACAAAAATACTAAATAGTAGATGTATGATGTGTCTTAATTTTTAGTGAAAAGTTAACCGAGAAAATTAAGCAGCCGTTCTGTATGTATTCATTCTGTTTGATGCCTCCAGTGTGCTAGTCCGTAAAATTAAGCAGACAAAACTTGTTAAAACCTGAGCTTACTTTACTATGTTGTTATTGAATTCAATACATCCTATTAGGTATTCGTTACACTCCTTACAGAGAGAGTTCTATTTTATTCTAACTCATTTTGAATAATAATGGGCTATAGTGAAATGAATTTAAGCCCGGTACGGCCAAATTATCACTGTTTTCTAACTTAATAAAAAATTGTATGTAAACGAAAGTGTGACATTAGAAGGTGCTTGCAGTGTTGTCGCATTGTTCAATTTTATCAAAAAAATCATAAAATCATAAATCGCTGGCTATTAAATTCTATCTATTATTCACTTGAACGCATCGACTCAAACTGTGTAGGTCCAAAGAGTCAAAGATATCATACAATAAATTCAGGCTGCAAACGAGAAGAGGAAGAAGAGGGAAAATTAAAAACATATGATGTGATGATAATTTTAGAATCTTACCGAAAGAAAGGTAGTATCGATGAAATTTCTGCCATTCGATATTCCTACTTCAGTTATTTTTCGTTCAGGAACAAGTACATGAGGGGTCAATTTTTGAATTTTCTTATAGTTCGATCTATTGTTCAACGGACGGAATAAATGAAATTGTGTTTGTGCTGAGATAGATGTTATTTTGTATGCGGCTACATCATACATCGGAATACTTCTATTAAATTCAAGACGAATCATACTGTGAAAAAAGAGAGTAGAAACTGATTCATTTGTTTTCAGACAAATATTTGATATTCGTAACGTCGATAAAATATGGTTTAGATTTAAGCTACTTTTATAGTCCAAATGCGCTGCTACCTCGCAATAATTCAAATTCAACAACTCTCCCCTACTACTACCTTATAGAAATCATTTCATGTGTTAAAAAAATATCACGAGAAAATATCAAATTTGAAGTCGATTCATTTCAGGATTGTAGGCCGATTTTTAGTCTTTTTTGATTCAGTAGAAATTTTAACTTAATTCAATAAACTCATCTTATAAGTTTAGACCACTACTTGTAATTGCCCCCCTAAAAAATTTGGTCCTTTGAATGGACTGATGCCATATAAAACAAGTGTCATTTTTCAGAAATGATTGTTTTCTCATAATTGATCCAAGCCTTCCATATTCGAACCACTTCGTTTGCCTTTTCCTAACTTGGATGCATTTTAAAATTAGTCGTTCTCATTGGTCGCAATAAGTTTTAAGAAATAGATGATATTAAAATTAATGTTTTTTTCAACACTGAACGGAATAACTCATACATACTTATTTACTTACAATCCAGACCTAATATCCTATAATTTTAAGCCAAATTAACTTAAGCTAATATCAATATACTTTATGATCAGCTCTGAAATAGCTGCTACAAAGAGATTAGATTGTCCATTGATTGATGGAACTCTTGTTTGCAACAAAAATATGACGACTTTAACATAAAATGTACATGAACGGGTACAAACAATATGACCGTAAATCAAAAAGGTCTACTGATATTTCGAATAGATGACTACCATTCGATAATACAAGGGCGATTTGTCAGACTTGAAACACTTTTGGAAGACTTCAACAAAATGGAAAACTGTCTACCACACTAAAAATAGCAACTTTTTTTGCTTAATAATTACTGGAAATTAAGAACATGTTCAGCACCATAGAGTCCACGTTATGATATTTGTACGGTTCTTGGGCATATGATTTTTCTTTTGGCCGCTCTACAAAATTGCACCAAAATAAAATTGTTGGTTTGACTGACACAGGCTACAAAGAAGTTTTAATGTAAAAAAATCTTTTGGAATTCTCTTACTTTCATTATTAACCGTGGATTCTTTATACAAGGTGTTCGATATATCGATACAAAATTTCGAATAAATTTAGCCTAATATACCTGTATACAAAATGTTGTAGCTTTCCAGTTATTAGCATTTTAAGATCCAAATAATTTTATTTATTATTTTTTTTATGTAAATTATTGTGTACATAATTACGTAGAATCAAATTAACTATGTAAAATAATAATAGAGTATACGGAATGATAGAATATTAATGATAAGCATAAATAAGTCCAGCGGAATGTATTAAATTAACAAGAAATTCATTTATGTTGTTTTAAGAAACATTACCATATGTTGTCATTTCCTTTTAAAATCTTTATTATACTTTCTTTACGAAAATGTTGTAAGATCTGCAGTAAAAATATTCGAAAACAAAGAAAAATGCAAAAAAACATCAGATGCATTGTCATTGGCTTAATATAATACATACAATAATTAAATCTGAAAATGATGATAATTGAAAAACAACAACACTTTGTAGGTACAGGCTAAATTTGTTTGAAATTAGTTGGTTTGTCAGCCCTTGAAAATTTCACATCGATATACCAAACACTAAGCATATGCCATAGTCACTTGATGAAATTCGTCTTTTCATGGAAAGTCTATGCATTTTTTTTAAACTTTACTATACCTTACTTTTAAGGTCCGATGCACATATCCGTTTTTTTTAGGAAATAGCGCCGCTGCGTCCACAGAAAAGTGGCTGAAAATACATTGCATCAAATCAGAAGGTACACATTTCCGTGCCAGCATCCCTGCCGCACGTTCGTTTTGCAGTTGTTTTTCGCCGCATCTCCCTGGATCCCGCGGTACCTCACACGCATCTCCGGACTTGTAGTACGTTGTTGTTTATGTAGAAGTACACACTTGTGCTAGAATATAGAGTTAAACAGATAACGTTGATATTGAACTAAATATATTTTTTAATACGTTTTGACTATAACTCGAAAGTGATGACGCATGGCTCATGTCTCGCCGTTTGAATTATATGTATAAAATCGATCTATATTAATTGTAAGTCTCAAGTCCGTAAATGGTTGAATCCAAAAATCTTTATTACGTTTTAAAATATATTTTTTATAAATGCAAGACGTAAAAATCACTCTCTTCCATCGATAAGTCTGTATTCTTGCCTGTCTCAACAATCTTACTAACGTAATTTGATACCAATTTCTTCGTGCAAGTAGCGGTGCCACAGCTAGTAAGATCATGTGTGTACTTAAAGTGATACGTACACGCAGCGGCGTCGCTGCTTCAAAAACGGATTGGTGTACCGACCCTAATAGTTACTTAAGTAAGGTAAAGTAAGGTATGGCTGATTTGGCAACTAGAAAAATTAAGCAAAGGAAATTAGGCACAAGTTTAGTTTGGAAGTATCTAGGTTTTTCATGAAAAGACGGATTTCATTAAGTGATTATGACATATAAATATATGCATATCTACATATCAATTAATTTCTCCCTCGCTCTCTTTCGCTTACCGGGAATATTATGGTCATCCATAGTCTGTATTTGGGAAAATCAGAAGCCGAGTAAATTGGACTTATTTTGAAACGATTCTGTAAATCCTCATTATAATTTTTCTTGTATGGATTTGTCATATGGACGACAAAAAGCTTTGTGAACTTGAAAATATTTGCAATCTCAACTTGCACAGCCCGAATTCTGACTGAGAACATTTGCTTCTGATTTTTCTCGGCTTGTTTTATTACCTGCTCACAGAAAGTGTAGGAGAGAAATTGCAATAGTACCTATATGTCTTGATCCTAATTTACCAATATCAGGCATCATATATAGTGAAAGAGGATTTATTAAGGCTTTCAGAGACAGAGCAAAAGTCCAAGATTTGATTTTTCGTTTGACTTTGAAATATGGTTCTGAACAGAAAGAAATTGGGAACCAAGAAAAACCTATTTTTTATCCAGATATGACCATTTTAATAAAAAAGAACGTCCATGATTGAATGAAAATACAGTTAATCTTAATTAAGGATATGTAGTTACGGTTCAGGGTACGAATTTTAGTCTCTGCTGCTGTTTTTCAAAGGAAAGGTTCTTCATATTATCTGAGTCCTTGAAATAGCTTTTGTTTATTTGCCACAAGGTAGGGTAAGCCCTGTCATTACAATCAGGGCTAGGACCCATAGCAATATCTTTATCTCCCATGTAACTTGCGATTCAACAAGAATGTTGAATTATTGGTGTCAATAATTTCAGTGAAAGTCGGGTTGATACCGTCTTCCAACACTTACAAATACATATCTTCAATCAAATTACCTGGAAAAAACGGACCCACAAGGCGATGATTGATTTACAAATTAAATTTCTTATGGATGAAGTTCTAACAATTTTTAAATTATTTAAACGAATTAATCTACTGTATCTCGTTATGTTAATAGAGTTTTATAAGAATAGCTTTTAAAATAGCCAAGAATTTCACATTTTGCAGATATGATATTTTAGGAAGACTTGTCGTTTAAATCACAATATCTCAATAAACGGTTAGGTTCAAGTATAGTAATAGATTAAACAGTTTAATGCATACACTCTAATTTGAATGCAAAAATACATGATGTGTTGTATTTGAAATAAGGGAGTTGACATTGCCTTCCGGTATAATAGTGCAACCATCAAAATATTTTAACACGTTGACTGGCATGTCATTCATAAATGGATGACAGTAACATTTCAAAAAGTGCTCGCTGATTCATATGTGTAAGGCGGTATTTAGCCCATAATATCTACAGTCGTTTATCTATAAATGACGCTAGCGTAAAAGTACATCGGCGTATCGATAAGTAGTCTGATGCAAACATTCAATAAAACAGAATGCTACGAAGAATACTAAACAATTTCTCTTTAAGTTAATATAATGTATAACCAATTGGCAGCTAAGGTGTTAAATGAATATGTATTACGGAATATGTATGTCCATATTATCACAACCCGAAAATATCAAAAATAAAAAATAATCACAAGTCAAAGTTTTTAATGAAGCAGTTATACAGAGTGTCCGCGGATGGAGTACACAAGAGGGAAAAAATTTGTATTATCCATTTTACGACAAAAAGTCACTCTTCATAAAAAGTTCTGCTTGTTGAGAAAATGAATTTACAATATAAAAATTTTAGATCAAATGTACAGTGTAGCGCAAAAATTAGAAAACATGAAAATGCTTCAAGAGAGAAGTGTCATTATTTATTAATTTTAACAAAAATTTTATAAATCAAAGTTGTTTTTAAATTAAAATTCAGTCTAAATACAAATTTTGAAATAAAAATTCAAATTATTCAACATAACTACCAACCCACAGCAACACATTTTTCCGCTAATTTAATAAATTTATCATACACTTTATGAATGATTCGTGGAACATTCAGTTCATCTACTGCTTCTTGTATGCGACCTTTTAATATTTCCGCATTATGTGGCAGATTATGTGAATAAACTTTTTCTTTTAAGGCACCCCATAAAAAGAAGTCAGGTAATGAAAGATCAGGCGATCTAGCTGGATAATGGATTGGACCAAACCTTCCTATCCACCTTGCGCCAAAATGAGTATGTAACCATTGTCTAATAATTTGAATGTTTTCTAATTTTTGTGCTACACTGTACATCTAATCTAAAATTTTTATATTGTAAATTCACTTTCTCAACAAGCAGAACTTTTTATGAAGAGTGACTTTTTGTCGTAAAATGAATAATAAAAATTTTTTCCCTCTTGTGTACTCCATCCACGGACACCCTGTATAAATTACCACGTCTCTGAAATTCAACAAAAATATTTTTAAGTTCCGAAACAACCACAGTCTTAACAAAACTCTCAAAAACTGTTTTTTTTTTCAAAAATGATGTATAC
>JABRWK010000034.1:639030-652965 GCA_013372445.1 Hypothenemus hampei | reverse complement strand
ACTGATAGCCAAACTTCAGGGGGTAATTATACAATTAATTTGCAACAAAAAAGTCTTATAACATTTTTTTGAAAAGTTGACAGTTACTCTTTTATTTAACATTTCTTTTCAACAAATGTTGTACTTTTTTCCATAAAAACAAGAATATCTCCGTTATTTTGAGATATTATCATCTAATTTGATCATACCAACTGAAAGAGCATTAAATTTGCTATAAGATATGTGTTCTTTCGTTTTAAAAAATTGTCTATACAGGGTGTTGTAAAAAGATAAAAATTTAACTTTTCAAAAAAATGTTATAAGACTTTTTTGTTGCAAATTAATTGTATAATTACCCCCTGAAGTTTGGCTATCAGTATCCTTTACACCCTGTATATTATTAAATAATAATTTTTTTCTAAATTTTAGAAAAAAATGTTTTGATTTTAAATTGAAACACCCTGTATTTCAAAAATTAAACGGACACCTGTCTACATGAACATTTTGTTTCAAAATTGCTTAAAAAACAATACCCTAAAGTTTGGCCACATACTAATAATTAATATTCGCCGTTAGGGAAGGACGAGCACAAAAAGTTAATTCTGCCAGTAATTCATAGCGATTTCCACTGGTTGCACTTTTTGGCACTGAGTGTATTTCCTTCCTTTATTACTGAAGGTATCAGAGGTGGATGGAGATACACTGAGTGCCGAAAAGTGCAGCCAGTGGAAATCGCTATCAGTTACCGTAACTGTCAAATGTCATGTCGCTCTAGAATCTCTGTTGCAACAACGTATCGATGCTTGAAAGGAAAAAGGTCGTAAGCGACAAATATGGCATTTGTAATTTTTCTTTCAATTTTTTTAATTTAAATTATCACAGAAAAATAAAACACATATCAAAAGATGCAGAAAAAAACAGCGATTAAAACATTATGTAATAAGTCAAATTCTCCCAAAATGTCGCTTACGGTCCTTTTCGTTTCAAGCGTCGATATTTTCTTTGTGTTTTCAACCATTAAATGTTTATTAAAAATAATAATTCATAGATATGAATGAAGAAAACGCTTGCAAGTATTGTGGCGGCCATTTTATAATAAATCAAATTTGTCTCTCAGACGTAATAGTTTTTTTAAACTACAGATCGAATCCTCGATGACTTTTTGTGATCACCCTTCCATAGCACCGAATCTTAACTAACACTTTGTGTAGACTATCGATTCTTTTAACTTCGATATTTTATTGTATCGATGCTCTTCTAAACAATCTATATCGATACTTGTAGAGTATCTTATCATTCTTACTAATTATATTGGTTTGGTTGGCTGTTTGCACTGCTGTTCACCAACTCTATCCTAATCGAATCCAAGCAATTAGACCAGGACATTAATTTTGAACATTTGAATCATCCTCAACTTTACGTCACATCAATTTGCAGCTTTATAATTTTTCACAAATAAATCGCCCAATTAGACCGTACTGTCATATTACCGTTCCTTCACATTCCTGCGCGTTCCTTTTAATAAGATAAATATTTACAGCAATCTGTAATTTGTTTGATCGACGCGAGGGCGCTATTATCGTACCAATTCAAATTGCCGTCATCAAAATGTCAGTTGTCAATTATTCGTAATTGTCAATTCGTTTGTGTCACGCAATACGGAAATTTTCAATTTCAGTCAAGTTTTAAACGCGAACTGAGTTTCGTGTGTACGAGTTCGAGTGCCCCAATTTCATATTTGGATTAGTTTTGTATAGAATCGTACTATGGCTGATGAAGTGAACGAGAACGGACATCCGGAAAATGGGGACGTGCCAGAAATTGAGCTCATCATCCGGGTAAGACTCGACCGCCTTTTTCCAAAGTTGTTTTTTTCTTCGTTTAGGGCGTGACAATAGTACCCACAATGGGGACTCGCTAACGGTTTGAATTTGATTTTATCTATTATCTGGAATGTAATTATTAACACTTTACTCGTTTGGAAATAGCACAGTAATGGTAGACCTACAAAAACTAGATACAGTACTTGACCTTGGAATTTTCTACCAAATTGTATTTGAGATCCTATAATTCTATTTATATTTATGATTGTTCTTAATATCTGATGCCTTAGTCTCTTCATCATGTTTGTGGGTAGTACTGTATGATTCAACCTAATTGTTTTCATAGCAAAATCATTTATAATAATTAAATATGAAAAATATAATTAGACCGAAAAGACGAAAACGTCCCGGCAATTTAAGAAGTCTTGTATAATATGTTAGGTTAGTTATTACAATGACTACAATGAAAAGGTCATCCATAAACTAGGATCGACCTATTGTCTATAAAACTGTTATAATCACAGCTTGTATTTACGGATGTTTTCTCTTTTTACTTAAGTGGTTTCGTAAAGTAACATAAACATATACATAATTGCATACTAACTGACGAATATCTTCGTTGAAGAAATTTTCATTCCCATAAAATTCGAAGTCGTTCACAAAGTGCAGATATCGTATTCAATTAACAGATAGTAACAATTTTTATTTCTCGGCGATATCTGTCGTTTTTATAACTCCACATATCGAATTGAAATCTGGATAATATGACAGACCTTTAATAAAACTAATATTATTCACTTACTATAAGTCAATTATTTTTTGTGTAATAGATCTTCTTTTTTTTCTGATTTAACTCATATCTTAGAGACATTGCTTTATCAGCACATGCACTCATTTCTTTCCCAGGGATATGAATTATGTATTATGAAAAAATTCCATTCCCAAGGGTAAAAAATCAACCCTCCATATTTAGTAATTTTCATCATGTACACTCGATTCTTTTGTTAATCATGTCATGTATAGGTCGACTCTTTTGTTTTTTAAATGTTCTTACAAGTTATTTTCTATTAATTATTACCCATTTTCAGATCGGCCTCGTATTCTTTCGCAAACTCTAATTAGGAAAGTTTTTTTTCCAAAATAATTATTTTTCGGTCGTAGTTTTTGTCTTACATTCATATTTTGTATGGTTTTTCGGTTATTTCAGTACCAATTTCGTTTTACTACTTCTTTTCATCAATTTTACGCTTAAAATGGTTTTAATCAAGCGACAGAATTGAATACAGTTTATTTTTAAAAATCTTCAATAATGCACGTAATCCTTACAATAAGAAGGGTCAGATGAATTATATCGGTGGTGACTGTATTCTTCACCTTTTATGTAACAACGAAGCCTATTTTTTGAAAAAACTCGTTTTTTTGATGAAACATTTACATAAAATGGATATAGCAACTGCTAAAACTTTCATTTTTGGGAAAATCTCCATTGGATGATGGCGTTTGATATTATATTCACTTCAATTGAATAATATGATGAGGAAATAGGATCTTAGTTTTTTTGCATTGGTCTAACTTAAAAACAATATTGTTTTTAGGAAGTGTTAATTTTAGGACATGATATAAGTGTTGTAACATTTGTTCTAAAATGATAGAACTGAATGTAAAATAGTTCCATGTAATGAGTTTTTACGATTTATACGGTTATAAAGAGGATTGTTCATCATGTTCAAAAGTTTTTGTTTGATATGCCTAATTTAAACGTGACCGAAATTCGTTGAAAGTTAAACAACGAAATGGCGAACCATCCATAATGATTTCCAAGAAAAAAGATGAAGTTATACTGGGTCTGTTTTAGGTACTAATCATAGATACAATTATAAAAAAATATAGGGAATTTTTAAATAAAACAAATGAGCGTTAATTTTTATAAAAATTCCTTTTGTCACGCTCAAATGGCAAATTTATAAAATGATACCCATGTGATAATGCTTAATCCAATCATTCATGCACTTTTCATAGGCCGATGAAGAGTTGACCTTTAATTCCTTCGTTAAATTTTCTTTTATCTCTTCTATGATCTCAAATTTCCTCTTAACTTTAAGAGACAATTTAAGTTTTGACATAACCCTATCTAGCAAATGCGGTATCTGCTCGCTGGAATTTACTGAGTTTTTGGTTATATAATCCTGTACAATCCGAACTCAGGTTTCATTTTTTACGTCCCGCATACCATAAATGCCTCAAAACGTACAGGAAGTATTCCTTATTGCATGTCTCACCTGGGCTGTGTTCAGATATGTAGGTAGAGTACGCACGGATGATCTAAAGTCGGCTTTTCACTATGTGATATTATAATATTCCATCCCATCTGATCCCATAGTAAAAACCGGCTTCAGAACGTCTAGGCGCACTTTACGTATATCTGAACACAGCCCTGATTGTATGCATTCAAAGTGAATCTCACTGGGAAAAATACAGTGAGCATTACTTTTTTGCTCACTCTCTAAGCGACATTCGACCAACATTGAATCATTATTTGTCTCAGAAATCACCTTTTTAACGGTTCTTTCAATATATTTTTGTGAAAGACTGTCCGATTTTCTGAACTAATCGAGCTGCAACATATTTCATATCTAAAATATTCACCACAAGATATTGTCTTAATCTTATTTTACCTTAACATATGGAACATTGGCATCACTAGTTATCTCCCTCAAGCTCTTGTAATGATTTTCAAGCATTATTTCCTTTATTTTATTTATTTTATCGCCTGTTTTCATTGGTACTTGATACGAATTTGAATTTCTTTCAAAATACAAAGTTTCAAACAAATTTTTTACTCAACAATTATCTATCTAAAATGTAACAAATGTTAAAATTTTGACTGATGTAAACAGACGATATTTGAGTTGATACAGTCTTGATCGTCTGTGTGCGATATGTGTTCTTAAAAAATACACAGACATCAAACAATACCGACAAAAGATCAAAATCTATGCAAATAGTTCATTAACATGAATATTGGATACGATAAAGGCGAAAATTTAATTAAAAAAAAGATGGTGTAGGTAACTTTTTTCCAAAAATTATTGAAAATTTTTGAGAACCACAGTAATAAATGACAATTTTTATAAATCAATAATTTGTTGTATCAGATAACGTATGTATCAGAGCGATTTTCTTTAATTTAATTTCATATTTGGTATAATTTATACACTACACACTTTACAAAATACAGTATAATTCAACAGTGAATAAAATTAAATGCATTATTTACTTTCCCTTTTTTAATATGCCATTTTCGGTAGTTACATAAAAAATTAGCTTTTTAACGTTGTTAGTTTATGAGAAATTTAATAAGGAAGTTACCAAATATTTTTCTAGAATTTTGTCCGCGTTTATCGCACAACCAATGACAGAAAATAACGTGATCCCACAAATGAACCACCTTAATGTTTTAACGATAATTTTGTTTGTTTTTGCTATAGAATTTTATCTTGATTACTTAATTGTTTGTAGAATACATGGTTAAAATGGTGCGACATGAATCTTAATGGGAATACCTACTAAAACGACCCATGATGTTTTTTTTATTTTCTAATTGCTTCAGTTGATGCATATTGAACAGTTAAAAAATGATGTCACATTGTTAAAGAACATCAAACAAGAAAACACAAAGATCATTGTATTTTAATTCGAGATCCTTAGAAAAGACATTACGAAATCCATAGGCTTTATTACTTAAAGAAAAGTAATCGATGTCGTTGAGCAATGTTAGCTTAGTAGATTAGCCGACGATTGTCATATTTTCAAAATAATCTGGTCTGCTGATTGGTGGATTAATAAGTGGATGGCAAATATATTTTTTTAAGTTAACATGGGGATTAAGCAAATACGATTTTTTTAAATTTGCCATTCCCGTGGTGAGTCATGCTCGATGACGACGGTCTGTTATTTGTGCCCAACAGCCTAGCCTTGACACGCTAAATAAACGGTAAATAACGCTTTGAACTTCATAAAAGACAATATGGGAACGTTGCCTTTCAAGTAGGTAGCAGTAACACAAAGATATTTTATCATTTTAAATATACACGCATATGGTTATAAACTTTAACGCCCTCAAAAAATAAATGCTACCAGCAGCTACAAAACAGAAAACTAGGTGCATTAACCCAATTATATTTATTTATCACTCGCACTGAAGCGATTATAATACCTGCGAAGCGTCTGCAAGAAAAAGGCGTTTGTTCATTCATTATTGCGGGCAAGCATTGAACGGATTCGAAAAATAAGAGCGTTTTTATGTGCACATAGCAGCAATCTAATCTTCTGAGGCAATCTACCTACACAACCATGAAGTAGTATTTGGCAAGAGTCCAGTCGAAGAGGTGGAAATATTTCTGAAGAAAGAAAGACTTGCAGCATTTGTTTCATTTTAGGTTCCTTATATTATACATTGGAAAGCTCTAAAATATGTTAATTGAAAGATTTCTATCAATTTCTTTCCAAGAAAAAATCATGTTTTTGAAACAACGATAACTTATATTCCAGTCTTTTTGTATAAAACCTACACCAAGAGACTAAGATTAAACTGGAAGTCAATTTAGTTATTTTCAAAGTGTAAAAATAACAGTGTTGCATTAGAATGAACATAGACATAGAAAAATGTAGCAAACCCTGGTTTGCTAAACATACCAACCACCATTGTTTTCCAACCAATGTTTCTTTTTGAAACAAAAGCGTTTCTTTAGTCATGTGCACTTCGTTTGATCAGCACGAAGAACAAAGTACAGCACACTTACTGTCTAAGACCCAGTAAAAGTCAACATTTAATAATTTACCTTTATGAGCTTGGTTTCGCAGATTCGGTGCTTTTCAATAAAAATCTGAATGCGAGAAGACGGTAAAAATTTACCAAACGAAGCCTCCTCACTACAAGAAAGAAATTATTAGGAAAAAACGACCATGATTAGCTACCGCAAGAGGCAATAATTCAAAGCATCAGAATCGATTAGATCCAAAACTGGATTAGGCTAAATAGACTAGCCCTTTCAATCGCCTTATACGAACGAATCCGTTGGAAAATATGTGAAGGATCGAGATGAAGCAACTCTAAGAAAGGCTTATATAATTTTAACCACCTCTCAACCGTCACATGAAACATATGGCAACTGGAAACATATGGCAGCTGAAAATTTGGTCACAAAATACCTGACCATTTCGGAATATAACAAACAACTTCATGAAATATTTCTTGAACAGATAAAAACAACTATCTGAAAAGAAGAACTTAATTCTGTTTAATAGGCGTCATTTAATAATTTTTTATTTTTCACTTTAGTTCACCTAAAATCTGTAAATCCTTACATGATTGAGTCTTGTAATGACTCCTTACTCTTATGAAGGACTAGTTAAAAGTAAGCTTCTAATATTTTCGTGAGGCTAGCGATAATTATATTTATTTACTTATATTCTATTAATAATTCGGTTAGGAATAGGACTATTTGGGTTAAAAGTTTTAGCAAAGGTTCATTCACCGTCTAAAAAATCATTTACGTTTGCAATTAATTCAATTAATAATGTCATTAATGCAAAACAGATATGCTATTTCCCCAAGTTTTTATGACTTGAAACGTGTTGAAATTTTGGTGTCATTACAATAAAAATCCATTATTCGAAAGTAAATTTAGATGAAAAAAGTCTTTCTAGCAATATTTTCTTGTTGTTTAAGTAAAATTCTATTTTTTAATGGAAATTTTCGGTCAAGTAAGTTAACTTGCACTTTCCATTTTTCTATGCCGTACATGGCGATTTTTCGCCTAATAAATCTATCATTCTTATCGGAATTTCCTCGTTAAAGCCATCGGAAGACTTTAAAGTAACTTTCTTGGGTAACCTTATTTGGCGTGAAAGTTGTCCGGTTCTCTTATTATTATTTAAGATACGTCCAATAAAAGCGACAATAACAATTCCAATTATCAAAATAGTTGTACTTGCCTATTATTGATACAGACACGTTTTTCCTTTTTTACAAACTTTGAAAATCCATTATCAAGTTTGGGATCATAGAAGGTTACGACTAAACATGTAAAAAAAAATTACAAAATGTAAAGTCGACATTTTCTCTTTTAATATAATTGTACAATTTCAAAACACCTAAAATACTAACATTTATTCGCCGTATGTTGCCAAATGTGTACGTGACTTTATAAAAATATCTGGAAAATATTCTATTACTATTACTTCCACCCAATTTATTTTATAAAAATTCTCATCCAAATATACACGAAAAAATTTTTAGTAAAGCAATATCATCAACTTTACGTACAATGAATGTTATTTATCATAAACGGTAATCATATATGTAGATCACTAAAAGAAATAATTTCAATTTCAAAACTCTTACTGTGGTAACTAAATGTTTGCATCTTTTCTTTCGCCTACTTATAAGTGAACCAAAGAATGCAATATATCATAAGAAAACGCATAATTTATGCCTTGTGCATGTCGCCTGTCAGTTCTTTTATTAGATTTGAAGATATGTATGTCTAAGAATGTATTTCAGTTACACTGAAACCAAGTTATTGGAATTTGATATAAAAATATTGTCCAGAAAAGAAATTTCTCAATCCTTAAACTTAGCTACCGTTGATAATATGCACAGGATGTTCCAATTTCGATATATTTACAGGGTTTCTTGCTTATTATTAAAGGGCGAAAGATTCGGTTTTCGTAACACTGTGCTACTTTTTTGCTAAACAACAAATTCCACAAGCAGATTTTCCATAGAATTCTCTGTTTTTAATGGTTATTAATTTTATAAAGGGAAAATTTGATTTATTTTTGTTTTTTGTTGTTCGAAATATCGAGATATTGCAAAGTATCATTGTTCAATTAATTGATCAAATTCATTGAACGCATATAAATAGTTTTTTTTTCAGCAGTACAGAAGCCTAGTCTATAATATATAGTTAAATTAAAAATAATAATTGATGAAAATTCCGGATACCGGCTAATTACAATATATGTACCAGATAGATGATGGCACACAAAATAGCCAGCTTTATTGATATCTGGTTTTTCTTGTAGATATATGTATAAAGAAAATAAAACATTGCTTCCATTATGATACAATAGTAGACTTGGGTCTAATGTACAAAAAACTATTGACTCAAGACTCTACTTTAAAATGTCGAAATAGGTAGAATTAAAAAATTGTGCAAAATAATTAAATAGTTTTCATTATTCTTTGCCTCATTTCGATAAACTACTGACAAAAATTTATTGGAATAGTAAAAATGATACTTCTCGAAGTTGTTATAAGAAATTATTATGGACAATTAGGTATATATTTTAGAAAATCTAACGGAAAAATGAATTTAACGAGCAAAAAAAATACAGCTCGTTCCGTTTAAAATAACATATGTTTGATGTATATCTCATAAATTATCGATTTTAGAAAAACATCGAATACGGTTTCTACGTTAAAAAATGTACAAAAAACCGTTTTCATCTTTTTTGAAAAATCATTAGACAACTAATATGAAAGGGTTTCCAAAATAATTCATTTTCATAATAGTCCCTTATCTTAAAAACAAAGAAAGCTAAAGATCTTTTGTTTTATAAAAAAGTTTCACAAAAACCGCATCTTTCTATTTTTATTAATAATAAAGAAATCCAATAGATACAACGAAATGAGACATGAGCACAAAGTCTTTTTACAAACAGTCAACTATTAATGTTTCTGGAATACATCGTTATTTCAGAAATCGGTGATACACATTAATTTGATATTAGTTGGAGATAATTTTTGCCATATAGTGTGATTTCTAAAAACACAACAGTCAGATCTTCCACGCTTAAAAATTCAAATAGAAACTCTTATTTTTGATAATTTCGATAACATTCATATAAATTAATAAAACCAAAGAAAAGAGACAAGCCTAGAAAGGCAGCTAGTGCTTTCAACAACTAGCATTCTTACAGACAGATATACAACAATTATGTTTTTGAGTTAGAACGTCGAAAAATTTGGTTACATAGACAATAAAAGACAGGCACACACAGCCTTTATATGGAAAAACTCAAATAGAAATAATGAAGCATTTTCAATTAATTTCAAGACGTTCTTCCTATAAGAAAACGGAATCTTGTGTACATATGTCTGCTATTACCATTTGGAAGGATCTTAAAATAAATTTCAGCCCTATAAAGTAAAACTTGTTCTTCAACTATCAGAAGATGATAGACGAGTTGAATTCTACAAGTTTTCTTTTAAAATAAATCAATATAATTATTTTCTAAAACGCAATGGGTGATGTGAATAAAATGAAGCAAATGCTTCTCCTTCAAGATTTCGAGACAAATGTTTCAATACTTATGTATCAATAACATTGTATAACAATACAAAGCGTCGATATTGAATTATTTCTTAAGAAATCTTTGGGTAAAAGCATTTGATTCATTTTATTTACACAATTCATTATATCCCCAAATAAATGTTTTTCAATTGTTTTGTAAGTCGTCACAATTGTCCTTTATGGCGTCAAGGGGAATTTTTACGTACATTGCGAAGTTCACTGAAAAGACATTTTAAAGTGAAAGTTAGGTCAGGAATTTTGAATAAAATGTAATGCAATCATCAATAATACTATATTTATACAAGGCAATCTCAACGATAAACTTCACTTCTACTTTTTAGGAGATATAATTAATGAATTACAATGGTGATTGGAAAATCAATTGGACTGAGATGGCAATTCACTTCTTAACAAAAATAACTTAGTTTTTAACAATATTGGACTTCAACTCACTATGTCTTGCTATTTAGAAATTGGTTAAAATGAAGATCTTCCCAACAAATGTATCGATAGTAGAAGGGCAATCTAATCTTAATCGTTTGTTAGGTCATCGGACTTAGCAAGTCCACTTGATTGTTTTTATTATGGGGCCATTTAAAGTCAGTAGTTTACAAAATACCTTTTGAAGACATTCAAGAGTTACGAAATTGTATGACACAAGAATATAGAAACATAAGACTACCAATATTCTAAAATGTCAGGGAGGAATTTAATCACAAATTATGCTATTGTTTAGCAAATGGCATTTTCAAAACATTATTAAATAAGACACAATATGTGTATATAGTACTATTTATTGAAAAACTTGTTAGTAGTAATCCAATGCTAATAATAAACGTTGGTTATTTAAAGAAAAATTGGGTTTTTCCAAATTTATTTAGTTCTCTAATTTTTTACGACTGTACAATTTTTCCTCCGAAAATTATGGCTTTTATTGTGTTTATGCATTGCACTGGTAGCAAAAAAACTTATTACAGTTAAAAGGAAAACTTGATTATTTTAGTCCCAAGTACCGAGATATCATTATTATTATTATTATTATTATTAGCGATCGGAATGGCCGTAAAACGGTACAACGAATGTCATTAACACAGTTATCGTTCGATTTGCATTGATCCATTAATCTAATATTTTCGTGCTGCATTGCAAACGAAATTTTTACTTTTAATTCGACCAATAAATACGCATGAGTTTTAAGTAAAAGCGGATTTGCAATGCTGATTTACTTGTTTATTCTGCGTGGCTCAATATACAGATTATTTTTTACTCAAAGCCACGCCACTGATTGTAATTTAATACATAGCCCCAGGTGACTTTCATTATAGCTTCATGTAAAGAAATTCATCTGGCCAAATCAAATCATTTCCTAGAATACTTAAAAATTCGCGCTTAATTGTAATCGTAGCTATAAGCATATTTCAGATATTAGCAAAAATGCATTGTTAATTAAAAATTAATGAAACCACTGAGGATTGGATGAAGGAAACCAGTGATTTGAAAGAATCCACAATAAGACAATTTATACATATAATGCATTTACTTAAGTTGAAACCCTATGGCAAATTGTTTCATTTTCGATTTTACAACAAAGTTAATCTATAAGAGTTCTAAAAAAAATTCTACATGGTCTAAAGCCTAATGTGAAACCATCAAATCTTAAATTGAACAGTCATATACAGGGTGTCCCGGAGTTGTGGGAATAAAAGCCTAGGGAAGGTTCTTCTCATCAAAATATGCAAAAAAAAATTCATATGAATATGGGTTCGGAAAAGCTTTGTTACCGAGATACAAGGTGTTAAAATTAAAAAAAAACAGTTTTTATTTTTTAATTTTCAAATGGCTTAAGATTTTTTAACGAAATTTGGTATACTTGTTTAGCATATTGATAGGTTTATTACGAAAAATTGCTAGCTTTAACCATTCATCAGTGGTGGAGATATGGGTGTCCTTTTTATTCATACAAAATTGTACTGACACATGACATCTTTACCTCCATCACTGATGAATGGTTAAAGCTAGCAATTTTTTGGAATAAACCTATCAATATGCTAAACACGTATACCAAATTTTGTTAAAAAATCTTAAGCCGATTGAAAATTAAAAAATAAAAACTTTTTTTTTTAATTTTAACACCTTGTATCTCGGTAACAAAGCATTTCCGAACCCATATTCATATGAATTTTATTGCTTATTTTGATGAAAAGAGCCTTCCCTAGGATTTTATTCCCACAACTCTGGGACACCCTGTATAAAATTTATTAATAAATATGCATTTTGGTCAAGAGTAAGTAATTTTGTTTTAAAGGAAATTTTATCAGAAGTAAAGATTACGCTTTAACATACAGTTACAATCGTTAACTTCAATTTTATAAACTTTTCTCAGATTGGTTCTATTTGAAAAACATAAATTAAATTTAATTTAATTTAGATGATTGTAATTATATATTAGTACATAGTTTTAACTTCTGATAAAGTGATTTTATCAATCACTGATATCATCAAAAATGAAAGTACTTAGTTTACTATGGTTCAAAATCCATATTTCAAGGATTCGGTAGTAAAAGTTATTATCTAACAAATCCTTTATTTTGAGAAACATGGTATTGTATTAAACTTTCTTTTTCGTATTCATTTAAAATCATACTTTAATATTATTCGTTTTTTCTGTCATTTTCGTATTTCTCTATTTATATGAGTCACCATTGAAAAAATTATAGTCAAAATGCTTTTTTTTACTTTTTAAATTTACAATTTTTCCTACTTTTAACAACTTTTACCACCAAGCCCTACATTTATTGACACACGTGATATAAGTTGTTAAATTGCAGACATTTTTATGAAGAAAAACTTTTTTCATAAAATATAAAATAAAACAATTTTTTTTATTCCATATGGTTCCAATTTAAATAAGCACACCACATAAATTGACCTACTGTAGATTCCTTGAAATCCCTTTTTTCCTCCATCCAATCGTCTCACTGGTTTCATTCATTTTTAATACCGATATTTTCCGATTTCTGATTCAAGTTTACACTTACGAATATTTATACAGCGTATAAAGAATCATAAAGAGGGTGATATCATTTATTGGTTTTTACTATTTAAAAAATATATTTTTAGAATGAGGCATGAAGAAAAAAGATATACGGAGGGGACTTTTAGATTTTTCGCCTTTTTTATTATACAGGGTGGTCGATTTCGTGTCTGCCAAATTTTAGGGGATGATAGAATACGTTATTTTGAGTCGATTGAACTAAACATACCTATGTACCAAGTGTTGTAGTTTTTCAGTTATTAGCATTTAAAGATTTAATTTTCCTATTAAGCCAATGGTAAAACACCTGAAGTTTTTTGCAATTTTTTTTGTTTTCGAATACTTTTACCGCAGACCTTGTATCATTTCTGTAAATAATAAAGTATGATACAGTTTTTAAAGAAAGTATTCTAATATTGAAGTATTTCTTAAAACAAAATGAACCACCCAATACAGGGTAGCAAAATTGAATGTAAAGTAGGTAATTTCTAACATTTAACTGGACTTATTTATGATTATTATTAATATGCTATCATCCTGTATGTTCTGTTATTATTTTATACAATTATTTTGAATTAATTTAATTTTTAGTTTATTTTTATTTTACCTATGAAATTACCAATTTTACATTGGGTCGTTCATTTTTTTTAAGGAATACTGCAATATTAGTGCAATTTCTCTAAAAACTTTATCATACTGTATTATTTACAGAAATGATACAAAATCTGCAGTGAAAGTA
>JABRWK010000034.1:619378-637924 GCA_013372445.1 Hypothenemus hampei | reverse complement strand
AAAGCTGGTAATTTTTTGGATTAAGCCTACCGATATGCTAAACTCATATACGAAATTTGGTTAAAAAATCTTAAGCCGTTTGGAATTTAAAAAATAAAGAAATGTCCATTTTTTAAACTTTAACACTCTGTATCTTGGAAACGAAGCATTTCCGGACCCATGTTCATATGAACTTTTTTTGCTTATTTTTATGAGAGGAACACGTACCTCAAAGGTCTACGTTTACTTTTGGGACACCCTGTATATGTATATCAAAGAAAATTTCGTGATATAGGATGTGCAAATGAAAATAAATTTAACAATACTCAATTTAATTATAATAGTAATACTTCATCTTTATTTGTTTATGGTTTTATGCATGTTCAGACACTAGGATGAAATCATTGGAGAATTGTTAATTTAAGTAAATTTGTGATCCTACAAAGAAATAATAGTAATATTTTTCATACATAAAAATAACTGTGAGGTAATTCAAGTAAACATGGATCAACCAGAGATAACAATTTCACGGAATTTTTATACGAAATATTTCTGATAGAAAATGTTGATTTAATTGAAGTACTCGAACTTCACAAATCGTTAATCCACTTGTGTCAAAATGTTGAAAAACAATAGATTAACATTAAAATTGACTTTCAGGCTTCGACCATCGATGGACGTCGCAAGGGCGCATGTCTATTCTGTCAAGAGTATTTCATGGAACTCTACCTCCTGGCTGAGCTGAAGACCATCAGCCTGAAAGTGACCACAGTTGATATGCAAAAGCCGCCTCCCGATTTTAGGACCAATTTTGAGGCCACTCCGCCCCCAATTCTTATCGATCGTGGAATGGCAATTTTAGAAAACGAGAAAATCGAAAGACACATTATGAAAACAGTACCGGGCGGTCACAATTTATTCGTTCAGGTGAAATTCGTTCAACGACAACTATGTCGGGGTCGTAAAACTCGTTTAAATCTTTTAGGATAAAGAAGTCGCCACTTTGATAGAAAACTTGTATACGAAATTTAAAATGTACGTAACAAAATACGAGTCCGCCGATACGAAAGAAGCGAGCCAGCCATTGTTGTCTCATCTAGAGAGGATCAACGACTTCCTGGTGAAAAGGGACACGCGGTTCCTGACAGGTACGGCTGATTAATGCGATAAACTCTATTTACAGAATCACTTTAAGTGTTCAATCAATAAACCTTTGACACGTAATTAAGCGTTTTAACAGCCTTATAAGGTTTATATTTAAGAAAAATGTCACTATTAATATAAACAAGTTAAGGGTGAGTCAACGAGTTGCATCAACGTATCTATCTTTATATTGGTCAGGGCTTTTTGTAAACTAATTTAAACTCTGATCGCAGTTTTTTAGTATTACAAGCAATAAAACATTTATTGAGTTGTTGGCTTCCCTCTTTGCAATACGAAACACAAAACGACCGTCGTATGTATCAAGATTTTACATATGTTCCCTATTTGCTAAACACATGTTTTTTGTACATCGTGTTTTAAATTATTTTTACGACTTATATTAAAGCAGAAACATTTTTAAATAATTAAATTTCATCTAAAAAATTGTATGCAAAAGAGGTGCCAATTTTTGCGCGAAGATTACAGTTATAAATTTTAATATCCAGAGTGTACCACTAATATATGTATAAACCACCCATGGTTTATTCAGTTAGACATTATTACTTTTTTATTATATACATATTTATATCTATGTACATATTTTATAACATTCACTTTTTTATTAACTGATCAATGAGGGCTGCGTGATAGGTAATTATATGTATATGACTTTAACTATCCATATGATTAATGACGCCTTTCCAAACAAGACCAGTTCAAATTTTAAAAAGATCTATCAAGAAATTGTTTTTTGATAACTGCTAAATGCGATAATAATAGAAATATCAGTCAGTAATACAATATCTTTTTTGTTAGAAAGACCTTTGAAGAAATTAAATTGAAATAGCGTATCCTTTATAAAGACCCGGAACTTCGGATGACTACTACATATATTGGTTTAATGAATTGAGGCATAACCGAGCATCCATATCCGAACTACGCAGAATATTCTCAATAAAATCCATATCTTACAGGCAAACCATCCAATCAATATTAGAAATATTGCTAACATTGAAAATATGTAAATTTGAATGTATCCGGTATGAAAAACAAAATTGGAGGTAACTGTAACCGAAATGAGTGCCGAGTTAAATAATAGCGTATTTGTATGACAGTCTCAAAGCATTCTTTGAATGGCAAAATTAAACAATTCGACATATACAATCCGAAGAATATCTAAGATGCTTTGTCATCATTAGCACCACATGATTTAATTACTACAGAACATGAAATGAAGAAACTCGGCGACATTGCTCTAAACAAGGCTAAAAGTTGGTCGAAAAGATCATGGTCATCGTTTTTAAAATTTTGAGAAATTATTTTGAGTCTATTGTTAGAACTAAAAAAGTATGAGAGAAAAGTTGTATGATATTTTATTGAACTAATCAAATACTGAATTGAATCCTCTGCAATCGATATATAAAAATTAGCGGAATTATACTATGAATTAATGTTTCAAGCATTATATTCTTCAGATTAATCCTCAACACCAGTGGTGTTGATCGAAATCCAAAAGCCCAGCTTGTCAGCAAGATCCTCAAAAGCTTTAGCTTTCTGGCGTTTTGTAGGTTCTAATATTAATTTACTAGTTGTTGCAGTGTGTAGTTGATAAAAGCATCGTTCCTACAGGCTACAGGAAAATTGAAACCTATTTGTCATTCATTGCTTCAATATTTTAAATTAAATATAATACAGTGAAACTTTGATAACTTGAATTTGCCACAAACAAAGTTCAAGCTATCAGGACTTTGAGATGTCAAAACCAATTTTACTTGGTATAAATTTTATATTGCCAACTAAATATTTTGTTCGAGTTATCGTAGAAATCAAGTTATCGAAGTTCGACTGTATATGATTAGAAAGGATTAATTATGACTAATAACATTCAGATCGTACTATAAAAGCAAAATTAAAAAATTGTTATTGTTATTGTTTTTACTTTTCATAAAACCTCCACCTTAATGTCGAAATTTTCATTTGTTTGTTATTGTCCTGTATCTCAGTTCTTATTGTTCATAAAACAATATTGTATAGTAATAATAGCTATTTTAAACTATGCATACATTAAAAATTAATATTTGTTAGAGGTGGAGACCGCATACCCTAATTTGTTTATTAAGTGATTCAAAGTACCAATATCTTTTTTCTTTCTAAAAAGAACTCTCTTGTTTCACTATCTTATATTAATTTTATTTGTAAAAATTGCACTGTTTCTTGTACCATATTTAATAATGGCATAAAATTGTTTAACATAAAAATCTTTAATAAAATTTAATCATTTTTCCAGGTGATACAATGTCGTGTTTCGACTGCGAATTGATGCCACGATTGCAGCATATTCGAATTGGAGCGAAAGCTTTTAGGAAGTTTGAAATTCCTACCAAATTCAGGGGTCTTTGGAGGTAAAAAACAGTACAACGAAATTGCTAATTTCTTCTCTCTATTTACGTAATTTTGTTTTTTAGGTACATGGCTAATATGTATGAATTGGAGGCGTTTAGGCAAAGTTGCCCAGCAGATCAGGACATAATCAGTCATATCAAGAACCAGCTTGGATTGAGAACCACCGCTAGAATAGAGTTGGAAACTCCTGTTTACACGACTTCTATTCCTATATTAGATTCTTAAAGAAATATCTTTTGGCTAGGCGCATTTTTTTGAGTAACAACTTAGTAGATGGCGCTTTAATTTAGACGTAATTTTTAGGCTTATGTGCCTTGTAATTTTTACCATAGCATTTCTTAATTAAGTGAACAAGCCGTTTGTGCTCTTTACAAATTAACTTTTTTGATATAAATGTTATTGTGATTCAGACCAACCTCTAGGGTCTGGGAAAAATCCTATTTTATACCAGTTTTTCGCTCTGTATATATTTCAGTAAATAATGATTTCTTTATTTAACCTCTTGAGAGAATACCTTTTAATTTTTTAACGAAACATTAAATAAAAAAAGGAGTTGTTACAATTACTTAACAAAGTTTTCGTAAGTATTTTACTGAGGCAACAGTATATTTGCTATGTTAAGGTATATTATATATTTCGTTATTTCTATTTTTATTGTATTTTTTATGTAATTTAGTTGCTTGGGAACGCCGATCTGTGGCTAATCGAGTAACTAAATCGGTATTACAATGCAATATACATAAACGACTTTTCGTTTGCGCTTATGATGTAATAACTAAATTTATCAATGTTTTATTGCAAGGCAGTACCGTGTAGTTCGGTCATAACAATAAAAAAAAGTTCAGACAGACTGTCAATTTTGTTTATTTTTTTTTCTTATAAGTAATCCATAAATCCAGGTACAATTTAGATAAAATATCGACGAAATGAAAGAACTTACAATTATTAGCAATGATCACCACTTTACTTAAAATTTAAGATGTAGAAAATTTGGAATAGTAAATTCATTTTTATCTGATATTTGTTTTATTATTATAAACCTGCACTGGATTCAGGTATTTGATAGAATGGGAATACCCCTGATGAGGTAACAAGCTATCCAAGAATCGATATGTCAATAGGGCAGTCAGACCCCAAATTCTTATTTTCCCTCCATTAAATACCGGCATTGAAGCGAATGCTCCGCGAAACTGCGTATATCCCAAATTTTGAGGACTACAAAGATCCTCCAGGTTCACAATAAACACGTCTTCCACTTCTGAGATATTAACTTTGAGTTTGTCAACGCGGAAATCCCCTTTGATTCGACCAATAACTGGAGTTACACTCGTTTCTCGCTTGGTCACAATCACATTGCCACTACCCCAAACTTCAATATCTTTCTTGGGTATCCCTAGTTCCTCTTCCGTTTCCCTCAAAGCGGTTTCCTCCAAATTTTTATCGGTTATATCCTGCATTCCCCCAGGAAAACTCACTTGACCACGGTGTGATTTCAAATTGGCCGCTCTTAATGTGTACAACAGTGCCACCTTTCCATCGACGAAACACAACGGAATTAACACTCCCGCTCGCTTAATCGGTTCATGTGGAATCATTTTTATCGGCTTCTTTCCTGAGAATATTGCCACTGTTTTTTTTATATTTTTTTCACTAAACACATTTTCTGAGGCGTATAAACTGGAATATCGACAACCCAAAGATTTTAATAGGGATATGCGCGATTTGAATATCATCTTGAACCCGGACCAAACTTAAAACTCATCACTTGGAATTTGTTGTGAAACACATGTCATTTAATTGTCAATTGAGGAAGTGGCTATCAAACACAGCTGATTGTCAAAAAATTTTCAAGTTTCTGAACTAACCTACTTTTTAAAGGAATGTGTTGTTAATGCTTAGGTGTTCTTTTTACCAATTGTTGTCCCTTTTAAACTTGTTAATAACCTTTTTTATTGTTATTTGTTTACTCGATACGTCCACACGCTTAACCACAAATCTGATTAAGAATGCAACCATTGTAATTATTGATTGTATATTTTAATACTCCACTAACTCCAGGCCAAGGCCAATGGTCTTGCCGCAATAATTAGAAAAAAGCTCTAACTGAATTCAATACTTTTATTATTTTCTAAATACAAAAATTATGTCGGTATAATAAACTTTTCTTAAAATTAAATGTCCAGATTATTTTGATTTGTATATCTATGATTGAATCTTTGTTCTTTAACAATTCTGGAAATAGCTCCAATGACAGGATCTTCTTCGCAAGATGAAAAACTCAAAATTGTTAAAGGTTGGAGTCCTCGTGCAATCAAGTGGTTCGACTCACATTTCATTAGACACGAATTTGCATATGTTTTTCTATTGGAAGCGCAAATCGGTGAATAGATTCTTGGACAAATACAGGTGTCACTGATTGGAGAACGTACTGCATATACTGTCGTCCAACAACAGAATATGAAAAATATTGTCAACACAAGAAAAGTCTTCATGTCTGCAAGGTTTTACTTGTTAACAACACAATGAGGAAATGAGTGTTTTTACACAAGGTAGATGTTTAATGATAAATAAACGCGTTCCAAGCCAGACTCCGCTTTTTATCATATTAATATTTCTTATCTTTACGGCTGAAAGATTTATTAATGTTGATAAAATGGATGAATAACGGTGCATAACGGATGAGTTTATTGGTAAAACAAGCTGTGAAAATTGATTTGGAGCTATACACGTATATGTTTGAGGCTACTAATTTAATATAACCAATGGCAAATTGTATCCGTGTTGTTTAACATACAGGTTGGAATTAAAACGATTTGAACAATTCTTTTTAAAATAAAGGAATTACTCATTGGGAAAGTTTGTATTAATCAGGATAAATATCATTTAACTCAACAGGTTATTCCCAAGTATTTTTAATGAACAACATTGATGACCTCAAAAACATGTCATTGTTGTATAAATAAAGGATTAAGTCTAGAGGAAAAAAAAGTGATGAAATTAATATTTTACATTAAAAATCTTATTATTTTTATTAAACACACTTTACCAGTTTGTTTTAGTTTCTTTAACAGTCAATATTTTCTCAACCATTTTTGCTCTCGATTCCAAACGAAGTTTTTGTTCCTCACTTACCATTCCCTCTTTTAAATTCCTTAGCAAAAAATGATGAATAAATAAACGTAAACTTTCCCTAAACATTTTCAATTTATCTGAAAGAGCTACATTCTTAAATACTCCTTCTACAGCTTCCAAATCTTCATGTAAAAGAACGCCCAACAGAATTTGACGAATCAACCGTAAAGTGATTTTGTCTAATTCACTGAATTCGACAATCTGAAATAAATAATACGGGTAAGCTATTCAATTTTCTTTGTCAAAACAACAGAAATACATTAGACCAAAATGACCAAAATTTAGTTAACATTTACACGATAAGAAAGCCCAGTTGCCAAAACTTGTAAAATCGTTTTTTTGAAGAAAATATATAATCTAGACCCCTAAGTTGGAAGGAAAGACATGTTCATGTAAATGGGGTTCTTAGATTTACATTTGCTAGTATACTACTCACTTTAACAATTCCTTCCTATATAGAATGTTCCAAACGCCATGCAAATCCCTTAATACATATGTATATGTTACGAGTAAAGTTAGCAAACCGAGTAACTCTAGAATTACCAGGGTAATTCTAGGAATACCCACGACACATGAGTAAAATCCGAAATATAACTTAAATAATATACGTTTCGGACTTCACCCGGGTAAATCACGTTTTACCACTGTTACTTGGGTAAGGGTTGGGTTGTTTAAAAATGATTAGTTAAAAATCGTTTGGGTAGTAAAACCTTTCAATAAAAGTGAAGAAAATAAAACTGTCTGACTGTTTTGATGTCACTAACTCATTGAACACTATATTAAAACATTGTTTTAAATGCACCCGTCCGATTTTTTCCGATCCCATTTTAGAACTGCAATAGCCCCATTAACGGTAATTCATGTTCTACTAAAAAAAATCAATTTCTTTGATCCATTTAACGAAATTAACCAGTTAAAGCCGCGACACGATGGGTTTGTTCATTTGGTCGTTAGAATTTAAATTTTTGTATCGATATTTTCATTTATGTTTAGTTCTAGTAAATGGACCAATAAAATGTATTTTTTGTAAGAATATGAATTACCGTTGATAGGGACTATATCGTTATTGTAAAATGGTGTTGGAAGACGGATGTGTGCATTTAAAACAACGTATTAATAAAGTATTCAATGAATTAGTAACCTCGAAAAAATCAAACAGTTTTATTTTTTTCATTTTTACACAAAGTTTTTACTACGCAAACGTTTTTTAACCAATCATTTTTAAATAACACAACCCTTACCCAACCTTACTCAAGTGATACTGGATAAAACACGATTTACTCGAAATATAATTTAAATAATATACGTTTCGGACTTTACCCATGTGCCCTGGGTATTTCTAAAATTACCCAGATAATTCTGGAATTACCCGGTTTACTAGCTTTACCCGTAACACATGCATTTAGTAGATGCCTATTTAGTTGGTAATTTCTCTTTAATTCATGCATCATTGCAGTAAGAAAAAAAGGTTTACACAAAAGTTGATGAGTTGAAAACCCCAACCATTCTAAAAATATTTCCAAGTAAACAGGATTAGTTAAAAATCAGGGGCTACGTAAACGCAACTTTTATTAAATAGGACATATTTTTCAATCTCTTTAATTTGTCCAGGTATTTCAGATCCATTTAACACTGAAAAGATTTTTGATTTTTCAGATGAGTTTTTTGCAATTTTTCAATTTGTAAAGGTTTTCAAAACAATGGATATTTAAATCATCATTATAATTGATATTTTGAATAGATTTTTTGAGGATAATTGCATCCAGGTTAGATAAACCTGCAAACTGGATTTCATAAGAAAAATTAACTACAGGATGTTTAAAATTTAACATGAACGTTAGATAATTTAGACTATTTTTAAACTTTTTGTTTAAAGGAACACTCAGTATATTTTTACCACATTTTAACTTTGACTTACAGTTAATATTCTATCTATTCTTAAAATATTTTTCAATTTATTCCAGTTGCCAAATTTTGATATCATTTTTGTAATTTCCATTTTCTATCTTTAATTTATTTATTTAGATTTTGTGCCAAATAAAAGCAAGACAATTATTAGTACTATAAAACGAATTACAATTTTATATTATTTTTTGCATTCTTCTCATGTAATGCAGCTGGGGTGTTCCAAGTCTAAACCGAAATTGTAATTATCTGAAGTAGTAATTTTGGTTTCCGACTTTAATTAATTGATATTAAAATGAATTATTCTCAATAAGAACTCATAAATATGATGTATATTTTCGGCGAACCTCAAGGCAACTTTTCACTAAGATCCAGAATTTATGATCAACGGTTTCTATAATAAAGACATCCTCAAGATTTTTATTTTAAAACAATTAAAGGAACGATTTGAGTGTACGAGTAGTGTTAAATAGGAAAAACAACAAGGACAAAAACAGTACTGACAAATGAAAATGAGTTAGCCATCGCTCTCGCAGTAACTGAAAGAGAACTATCTAAACAATTAAATATTCAGAAATCTCCAATATCTATCTCATTTCGACAAAACAAACTTCATCGTTGTCATTTCCAACTTCATCACAAATTAAGCGAAAATGATTATCAAAATCAAGTGAGATTTTGATAATCATTTTTAGGAAATGGGTTAAGGAGAAAATTAATCTTTAAGAACGTTTTATTCAGCGATGAATCAACATTTCACAGAGATGCTTTTGTTAATCGACATAATTTTATTTTTATTGCAATTGGCAGCCCTCGTGTTGTCCATGTTGCTAATTTCCAACATCATCTGAGGTGGCATAATAAATGACATGGTCATTGGTTTTTTTTTGAGGAACACAAAGGAGTACAAAGCTTTTTGTAATTTATTTGTGAAGATTTGCAAGTTAGATAGGATATATGAATGCACTTGAATTGATGAGCGTCTGCACAGATAAATGCGAATTATTTTAGATGAAACTTTTTTTGCAACAATGGATTGGTACAGGAAAAGTAATACACTGGTCAGCTAAATCTTCCGACTTAACGAGTTTAGATAATTTTCTATCGAATTACATTAAATCATTAGTATATCGCACTTCAGCTACCAGAAAGGTTTTTCCGAGCATTACTCCATTAAATTTATCCAATGTAAAACAAAATTTTAATACTAGGTTAGAGATTCATGTTAATTAGAGTATAAGACATTTTGAACAATAGCTTTTAAACTGTAACTATTTTCTTGTATCTTGTTAAGAATTTTGTATTCAGTTATTTAGTCATTAAATGACAAATTGTTGTCAGGCATTCTCAATGAAATAAAGATGGCTAATTCATTTTTATTTATCAACGCTATTTCTGTTCTCGTTATTTTGTTCATACTACATGTATTTAATATGATCTGTACACCTAAATAGAATTTTGAATCATATGAATATCAATAAATTTTGTTGATATCTGAATCATTTACACTACCGTCCCAAAGTTTGAAAGTTCTTAAATATTTTATAAAATTTTGTTTCAAAGTTTACTTAGCAATTTTTTCATATTTTTTAAATTTAGGATGATTTCCAATAATATTTGTAATTACAGTGGCTAAAAAAAAAAACTTAAAATAAATATTTTCATTACCTACTGATTATTATTATCGAGAAGCAAATAATTTGTCAAACATANAGGGATGTAAGGCATTAGGTTTCTAAGATCATTTAATTTTTTAATCGTTTCCCTTTTTCACTCAATATTTTTCCGACCATCCGCTAACTCTTTTTTCTGATGCGAAATCATATCCGCTCTTCTACCCATTCGATGAAACTTGGTTTGAATAGCAAGAAATTGCCTTCAACTCATTTTCAATAAAAAATTCAATCGTTACCTTTTTTCACTCAGCGATTCAATTATTATACAGAATACATTGATTAAGATGAATAAATATTTTTCTAATTATACTTATAGAATTGTTTATTGGCTCTAATTTACTTTTAGATCAAAGAAATATCAAAGGGGTTAAGTGCCAGAAATGTCAAATCAAGATATTAACAAAATTTTCATTTATATTTCCAAGGTAAACTAATTGTAAGTATGTACTGACAATTCGACCGTGTCATGCATGCATGTATGCATTACTCGACCAGGCGCCAAATGCATGTTTTATGTATCATCTACTAGATGACATCTAGCTGGTAATTCAATTACTTACTTGTAAAAAATCAGCACAGTTTGGAAACCTATTTTTACAACAGTATTTTGATTTTGAACTAAAAGTCAAACTGTTAGAGTAATTGGAAAAATATTAAAAAATAAATAAAATAACTCAAACACGGTCCAATTAAAATTCAACCTTATTTTTGTACCTTATATACTCATCTGAAAATGGTGACTGGTTGATGAGATGTATTATAATTGGTAACAACACATAGAACCTTTCAATAGTAAATTATCAGTTTTCCATAAATTAGCACTTAGCCCCTTTGTTACTTTCACTACTCAATTATTGAATATTTATTTATTTTTTAATGAAAACAACACAAATGTAATCAATCAAAATAACTGTCAATAATGTTTGAAATTTCGCAATGTTGACAGGTTAACTGTGTATTTCGGTAATTTTATTTCGAATGCTGATGAATAAAAATTTGATTTTAATGAATTCGACGTTTCTGAGTAGTTTATTATTATGAAACATACTGCACTTATCGAAATATACTGTTATTATTGTTTTCAATTTTTTAACAGTAATACAATTGTGAAATGAAAAATAATCTCTTTGTTCTTTATTATAGGCAGGAAATATCGGTTTATTGTCCCTATAAAGGTGTATTCTCACATATAGGCCTATGCACCAACCGTGCTTCGACTGTGGTATTGTTTCTTACGTCGCCAATGGGTTATTTTCATTTAAATTACATAAAAAATTCAGATTTTATTTTACATGTAGGACTACGCACCGACCAGTCGCAGAGTGTGTCATGCTTCGACCGCTTCAAAAGAAATTTTTAAACAACACAGTTCAGCACGGTCGATGTATGGTTGTAATAATGTGAATGGTTGGAGCAATAAACAGCCTGGACCCAGTCGAACTACGGTCGGTGCACAGTCCTATATGTAAAAATACACCTTTAACCGTCAAAAATACTTGATATAGACCAAGAAAAGTCACTAATATTACAGGCAATCCCTATTATACAATATACAGAGTACATCGTTAGGAATGGGAAATCCCAAAATCTAATGTAGGAAATATGAAAATATAACGATTGGACCCGACATGCTTTATGCAAATGTTGCGTGTTTTAGAGTTACAGGGTATTGAAAGTTTAAATTTTATTTTGAAATGTCTTAATATAATAATTTTCTATCTATTTATAGAATCGATGTCCAAATTGGTAATCTGAGGTTTTTTAAGATGCCAAATAAGAATTTTCATCTAATTTTTGCGTGACTGCTAGAGAACACTAGTTATAACCTACCCCTTCGGTATATCGGGTAATATCTTTTTCAGTGTAACTGAGGTCAAATTCTATACAATATAATGAAAGACCATCCATTTTTACTCAAAAAGGTATTTTTTGTTTAATCTCGATATCCTTTTCTGTTTTCGAGATTTTTACCCATAAACGACTTCAATCCTATAACAATTCGTATCAATTCAAATACCCAAAAACGAAATTGGCTATGCTTTATTCACATGTCGCTGCATTGTTTAACTACTCTTAATAGATTCATTCGAAAATTAATAAAAAACAATACATAGTATACGTATGTATACCTATATACATTATATTGAATGGAATTTTATATACCTTAGTTATACTGATAAAAAATATGACCCGATACACTGAAACGGTAGGTTATAAGTAGCGCCCTCTAGGAGTCAAGCAAAAATTAGTTGAAATTTCATTTGGCACCTTAAAAAACTTAAGATTACCAATTTTGGCATTGATCCTATGAATAGATAGAAAGTTATTAAGACATTTCAAGTTAAAATTTCAACTTTCAACACCCTGTAATTCTGAAACATGCAACATCTGTATAAAGCATGTCGGATCCAATCGTCATATTTCGATATTTCCTACATTAGGTTTTAGGATTTCCCATTCCCAAAGATATACCCTGTATAATATAAAAATAGACCGAAAATATAATTTTCTATCTAATAAAATATACAAAGTAAAAAATGTAATTAATTAGCGTCTTATTCATCTAACACATTTAATGTGATACTTTTCAAACCTAACACACATTTTGGCAAACATGCATGTCACTATGGCGTTTGTCTCGTAATGCGGTAATCCCAAAATTATAATCTATGAACTTTATGTATTTTAGCCTAAAATATACTAAAATATATTAACTCTGTATTTCGTATTTTATTTAACCCGAATTAATATTTTGTGTTTAAGTTATCTAATCTCACCATCGAAAAAGACCAAAAAACTATTCTCTATTCTTTTTTATTAAATAATTACAATATTTTGCTATAGATTCTTTTTTTATCTTGTGTAATGTTAGTTGCCCACATCTCGATAAAAAGATCAAAATTTAACACAGAAGATTGCATTCCTCCCACAACACATCCTTTATATTATTAATTTTTTAAATTCATCACAAAATTATACCGGGTGTATCGTAATGCAACTGACACAGAGCAGGTGCATGTACCTCAAAATATGATGATTTGTCGATTATTTTTCCTAAGGTTAACAGTTCAGGAGATATTAGGTCTGTTCGAACAAAAACCCGCAACTAGTCAGCGCCACGTTGATAGATCAAAAACAGCAAACTCTCACGTGATCATTTTGACGCAGTTTCATTGGATCTGACTGGTTGGAGATTTTTGTTCGAACAGACTTATTGACTTTCGAAGTTGACTTGGAATTTTCTAAAAAGGTATATTTCGGTAATCCGTCATCATAATGCAACCAAACTTGGAACATATTTTACAATTATCCATATCTTTAATTAGTAGAAACCTGAAATCGATAGATGCATGATAAGGGTTGGATTAAGGGTAAGGCGCCCGCAAAATATGAAATATGAATAGAACGAAATTAGCTATCAAATGGTATTCTCCATTTGCTAGTTACTTTGCAGATAAAAAAATCCCTACTGTTTTAGGGGCGCCTCACCTTTAATCCAACCCTTATTGAGTATCTATCTATTTCATGTTTCTACCAATTAAAGATGTGGATAAACATATTTTGTATTTTTATTTATGTTCCAAATTTAGTTACAATATGATAATGGATTAGCGAAATATGTTTTTTTTAGAAATTTACGAACCAACTTTGGAAGTCAATATCTTTTCAACTGTTAATCGTAGAAAAAAAAATCAACAAAACATCATATTTTGAAGTCCTCTACACACGGCAAGTTGTGTAACGATACCTCCTGTATATTATTTGTATGAAATTTTAAATCTTTTTGGCGAAATTCCACGCATAGGTTGCTGATAGGTGAATGCATTTACAATTAATTAAACGGAATATGTATGGATTTATTTTCTTTAATCCGTCCGATGCGTACCGACGATCTGTTATCGATTACTGAACGTTTAATTTAAAAAGTCAAACTGCAGTATTGTTGTAGTGATAAACAAAGAAGTTTACAATAGAAAAAATACCTATACTTTCAGAGAAGCTAAACAACAGAGAGGCGGAAAAATCATCGAGAGATAAAAAGACCAAGTTATATTTTGGCGGAACATAAACAAACAGTTTAAAAACCAAATTGGAACAATAATATTGTGAATAGAATATTGTAAATAACCAGCTCAATAGTTAACAGGGTCCCATTCTGAAGTCTACAATAGACAGTACTATGCAACTAAGGTACTGGAAATAACAATCGAACATCTTCGTTTTCAGCATGGTAATGCTGATAACAACGAGATTCCCATGAGAGGAAGACTACAAATTCATGGGCGTAGAACATACCAAACTCTTATTATTAAATTTTCAATAAATTTAGTTTTAATCAGAAAATTTATCTTCTGATTAAAACAGTTTTAAATCGCAAAGATTTGTTAGATAGCTCCTATCTGGAAGAGATGGATGACAAATGAAGAACGGAATGTCACAAGGAATTTATTATAAACATCTAGGAGATAGCCCTTAACAGAAATCTTCTTAATCTAATTTGTATTTTTTTGTATTTTGCTCTTATTGTTAAATTAAAAGAAACTTGACATCAGCATAATCATGGTATAATAAGGCAGTCTTTCAACCATAAACAGTCAACATCAAGAACTAATGTTTCAAGAAGTTCCCAAATAATATCTAGACTTTTATTTCGAGATATTGTTGCTAAAGTGAATAAAAAATAGACTCCTAAGATTTTTATTATTAAGGGATCTGTTCTCTACTACCAGGACAATCAATGGTTTACAAAACACGGTAGAGTTATTAAAATTGATAGTGTTTATAATAAGGGGATAAGAAGTTTTAACCTCGTTGATACTCCCTGTAACTTAAGAGCATCAACGTAATCGATTTCAGGGTTTAAAGAGAGAAAATAGAACACGATTGGGTTCAGCGACGAACTGCGATTCTGTTTGGTAATGTATGATGATCATTCAACGGGAAGAAGTTGAGATGGTGAAGTACAAGAATCACAATTTCTTATTGAAAAGCCTGCTCATCACATTATTAGGATTATGGTGTAAAGAGTTAGACTGGGGGATACTTATGACTTTAAGTATAATGTTCATGCGAGGCGTTAACATCACAGTGTGATACATCCTGAAATATTGGATCTCCATTTGATATCACAAGAGACACTCCTAGATCCAACTTTTCAGCGGGATAATGCCGGTCCTTACGTAGAAAGTATAACATAGAAGTAGCTGGTACAATTTCAAATTAATTGCTGCCATAACTTCCATAACCTTCGGATCGGTCTTTGAATGTAACATGTATAATTCATTATCAGTAGGACATTGCAAAGTTTACTCATCAAACTCTAGATGTGCTTTGACACTACGTTTGGCTAACCGGGAGTTAGATTGCCCAAGGGATAGGAAACATCTTATTAGAAGCAGTAATGAATACATAATAAATCGTAATACTTCAATAAATTATTTAATGTAAGAACCATTAATTTTAAGTTGTCTTTATCAAATTTATTAGATATTTTAATCCATAATTACACCATGAGCTCGTTCGAATTTATACAAAAATTTATTATTTCTTATTACTTATTTTGTTATTTTTGGGTTTTTATGTCGCTGAATATACAGTAATCAAAATACTTAGGAGATAGTTTTTAAATTTCATAAATTCTCTGATCCCCGTAAAAATTTTTATTTTCAATAGTTGAAAAACACTAATTAGACAATTAAAGATATGACAAAGATCATTATTTAGGATTTTTGGATTTTTATTTGTAATTTTTTTCTGAAAAAAAATTATTACCATTAGAGCTGAAAATGAAAGAAAAACTTTTTTTTAAGAACATGGCAAAAAGTGACTGAAAAAATTTTAATAGGTGTGTTTTGAATTCTCAAAACGGCTCTGTACCGGTTATGCATCGATTCCGTGATGCTATCAATGAATTCTTCAGGAAGTCACCTCCACTCTGCCAATCCTATTGAACATGCTTAGAATGCTTTGGGAAGACTAATTGCAAGCTGCAATTTGCTACCCACTACAATTACGGAACTAAGAATTATCCTTCATAAAGAATGGATTATCTTTCATGAAAAATTTTGATTTTTCAATCACTTTTCCCCATATTGTTAAAAAAAAGTTTTCCTTTCGTTCATTTTCAGTTTTGATGGCAACGTTTTGTTTTTTCATATAAAAATTAGAAAAAAACTTTAAAACTTACTGACCAGAAAAGTTTTAAAATTTATTGGAAAAAAAATATCCCCTAATTATTTTGACCAGTGTATTTCTTTAAGTTATTTATTTAATTTTAAATTTTATGTTAAAAATTGGGAGTGCATTTACTAATCCTTCTCGATTTTTTTTCATCAATAACTGGCACTTTTGTTTGTAAAAGATTAGAATCGTCAGCAAAATTTAATCCAAATTTATATGAAATTAGGGTTTGGTAAATATTGAAATTAAAACTAAATTAAAATACAACAAACTATAAAAATATGTATTAAAATGGAAATTAAATAAAAGGAAATTATAAACTACTCGTCAAAAATTACAAATATTAGGAGTATTAGTAATGATAAAGAACTATTTATTACAAAATTGAGAATAATTTGAATAAACTTTTGCATAAATTAAAATGATATTTATAAAGAAATAGGAAAAAACCGAGTTATTGTAATATTTTAAATATTTCTTGTGTCTATGCTTTAATCACACCTATGCAACTTCGCTACATGCTTGCTACTAAATTGCATATCACATTTTGTGTGATTCGCTGCCAGCGCTAAGACAGTATCTCCTTTACTCGATGAAAAATTCCTGAACTTTTTAACAACATTGAGTTATAGTTGATCCCAGATATGTTCAATAGAGATAAAATTAAAAACTTCAGGAGAAACTTAGCTTATTTAGTTTCTCCTGTTAGATTGTTCATGACTATAGTTACCAAACAAGCGAATGTCTTTATGAATACTATCGTGAGATTATGGACCTACAAAGTTGTTGAATCACTATCCATAAATCATGTCATGTTTCTACCTAAAATCAATATGTTTGTGTGCTCATTAATATAAATTCCTGTCCATTTTATTAGAGTATCCCTTCCATCACTTCTAAACACTAACAGACTAGATGGAAAGAGTAAAAATGTCAACTTATTTATACGCGGATATAAAAAGATATCCATTAAAGACTTTTTCTCTATTTAATTGTTTTCCAGAAGTTGTTATATCCTATGTTAACAAAATTTTTAATAATAGATTACTCGGTGCAAAGGGAACCCTTACGCTCCGTTCTAACGGTTCCTCGAAAATGTCTTTGCTAACCAAACCATTTGGCCTCCGCCCACATCCCCACTCCGACGATATCCTGACGTGTATTAAGTCAAAGTAAAATAACTTTAGAAAACATCATAGATTGTAGGTATTCAAGTTAAGAGAATTTTCATCCGAGCCAAATTACTGTGGTACAAAGGTTTTTATATCAGAAGTTTAGTCAATAACTGCAGTGAATATCTTTAGAGATGACAAGGTAGATGGCGATGTCATCATTGACAGCGCGCTTGACACTGAACTCAATTGTAGCCTTTAATCAACTATACAGTTTCCCTTCTTACGCATATCCATTTATTCTGACACGTCAAAAAAGCATACAATAGAATCCACTTATAACGTACCTTCAAGGGATCGACAAATGTATACGTTATAAACGAAAGTACGTTATAAAGAAAAAAAAATAACCAAGTTGAATATATGAAAATCGTTCTGGGATCGAGAAATGTGTACGTTAAAACTGAATGTATGTCATAACACTGGTACGTTATAACCAGATTATTGTATTTATATTTCATGCTCATCGTCGTAATCATCAAGAAACTTCTCTGTAGATTATTCACCAGGTCCCTATCGCTACCCTTAACCCTATAAGTCACCACATCACTACATATCCATATTCAGCACAGGCTTGTTTCCTTTTTTTTTAAAGTGGGTATGTAAATTGAATTTAAGTTCTAGTTGTTCTAAAAATTATATATTATTATTTTTCTACTTCATCAATATATTTGAGTTTCTCTCCCCATAATTTTATAGATTATACGGCTTGACTCTTGTACTTTCTGATGAAAATCATTGCCACTGATTTCATCGAGTATAAGCTGAAACACTTAGCTTTACATGATTTTTAGAATTCTAAGTGTTGATGAGCACCGTGTTCTTTCTAATATTGATGTGATATTGAGGTAGTTAAAAATAAGTAAGCTTGGCTCTTACTGTTTTGTCAAAACGTCATCCACCACTGGAAACATCTTTTTGAGTGAGTAATGAAGGCTGTCTTGGTTGATCTACTC
>JABRWK010000034.1:603305-619251 GCA_013372445.1 Hypothenemus hampei | reverse complement strand
AATTGAATCGCTGAGTGGAAAAAGGTAACGATTGCAAAAAATCATATTTTTGGTAAAATGAAAAAATTATTTCAGACACGTACTATTTAAGTAAAAGTCAAAGCTTAAATTTTGTTGTTTCTTCCTCGGCAATACTAATGAACAAGGGGTGTTTCGAAGTTTTTCCACAAACAGTATAGGAAAGAAAGGGAGCTAAAGGGTGAAAAAAGTTTTCCTTTTTCCATTCAATTTCAAATTTATATATTTGTCAATAAAATTACTGTGATAATGGCATCACATAATCTCAAGTTGTCGTAAAAAAGCTAGATAACGTTTAAGTAGATTAGAAGTTTATTTTATTTTTTATTTTTTAGAAAAAAATTTAATGAGTTGTTAAAGAAGAAAACACGATAATCTACCCACTAATATAACAGTCATCTTAATTTTGATCGATATCTGTGGTGGTTGTTGGACATGTGAGAAGAAAAAAATATATCGATTTAAATAAAAGACTATGTTCATAAAAGGTTTTGTGATCGTCAGGGATGTAAGGCATTAGGTTTCTAAGATCATTTAATTTTTTAATCGTTTCCCTTTTTCACTCAATATTTTTCCGACCATCCGCTAACTCTTTTTTCTGATGCGAAATCATATCCGCTCTTCTACCCATTCGATGAAACTTGGTTTGAATAGCAAGAAATTGCCTTCAACTCATTTTCAATAAAAAATTCAATCGTTACCTTTTTTCACTCAGCGATTCAATTATTATACAGAATACATTGATTAAGATGAATAAATATTTTTCTAATTATACTTATAGAATTGTTTATTGGCTCTAATTTACTTTTAGATCAAAGAAATATCAAAGGGGTTAAGTGCCAGAAATGTCAAATCAAGATATTAACAAAATTTTCATTTATATTTCCAAGGTAAACTAATTGTAAGTATGTACTGACAATTCGACCGTGTCATGCATGCATGTATGCATTACTCGACCAGGCGCCAAATGCATGTTTTATGTATCATCTACTAGATGACATCTAGCTGGTAATTCAATTACTTACTTGTAAAAAATCAGCACAGTTTGGAAACCTATTTTTACAACAGTATTTTGATTTTGAACTAAAAGTCAAACTGTTAGAGTAATTGGAAAAATATTAAAAAATAAATAAAATAACTCAAACACGGTCCAATTAAAATTCAACCTTATTTTTGTACCTTATATACTCATCTGAAAATGGTGACTGGTTGATGAGATGTATTATAATTGGTAACAACACATAGAACCTTTCAATAGTAAATTATCAGTTTTCCATAAATTAGCACTTAGCCCCTTTGTTACTTTCACTACTCAATTATTGAATATTTATTTATTTTTTAATGAAAACAACACAAATGTAATCAATCAAAATAACTGTCAATAATGTTTGAAATTTCGCAATGTTGACAGGTTAACTGTGTATTTCGGTAATTTTATTTCGAATGCTGATGAATAAAAATTTGATTTTAATGAATTCGACGTTTCTGAGTAGTTTATTATTATGAAACATACTGCACTTATCGAAATATACTGTTATTATTGTTTTCAATTTTTTAACAGTAATACAATTGTGAAATGAAAAATAATCTCTTTGTTCTTTATTATAGGCAGGAAATATCGGTTTATTGTCCCTATAAAGGTGTATTCTCACATATAGGCCTATGCACCAACCGTGCTTCGACTGTGGTATTGTTTCTTACGTCGCCAATGGGTTATTTTCATTTAAATTACATAAAAAATTCAGATTTTATTTTACATGTAGGACTACGCACCGACCAGTCGCAGAGTGTGTCATGCTTCGACCGCTTCAAAAGAAATTTTTAAACAACACAGTTCAGCACGGTCGATGTATGGTTGTAATAATGTGAATGGTTGGAGCAATAAACAGCCTGGACCCAGTCGAACTACGGTCGGTGCACAGTCCTATATGTAAAAATACACCTTTAACCGTCAAAAATACTTGATATAGACCAAGAAAAGTCACTAATATTACAGGCAATCCCTATTATACAATATACAGAGTACATCGTTAGGAATGGGAAATCCCAAAATCTAATGTAGGAAATATGAAAATATAACGATTGGACCCGACATGCTTTATGCAAATGTTGCGTGTTTTAGAGTTACAGGGTATTGAAAGTTTAAATTTTATTTTGAAATGTCTTAATATAATAATTTTCTATCTATTTATAGAATCGATGTCCAAATTGGTAATCTGAGGTTTTTTAAGATGCCAAATAAGAATTTTCATCTAATTTTTGCGTGACTGCTAGAGAACACTAGTTATAACCTACCCCTTCGGTATATCGGGTAATATCTTTTTCAGTGTAACTGAGGTCAAATTCTATACAATATAATGAAAGACCATCCATTTTTACTCAAAAAGGTATTTTTTGTTTAATCTCGATATCCTTTTCTGTTTTCGAGATTTTTACCCATAAACGACTTCAATCCTATAACAATTCGTATCAATTCAAATACCCAAAAACGAAATTGGCTATGCTTTATTCACATGTCGCTGCATTGTTTAACTACTCTTAATAGATTCATTCGAAAATTAATAAAAAACAATACATAGTATACGTATGTATACCTATATACATTATATTGAATGGAATTTTATATACCTTAGTTATACTGATAAAAAATATGACCCGATACACTGAAACGGTAGGTTATAAGTAGCGCCCTCTAGGAGTCAAGCAAAAATTAGTTGAAATTTCATTTGGCACCTTAAAAAACTTAAGATTACCAATTTTGGCATTGATCCTATGAATAGATAGAAAGTTATTAAGACATTTCAAGTTAAAATTTCAACTTTCAACACCCTGTAATTCTGAAACATGCAACATCTGTATAAAGCATGTCGGATCCAATCGTCATATTTCGATATTTCCTACATTAGGTTTTAGGATTTCCCATTCCCAAAGATATACCCTGTATAATATAAAAATAGACCGAAAATATAATTTTCTATCTAATAAAATATACAAAGTAAAAAATGTAATTAATTAGCGTCTTATTCATCTAACACATTTAATGTGATACTTTTCAAACCTAACACACATTTTGGCAAACATGCATGTCACTATGGCGTTTGTCTCGTAATGCGGTAATCCCAAAATTATAATCTATGAACTTTATGTATTTTAGCCTAAAATATACTAAAATATATTAACTCTGTATTTCGTATTTTATTTAACCCGAATTAATATTTTGTGTTTAAGTTATCTAATCTCACCATCGAAAAAGACCAAAAAACTATTCTCTATTCTTTTTTATTAAATAATTACAATATTTTGCTATAGATTCTTTTTTTATCTTGTGTAATGTTAGTTGCCCACATCTCGATAAAAAGATCAAAATTTAACACAGAAGATTGCATTCCTCCCACAACACATCCTTTATATTATTAATTTTTTAAATTCATCACAAAATTATACCGGGTGTATCGTAATGCAACTGACACAGAGCAGGTGCATGTACCTCAAAATATGATGATTTGTCGATTATTTTTCCTAAGGTTAACAGTTCAGGAGATATTAGGTCTGTTCGAACAAAAACCCGCAACTAGTCAGCGCCACGTTGATAGATCAAAAACAGCAAACTCTCACGTGATCATTTTGACGCAGTTTCATTGGATCTGACTGGTTGGAGATTTTTGTTCGAACAGACTTATTGACTTTCGAAGTTGACTTGGAATTTTCTAAAAAAGGTATATTTCGGTAATCCGTCATCATAATGCAACCAAACTTGGAACATATTTTACAATTATCCATATCTTTAATTAGTAGAAACCTGAAATCGATAGATGCATGATAAGGGTTGGATTAAGGGTAAGGCGCCCGCAAAATATGAAATATGAATAGAACGAAATTAGCTATCAAATGGTATTCTCCATTTGCTAGTTACTTTGCAGATAAAAAAATCCCTACTGTTTTAGGGGCGCCTCACCTTTAATCCAACCCTTATTGAGTATCTATCTATTTCATGTTTCTACCAATTAAAGATGTGGATAAACATATTTTGTATTTTTATTTATGTTCCAAATTTAGTTACAATATGATAATGGATTAGCGAAATATGTTTTTTTTTAGAAATTTACGAACCAACTTTGGAAGTCAATATCTTTTCAACTGTTAATCGTAGAAAAAAAAATCAACAAAACATCATATTTTGAAGTCCTCTACACACGGCAAGTTGTGTAACGATACCTCCTGTATATTATTTGTATGAAATTTTAAATCTTTTTGGCGAAATTCCACGCATAGGTTGCTGATAGGTGAATGCATTTACAATTAATTAAACGGAATATGTATGGATTTATTTTCTTTAATCCGTCCGATGCGTACCGACGATCTGTTATCGATTACTGAACGTTTAATTTAAAAAGTCAAACTGCAGTATTGTTGTAGTGATAAACAAAGAAGTTTACAATAGAAAAAATACCTATACTTTCAGAGAAGCTAAACAACAGAGAGGCGGAAAAATCATCGAGAGATAAAAAGACCAAGTTATATTTTGGCGGAACATAAACAAACAGTTTAAAAACCAAATTGGAACAATAATATTGTGAATAGAATATTGTAAATAACCAGCTCAATAGTTAACAGGGTCCCATTCTGAAGTCTACAATAGACAGTACTATGCAACTAAGGTACTGGAAATAACAATCGAACATCTTCGTTTTCAGCATGGTAATGCTGATAACAACGAGATTCCCATGAGAGGAAGACTACAAATTCATGGGCGTAGAACATACCAAACTCTTATTATTAAATTTTCAATAAATTTAGTTTTAATCAGAAAATTTATCTTCTGATTAAAACAGTTTTAAATCGCAAAGATTTGTTAGATAGCTCCTATCTGGAAGAGATGGATGACAAATGAAGAACGGAATGTCACAAGGAATTTATTATAAACATCTAGGAGATAGCCCTTAACAGAAATCTTCTTAATCTAATTTGTATTTTTTTGTATTTTGCTCTTATTGTTAAATTAAAAGAAACTTGACATCAGCATAATCATGGTATAATAAGGCAGTCTTTCAACCATAAACAGTCAACATCAAGAACTAATGTTTCAAGAAGTTCCCAAATAATATCTAGACTTTTATTTCGAGATATTGTTGCTAAAGTGAATAAAAAATAGACTCCTAAGATTTTTATTATTAAGGGATCTGTTCTCTACTACCAGGACAATCAATGGTTTACAAAACACGGTAGAGTTATTAAAATTGATAGTGTTTATAATAAGGGGATAAGAAGTTTTAACCTCGTTGATACTCCCTGTAACTTAAGAGCATCAACGTAATCGATTTCAGGGTTTAAAGAGAGAAAATAGAACACGATTGGGTTCAGCGACGAACTGCGATTCTGTTTGGTAATGTATGATGATCATTCAACGGGAAGAAGTTGAGATGGTGAAGTACAAGAATCACAATTTCTTATTGAAAAGCCTGCTCATCACATTATTAGGATTATGGTGTAAAGAGTTAGACTGGGGGATACTTATGACTTTAAGTATAATGTTCATGCGAGGCGTTAACATCACAGTGTGATACATCCTGAAATATTGGATCTCCATTTGATATCACAAGAGACACTCCTAGATCCAACTTTTCAGCGGGATAATGCCGGTCCTTACGTAGAAAGTATAACATAGAAGTAGCTGGTACAATTTCAAATTAATTGCTGCCATAACTTCCATAACCTTCGGATCGGTCTTTGAATGTAACATGTATAATTCATTATCAGTAGGACATTGCAAAGTTTACTCATCAAACTCTAGATGTGCTTTGACACTACGTTTGGCTAACCGGGAGTTAGATTGCCCAAGGGATAGGAAACATCTTATTAGAAGCAGTAATGAATACATAATAAATCGTAATACTTCAATAAATTATTTAATGTAAGAACCATTAATTTTAAGTTGTCTTTATCAAATTTATTAGATATTTTAATCCATAATTACACCATGAGCTCGTTCGAATTTATACAAAAATTTATTATTTCTTATTACTTATTTTGTTATTTTTGGGTTTTTATGTCGCTGAATATACAGTAATCAAAATACTTAGGAGATAGTTTTTAAATTTCATAAATTCTCTGATCCCCGTAAAAATTTTTATTTTCAATAGTTGAAAAACACTAATTAGACAATTAAAGATATGACAAAGATCATTATTTAGGATTTTTGGATTTTTATTTGTAATTTTTTTCTGAAAAAAAAATTATTACCATTAGAGCTGAAAATGAAAGAAAAACTTTTTTTTAAGAACATGGCAAAAAGTGACTGAAAAAATTTTAATAGGTGTGTTTTGAATTCTCAAAACGGCTCTGTACCGGTTATGCATCGATTCCGTGATGCTATCAATGAATTCTTCAGGAAGTCACCTCCACTCTGCCAATCCTATTGAACATGCTTAGAATGCTTTGGGAAGACTAATTGCAAGCTGCAATTTGCTACCCACTACAATTACGGAACTAAGAATTATCCTTCATAAAGAATGGATTATCTTTCATGAAAAATTTTGATTTTTCAATCACTTTTCCCCATATTGTTAAAAAAAAGTTTTCCTTTCGTTCATTTTCAGTTTTGATGGCAACGTTTTGTTTTTTCATATAAAAATTAGAAAAAAAACTTTAAAACTTACTGACCAGAAAAGTTTTAAAATTTATTGGAAAAAAAATATCCCCTAATTATTTTGACCAGTGTATTTCTTTAAGTTATTTATTTAATTTTAAATTTTATGTTAAAAATTGGGAGTGCATTTACTAATCCTTCTCGATTTTTTTTTCATCAATAACTGGCACTTTTGTTTGTAAAAGATTAGAATCGTCAGCAAAATTTAATCCAAATTTATATGAAATTAGGGTTTGGTAAATATTGAAATTAAAACTAAATTAAAATACAACAAACTATAAAAATATGTATTAAAATGGAAATTAAATAAAAGGAAATTATAAACTACTCGTCAAAAATTACAAATATTAGGAGTATTAGTAATGATAAAGAACTATTTATTACAAAATTGAGAATAATTTGAATAAACTTTTGCATAAATTAAAATGATATTTATAAAGAAATAGGAAAAAACCGAGTTATTGTAATATTTTAAATATTTCTTGTGTCTATGCTTTAATCACACCTATGCAACTTCGCTACATGCTTGCTACTAAATTGCATATCACATTTTGTGTGATTCGCTGCCAGCGCTAAGACAGTATCTCCTTTACTCGATGAAAAATTCCTGAACTTTTTAACAACATTGAGTTATAGTTGATCCCAGATATGTTCAATAGAGATAAAATTAAAAACTTCAGGAGAAACTTAGCTTATTTAGTTTCTCCTGTTAGATTGTTCATGACTATAGTTACCAAACAAGCGAATGTCTTTATGAATACTATCGTGAGATTATGGACCTACAAAGTTGTTGAATCACTATCCATAAATCATGTCATGTTTCTACCTAAAATCAATATGTTTGTGTGCTCATTAATATAAATTCCTGTCCATTTTATTAGAGTATCCCTTCCATCACTTCTAAACACTAACAGACTAGATGGAAAGAGTAAAAATGTCAACTTATTTATACGCGGATATAAAAAGATATCCATTAAAGACTTTTTCTCTATTTAATTGTTTTCCAGAAGTTGTTATATCCTATGTTAACAAAATTTTTAATAATAGATTACTCGGTGCAAAGGAAACCCTTACGCTCCGTTCTAACGGTTCCTCGAAAATGTCTTTGCTAACCAAACCATTTGGCCTCCGCCCACATCCCCACTCCGACGATATCCTGACGTGTATTAAGTCAAAGTAAAATAACTTTAGAAAACATCATAGATTGTAGGTATTCAAGTTAAGAGAATTTTCATCCGAGCCAAATTACTGTGGTACAAAGGTTTTTATATCAGAAGTTTAGTCAATAACTGCAGTGAATATCTTTAGAGATGACAAGGTAGATGGCGATGTCATCATTGACAGCGCGCTTGACACTGAACTCAATTGTAGCCTTTAATCAACTATACAGTTTCCCTTCTTACGCATATCCATTTATTCTGACACGTCAAAAAAGCATACAATAGAATCCACTTATAACGTACCTTCAAGGGATCGACAAATGTATACGTTATAAACGAAAGTACGTTATAAAGAAAAAAAATAACCAAGTTGAATATATGAAAATCGTTCTGGGATCGAGAAATGTGTACGTTAAAACTGAATGTATGTCATAACACTGGTACGTTATAACCAGATTATTGTATTTATATTTCATGCTCATCGTCGTAATCATCAAGAAACTTCTCTGTAGATTATTCACCAGGTCCCTATCGCTACCCTTAACCCTATAAGTCACCACATCACTACATATCCATATTCAGCACAGGCTTGTTTCCTTTTTTTTTAAAGTGGGTATGTAAATTGAATTTAAGTTCTAGTTGTTCTAAAAATTATATATTATTATTTTTCTACTTCATCAATATATTTGAGTTTCTCTCCCCATAATTTTATAGATTATACGGCTTGACTCTTGTACTTTCTGATGAAAATCATTGCCACTGATTTCATCGAGTATAAGCTGAAACACTTAGCTTTACATGATTTTTAGAATTCTAAGTGTTGATGAGCACCGTGTTCTTTCTAATATTGATGTGATATTGAGGTAGTTAAAAATAAGTAAGCTTGGCTCTTACTGTTTTGTCAAAACGTCATCCACCACTGGAAACATCTTTTTGAGTGAGTAATGAAGGCTGTCTTGGTTGATCTACTCTCCTGTAAGCATACTAGGCCGACAAGGTCGTAGGGCCAATATATCGTTCTTGATGAATCTTTCGATATGATTTTCTTGTTTAATCTAAATGAACAACTCTAGACTGACAGGCCTAAAATTCTTTAATAGAATATAATCAGATCTTGCAGCCTTTGATATGAAAACCTTTTTGGTTTACTTCAAGCATGAAATGCATATCTGAGAGCAACGTAGACTGTCAGCGTCACTATTCCAGATAAAAGTCTCAACAATGAAGTCATTCATTGTTGACATAGAATTGGATAAATCTCAATTGATCCTGGTGATTTGTAAGGCTCGAAGAAAACCAATTCTAAAGGATAAGTAATATTTAATTGAATTTTTCACTGGAAAAATTTCAAATGAAGTTCATGCTTGAGCCGGATCGTCTCTTTTATAAACATTCTCATTATTTTTTAAATAAACCTCAAACATTAGATAACTAATATTGGTATTTATCATACATTCCTCGTATTTTGATATATTTTGCGATTTCAAATATTCAGCGATATTGAAATAACAACCTTTCCTTTTTATTGTATTTGCATGAAAAATTCTAATTTTTACTAAAAACATAAAAAGTTAGAAATTTCCTTATTTGTTATTTATAGATAAAAAATAAATATATTTCCTTATTAAAATGCTAAATTACATAATTTAAATTATAATATAATATTCCAAATAACAGACATGACTAAAAACACAAAAGAAATGGAGTAGTGAATTCCACTACTTGGGGTGGTAGTTCCTTGGGGGGTAGATGTTGGTTCTGGAGTAGATTCTGGGTCTATAGTAGATTCACCGCTTCCCTCTTCTCCAAAAATTTCATCATTTTGCAACTGAACATTCCTAACGTTTAAATTGGATTCTGCCGCTTCAACGGAGCAATATTCCACATTAATAACATCTTCCAATTGACTACAGAAAGACTCGATATTGTTTGTTCGAATGCATTGTTGAATTCGATCAATTGAATCACCTTTATTTTAATTAACACTTAGTAAAGATAAAAAAAATTGAACTGCGACAAGTACTTACCTATATGATATTCAAGATTTAGGCAACCGTATTTAGCACTGTTACTCGACTGTTTCAAGAACAATTGATTTTCGAAAGGTAAGGCCGGAACGAAAAGCAAACAATCAAGTTGCAAAGTGTTTTCGGTAAGACAGTCTGAGCCTCTGCAGGTGGGACATGTTTCTGTAAGACCTGCAAAACGAAAAAATTAAAAAAAAAATTTCAGAAAATATAACACTTACCTTTTCCCGTTAGGGACAATATAGAAATACAAATTATGAAACAACTGTAGAGTAAATCCATATTTTATTAATGCTTAGTTAGGGTTTGTTAACTTTCTAACAACTGAACTTAAACTGGCTATTTATCTATTGAGCTTAGCAATAAATATTCTTTCAATAACCTGCGATGTTATCTCTGTTTAACGATAACAAAACAAAGCTCTTCAATTTGAACTAGAATCCAATCTGATGACACATGGTCCATTATCGATAAAAAAAATACTATAAAAAATTCTGAACAAGAAAATTTATGGTAATTTCTTGAGCTTTTACAATAAAAAAAACTATTGTGAGGAGTTGAACCGCATTTAGAGTTTACTTTCTGATCAAAAACAATTTAATTGGCAATAAAATTAAATAAGTTCAGAATATTTTATTTTATTCTGGTTAGAGTTCTTCAATATACTGTAAAATATGTCTTCGTTGTTTTTTGTTCTTACTTCGCAGAAAATCGAGCGTATGTTATCCAGATTAATCAGCTAATCTACAATTTATTATGAGATGCAATGTTACACTAATCCCTTGATGATGACTAATTTCGAAATATATATATACNATTAAATTGTGCGTTCTTAATGGGACGCCCTTTATATATATGTATATTGTTAAAAAGCAGCATTTTTTGACGTATTTTTTTCTCAAAATGAGCTTTTTGCGACAGTAATGCGAGTGATTGTAAGAGAATTAAGTGCTTAAAGTATATGCGTAACATGCGCAATGACCATCAATCAGCTGTCTGCAGAAATTATCACCAATTTATTGAATAATTCTTCCAAATATTATTGATTTATTAAAAATTTTTGGTATTTTTAATGAATAATAAAAAAATATATTGATATGTTAAAGTTTTTTGAAGTGAAACATTTTTTTTCCTTTTTGTAAAGCACAAAACGTCAACTTTTATTTTTAAAATTAGGGTATCTTTGAGGTCATGGGAAAAATACTTGACCTTATTTAATTAAATTATTGAATTATATCATTTTTTTATTCAAAATACAACCTTTTAAGTACATTTTATTATATTTTGGTCTATTAATAAATAATACTAAGATAATAAATAGACTAATATTTGTAAAAAGTGAATTTTTTATTTCAACTATTTTCCTTAAATATATGTATAACCTAAGCTCAGTTTCAGTAATACTATTGGATCTGACTGAAAATTTCACCCTAAATTCACGTATACAGTTTTATAATATATCATTTTCATCTCTAACTCATTAGATAAAATCACGAAATCCCAATTCGCACTAGTGAAAGGTATGAGGGTGCTGGAATGAAATGTACGATTTGAGGGTTAAACAGAATTCATTAAAATTTTATGAATATCATATTATTCACATTCTATTCCCTGGTGATGCTTTAAATGAAAGACTCCAAATTGTCCGTTTTGAATCAGACAAATATTGACAAAAGCTTTCCACTAACAGTTTTGTCTACGGTTGAGTAAAAATTTACAACTAATTTACTGGTGTGAAGAAAATCCTCATGTAATAGCCGAACAGTTTTTCTAATGGTGTACGTTGTGGGAATTTCCAGGCGAAAAGTAGTTATCATTTTAATTTAATTGGCGAACTAGATCTAAATTTCTTGCGAGGCACATTGCCTGATGAATTGCCATTAAATATTTTTAATAATCTAAAGCATTTTCAGTATAACAAGATTTCCCCTCATATCTTGCAAGTAATTTCAAACTACTTAACCTTGCGTTACATGCGATGAATGGGTGAAATGCTCACATTTGGGGCATCTTCCGGGACTTAAGAGACTCATATAAATATATTTTGTTTTATAATCTCTTGTTATATGGTATTAACTTTGCTTCCGCTAACAAGGGTTAGTTTGTTGTCAAATTGATAAATTATAATGTACAATGCTTGTTAGTAATATAAATATTTTACTTTGTTAGTTTGTTAAAATAATAAACTTGCATGTATGAGCAAAATGCTCACCCGCGTGTAACGGAGGGTTAAGAAATTGTTTTCAGAACTGGATTGGCAATCGAGGTCCAATATTATGGCCTACACGGTCGCTGAATATAAACAGATAGATATTTATAGATATTTATTTAAGAGACATGTTAAAAAAGAAGTGTAAAAAAGCCGCCTAACTTATTGTGAGAAGATCTACAGCAGAAAACTTTAGATGAAGTTCGAAAAATCCGTTCTCGAATATTAACTAAAGTGTCAAAATAAACTGTATCTCGAATAAGATTATGTGTCCAGGTCAATGTCAAATCAATTTAAGTAATTGGAAGGCTTACAATTTGAGTACCTATAGTCTATTTTTTCTAAGCGTTAAGTGACGTCACATTTAGTAAACTCTATGCTTAACAACGCAATGCCAATATCCGTAAAAACGTGAATATTAAAAGAGTACGTTTTAGTAATTTTTGTTTTGTTTTCATGTTAGCTGCATGTTGCGGTAATGCAAAGTTATTTTGTTTATTTCACTTGAATTTGCAAGCGATATTTAATTGTATTTGTTTTGTTTTTACTTTGGATTTTCACTTGAAAAAGTCAATTTAACAACATTGTGTAAAATTAACGTGTGACGTCAGTTCACGCTTAGAAAAAATAAATTATAAAAGTCATTTTGATTCTTCTGTTTTTGTATTTTCATTTTAATTTTTGTTTTTGGACGACAAAAATTTGTTTAAAATGATTCAATGTTTGATTTAAATTCTTTGTCAAGAAGCTACGATTCCGCTTAGTGATTTTATTGAAGTTTATCACACAATTAGTTCTTTTGTTGTTGTAGTTCATTTTAAATTGTTTTATTTTCCATGGCTAATATGCTGTAAATGTTAAACTTAGCTTATTTAAATAATTTTGAGTGCGTGTAAAAAGACTGATGATACAGTGAAGTAAATCAATGAAATAAAAAATAGCTATTTTATATAACTATGGCAAAATATGGTTACCAGTTGGAAAAACATAATTTTATATAGTATCTGGAAAATCAAGATTGTCCTAAAAATTTAAATATCACAGAGGTCTATACTAAAACATGTATTGAAAGAAATTTTCCCTAACTTCTCTAACTTTAACAAATCTTGAGATATTGAAATTTAACCTTTATGTGACTGGGAAATAAAACACCGTATTTTGAATTAGTACCCGGGTACTATTTCAGTTACATAACATAACATAAGGGTTAAAGATTTAAGCAATTTTTTAGTTGTTTCAAACATGTTTCAAAAATCTGGTGTAATTTGTTCAATTTAAAAACTGCATCGCATTATAGTATGTATATTTGTACCTCTCGAGGCAAACTATGTTAAGTCACATAATATAAGTTTGGAGATATCGTAAAAAAAATAGAAAAAAAAAATGGCGTTTAAAGACTTTTTTGAGACATATTTCTTAATAATTAAAATGGAATTTGACTCAATAATGTGATTTTCACAAGTTATCTGTAATTCTATTTCACCTTAGGCTTGACAGTGTAACATTTTTGTAACCATAGTGGGTTTTTTTCCTATGTGACTTAACACAGTTTGCCTTGGAGGTACAGATATGAGATTCTACTCAATTTGGCACATTATACTGATAGTTACTCTGTACATACTATATATTATTCTACATAATATCTTCTTCATTTAACACACTTTGTACAAAATGCCTCTAAATATAATAAAACAAAATTTTTCCTTGATCTGCAAACCCTTTTACCATATCTTCAATTACGTCTGGATTAAAACAAAACTTTCAACTTTTGAAACCTTTTCATCAATTTAGAAGAGATAATTCAAAGAAGATAGATCAGTTCATTCAAGCACAAAATTAGGAAATTTATTTATAACAATGTCGGGTTCCGGTGACCAGTGCTAGTGTTCCGGTTCGGCGCAATAACATGTTGCCAGATGGCAAAAGTGCAGGGAACAGTGGCAGTAGAATTCCAGAACCTTTGAATAATCTTGGTGCTTTTAAGTAATAGTGGTGGTAATAATAAGATCTGTTCCAACGGAAATCCGCAACCAATCAGTATTAGGCTGATTGGTTAAAAATAGTTTACAAAATGTCACATGATCATTTTAAGGCAATATCATTGGATCTGACTAGTTGGAGATTTTTATTGGAACAGAGCTATAATATTAACAATAGTAGAAGAGATAAGAGGCCTAAGAATTGTTGAGGAGGATTACACCGAAGTAGACATACCAGAATTTAGTAGAAAATCTTTAAATGAAATTTGGCGGTTATATTTTGGAATTTGAGAGCTTTGTGTCCGCATACAAAATTTAGCAATGGAAATGGAATGAATTCTAGAATTGTGAAGATCCTTGATTGCCGATGATACTGCTTTTCTTAAAGAACCTATGACAAAAATGTTTAATATTTCTGGAATATTTCTTTCTTACCTCTTAATGGTTATTCCCCTAATATTTGGAATATGAATAACAAACATTTGCAGTTGCCTTAGTAAATCATTTCACGTCTCTTTTCCACTATTCTTGTGTTTAGCTTTGTTAATAAAGCCAAATAACGTTCTCGTGTTGTAGTTTTTCCTTTTCCCAAGTAATCAGTAAATACGTTTCTATTTTTATTTTAAAAAATCTGGGGCAAAAGCTTATTCAGCAGATTTTTAAATCAGAAATTTCTTTGTTTTTGGAACCCCTGAATGCTGTTATCTTATTAATTGTTGTTGAATCTTTGGATCACAAAAAAAGCAGAACCTAATGTTATAAATTATCCGTGAATAAGAACTACTTATACAGTGTGTTCCCCGATTGATGTTACAAGAGGTGTAATGGACTAAAAAATGTTGAATATAATTTTAAGATTTTGGAATCAGGTCCCGCTTGGTTTGAAAAGAATTTTAAATATATTTTGAGTTTTTGAAAATCAAATTGACTTTGACTGTGAAAGAAAAACTATTTTCTTTTCACGTAAAGTACTTTTTTTGTTTATAATTCGGCTAAATGTTACTAAGAGAAGTTGTTCAAAATCACGATTTATTATACTATACCAAATTTCAGGAAGATTGGCCTAATTAGATTAAAACGTCATTTTTTTAATTAAATCAAATAAGTGGTTCACAAATTCACAATGGATTCACAAATTAAATTTATAAAACGCTCTAAATTATTTTATTCGATATAATTGCCACTATCTTTCTATGCAACATCTTTTTATTTGGTTTAATTAAAAAAATGACATTTTAATTAATTATTAATTTAATTATCAAAGTAGGCCAATCTTCCTGAAATTTGTTATAGTATAATAAATCGTGATTTTGAGTAACTTCTCTTAATAACATTTAGCCGAATTATAAACAAAAAGAGTGCTTTATGTGAAAAGAAAATCGTTCTTGTTTCACAGTCAAAGCCAACTTGATTTTCAAAAACTCAAAATATATTTCAAATTCTTTTCAAACCAAGCGGGACCTGATTCCGAAATCTTAAAATTATATTCAAAAATTTTTAGCCTGTTGTACCTCTTGTAACACCAATCGAGGGACACCCTGTATATGGAAATTTGAGTTTGAATGAAGAGGAATTTCTAGCATTACTTACAATAATCAAAGTGTGCTACATTAATATATTGGAAATGAAAATTGAATATCCTTTGATAACTGTAGAACTGAGAAAAGTATTTGTTGCCCATGTGACAAGTTACGTAAACAGGCTAAATTAAACTTTCTGTTATAAGACCGGAAAGTTGTATTTCACCATGAACAATTATGATGTATTGAAACAGTTACCGGGCTGCCCACAGACCTCTACTAAGAACAAATTAATTGATTAGGCTAAGTATTGCATGAAAGTGGCCGTTATTCAGGTAGCAATTGATTTTATTCTCACTTAAGAAAGTTATCAAAAAAAAAAAAAAA
>JABRWK010000034.1:550913-603295 GCA_013372445.1 Hypothenemus hampei | reverse complement strand
AAAGAAAGTTATAAACAAAAAAAAAAAAATGGAAGCTCGTCACCAAGAAGAGACACTCTACTGTACTACTCGCACTTGTTGACGAACACTTGAATTTTTATGAAATCAAATAATGGGTAACTGACTAAACGGCATTACAAATGAGTTATTCTTTTGGCTGGGCATTCGCTTCCTACCTGAAAAATAAAAAAAACTAGAGATAACTTTGAACAATTTTTTTTATTCTTAAAAAACTGAACGGAACATTCCAATTAACCTAATAATAGTAGAGATAATTTCAAGTTGTTTGTAAATATGATAAAAAATCAACTGAACAATAAGTTTTCGGCAATTTTATTCAGCCAAACGGTTACTCTTAAATATATATTTTTAGTATATAATACTTAAAGTATATTCACTTTTTTATTATTCTCTAGATATCAATGAACATTTTCGTGACTAATCAATAATATTGGTTCTTTCATAAATCAATTAACAATTGAATATGAGTCATGATATGACTTAAGTACTTTAAAAACAAATATTACCCTTAATCTGAGAAAAGGTTTAATACAAACCAATCGTTGTATAGTAATTTATGGAATGTATCCAGGAGTGATAATTGAAAGTACGCAAAAAATACATTTTAATAAAATATTATTGAATGAATCATATTTATTGCCTTCAAATCTCTAAATACAATAGAAAGAATGACCAAATAATAAATTTGTGGAATATTAGGGATTAGTGGATATATCTAAATTAAATGAGCATCGGATAAAAACAAAAACAACTTCTGTATGAATACTTAAAAGGTATGAGACCTAGCAAATGCTCATATGTACTCGAAGATGTGCGTTCCGTTCTGATGTTAAAATATCACAACTCATATCAATATTGTAAGCAGTGCGGAAAAATCAGAAGGCGCCGGCATGACGGATTTCGAAAGGTGGCGATAGGAGACGAAAACGAGTTGTTGCTAAGGGCGACGGTGGTTGTTGTTGATTATTATTCAGTTTCTAAGAGATTTTTTTCTTGGTGTTTAAAAATAAAAAGCATTTAAAAAGAAATTATGTGAATTAAATCGAGTTTCTAATATTATATCCGTCTATAATTATACAAAAAGTAAGCACACAAATCGATTTTGCTACATAACTTTATTATGGGAATCCCAGTCACTTGAGATCATCCAAATAATCGCTATGAGTTAAAAAAAACATTGTGTGCTCACGAGCATTGAAATCAAAAGTGTAGAAACAGAATTATTGATGTTATCAAATTATAAGACCCTGTGCACACAAAGCAACTACTTAATTGGAAATCCAAATTTCAAACGGGGAAGTTAACAATCACAATAAAACCTTTGTTCACACACGATTTTGGATCAGTCGTTGTCAGCATTGCCATTCTGTGATGAATTTCTCAAAATACTCGAAATAGATTAGATATTATAAAAAAAAATTTAAGCCTGTTTTTGGAATTGAAAGTCTAAGTTTCTTTTTGTCTTGTGTGGATTTTTCAGGAATTCTAAAAAATTTTACGTACATATTCATATTAATATAACTGGTCGGTATACTCTGTGTGTACCTATAATATGCAGATAGTACTTGATACATACATACATATAAGTAGCAATATAGTCAAAAGACTAATTTTGGCCCATGGATCCTCAATCCCCTAAATAAGCGTCACCAAACAATTGCATGCTTAATTTATTTAAAACTAGTATTGCAAATCAGTTTCCTCGTATGCGAAGTAATCAAACATAACGTGAGAAATTTATTTTTTCTATGTTTCTTGCTAATTTGTTAACATAACTTCTAGTTCATTTTTAACATCAATAAGCGTTATTGTCTTAAATTCCATCTCAAATCACACAAATAAATCAGCACTAGTATTGCCTTGAAATTACTTTTTCCTTTTATTGGGCTGTCGGAAAAGTTATGACGTACCCACTGTTTCCAATATTTAAAAATGCCTGTTTATTTATGTAAAGAAGCCAGATCACTCAATAATATATTGTTCATTTTGTTCAATGACCTTTTGGTATTTGTCAACGAGTTCTTATAATTCCTCGGTCATAGCCTATCTTATCGGTTAAAAACTAAATGAAATAATGATTTACAGTCTCATCCAAATTAAGTGTCATAGCAGAAAAGAAATTTTGCAGAGAGCGAAACAAGTAATAGTTTGGCGACACAAGGTCTGGTTAGTATGGTGCATATGGCAACACATTGCATCCAAGTTCCAATATTTTTTGACGGATGATTAAATTTGTGTGATCTCATATTGTTGTGATGGAACACAACCTTTTTATTGTTAATGAGCTCCATTTCTATTGAATTTATTCAAACCGTTCAATTGCCAACAAGATACTTCTCAAAACGTAATTTGGTTCCTTGGTGCAATTTCAAAGAACACTATACCTTTAAAATCATATTACATTGGGAGCATAATCTTCATCTGGTGAACGATTGCTTGCGATATCGGTAGGGGCGAATTATATCAGGAACCAAGATTATGCGCATGTAGCGTTACTATAAGCAATCGACTTTTTATCCCTAGTTATCTATTGCTTCAAAAAAGCCATATATGATTATGTGTGACGTCAAATGAACTTCTTGGAGTTTACGCAGAACCCAAATATTGGACTTACTTATGCATCACAGCTTCTTTAGCTCCTTGTGAATGATTGAATAATGGATGTTTAATATATCTGCAAGGTCTCAGTCGTGTAATGTTGATTTCATTCAATTAACGTTAACTTTAACTTTATGTGAATTACTAATTTTGTTATTGTCGTCACCTCGGTGGGTCTTCCCGGTCAAAGAGCACTGTTAAAATCAAATTCTCCAGGACAGAATTTCGAGAACTATCGTTGGCATTGATATTTTTCTGTAAAACATTGTTACTGTAAACTTTACGGAATTTTTCAGAAGCTTGACGTGTATTCTCCCCTTTAGGGAAGTAAAACATTAAAATATGGCGAAAATGTAAATTTTGGTTTTCCACTATTAAATTACAATAAAATCCGTAAAAAGTGAAAAACAATTTTTTTTTAATAAAGCTAAAACTGTCAGATGTCAAATAATATACAATCGCATAGTTTATGACTTTAAAAGCTTTGCAATTCCAACACACATTTCTATTAATAAGAACTTCAAAACTTGCTTTATAAACGAATATCTGTGATTTAAAGTCAACAACTAGTAAGACACGTATACTCTTGATATGGACTGTGACTATAGTACTTCCAAAAATGAAAAATTTTAACTTATTACAAAAATACGTCAAGACTATTCCGACAACCAATTAAAAATTGTGAAAATAACTTATTAAATAAAATTCGAGAACAGTTATCGCATATGCAAGTCCTTATAAATATTACGCCACTTCAACTTATCGTCCCACTCGAAAATTTCGAGAAGAGTAATTCAATATCATAGGCATCGACACATAAGGAACCATTTTTTTTACCTGGTGTATAGTAAAATCGTTTTGTAAAACAAGAGACTATCTAATCTCTGAGAGACCATTGAGAGATGATTACCTTAGCGACACGTCTAATCTCTGAGGTAAACGAATCCAAAAAAATATATTCTGATAACTTTGATTTCAGATACGGTAGACACACGTATTAATATCAACTTTAGAATACAATACTTAATAATAATTGATACTAATATACACAAAAGTTTAAATTATTTTAATGGTGTAAGGCAGAATGTGCGTATTTAGTAGAAGGGTGTCCCATTTTTGTGGTATAACCTTCTGCTATCACCTTCATTTAAACACATCAGCTTTATTAATTTAAGTGTGACACTATATTTTGTAACAATTTCAAATTCCTCATGAAAACTATGTTAAAACTAGTATATCCGTCTTTAATTAAGAAACATTTAAGGAAAATTTTTAAAGTGAGATAGTCATTTTCAACGCTGAACCATAATTTGATGTTTGCGTGGGCGATTTTAGAAAAAATTATTCATACTAAAAATGAAACTTTTCGCAATAATTGCATAAAACGTACTGTAAAGTTTCCTCTAGAGGTTATGATTTGAAAATGTATGTCAACCAAGGAAGTAAGGAAATTTGAGTTTGTCATCATGTAATTTATAGACGCTGAAAATTAGCAAGCAATCTTAGAAATTTGCTTCGAGAGAGAAAATTTGCATAGAGAACAACTCTATGGCGACACAAATTTCATATTTCAACAATAAGGTGCATTTTGTTGTAGGTAAAAACTACAAAGTAATGGTTTGGAGAGAATAACATAAATAATAATATTCAATCATGGTGGCGTATTTGTAAAAAAAATTGACAACTGTCCTATAGTTGTTAGGGCTGGTAGCCGGCAGATATGAAAATAATATATTAAAATCGAATTAATTCAATGTTTGAATTCAAATATCTATAAATATATTGAGTCTTTCATTTAACTTTAGGGAATTTGAATCATTTTAACGTGATAAATTTGGCGTTTTCATAAAAACTCCCTGTGTATGTTATAACATGTTACTGAAAAGCGTCGTTTGACGTATTGCGATATTGATATGTGGACCGTTTATTTTGAAAGTGGTGTAAGTCCATTTAAAAAAAATGAGACATCACATAATTTGGAATTTATTTAGTGTAAACTTTTTATTTATAACAAGATAATATTTAATATCTTAAAAAATACCATTGTTTTATTTAATTTAAAATTGACTAATACATGAAATTGCAGAGAGACAGATTATGCTAACCTTTAATTTTGTCGAACAAACAAAAAATGGACTTACACCACTTTCAAAATAAATGGTCCATCTTATAAAATATCTTATAGATCCGATACAATTTTACATGTTTAAACGCTTTTATTTAAATTTTTTACTTTTCAGAAATTTTCTTAAAATGTTTCTAAATTGAAAGTGATTAAAGACAGATGTACTAGTTTTTATAGCGTTTAATATATGTAGTTTTTCATGAAGAATCAAAAACTGTGAAAAATTGTAATATCGTATTTAAATTAATGAAGTTGAAGTTTATACTGCAAAAATAGTACACCCTGTATATACCAAATTATTATATCATAGAAAATCTTTAAGAACTATTGAACATTTTTATGAAAGCTTTTTATGTAGCATGTATATTTTTCAACAAGGAATGGAGGATTTTATATCGGACTCACTGTATATCGAATTCTACAGCAGGATATGTCGAGCAATATCAATTCTATTAATTAATTATATTTATACGTCACGAAATACATCCTTTTTATTCATTTAATCGTAAAAAACGTTGACAGCATCCTTCGAAAAATATTTCAATCAAGATCGGTGATCTATTTGGAAGGCCAGTACTATACCGGTGATAAATGTGCATATAAGATTACGTGTTATTTTTCATGTTTATCTGTAAATCCTGAAAATTAGAGATAATATCCGCTCATTATTGTTAAGTATAGATATAAAACTTAAAACTCGCTAATAATTTGTGCATGTTTATACCATATCATCCTTAAAAAGGTATTTTAAATTATTATGTACATCATCACTAACAAAAAAATCGGGTTTTAGCAGAAGTGTACACATATAAAAATAGGTAGGCTCTTTACGCTTTCACTCTTTTATTCAGAAAATATCAAAAACAGAAAATGACTCGTAAATGAAATTAATGAAAAAAGAAATGTTATAATATATATATAATGATGATGTGTTAAACGACCTCATTATACAACGGTGACGATATTCAATCAGGTCAATTAGTTACAAGTGACATCTTTCTCAATGATTTTATTTAACTGACGTAAATTTTGATCATTTTTAAAACGTTTACGATGAAAACGAAAATTTATCGATCACAAAACAATTGAACAAAATCGAGACCGAAATATATCATAAAGCTAGCCAAAAAAGCTAGTTAAAAAACATAGAAGACTTTCAGAAAATGCATGGTTTTCTACATGTCTACATTCAATATGAAACATGCATATATCATATATAATATATGTATATACAGGGTGTCCCACAATGTCTTTAACAGAGCATATCTCCGTTGTTTTTTAGGATAAAAATAAAATTAAAAAAAGGTTTTAATTGGGACCTAGTAGTCCTTCTAAAAAGTTAATAAAAATCCACCCCCTTAAAATGCAACCTCTAGAAACCACCCCCATCTTTTTTTTTCAAATGGAAATACCTGTTTTTTACTTCATATTTGAACTCTGCTTCAAATTTTCAGTATATTTCATATAACATGTTCTATACTTAACTTCAACAGTTACCGAGAAATTCACAATTGAAATTGCATATGAATTTAGTTAAAAATTTAAGTTTAACATATAGTTATCAATACATATAGATATATTTATATATAATTTCAACAATAAGTTTCTCGGTAACTGTTGAAGTTAAGTATGTATTTATACTTATTGTTAGAATTTTTGAGTATAAATACTTTTATTTGAGAAAGTATTTGAAATAGCGTACCAAATATTCAAAAAGTTTTCAAGTAGGTAACAATAACACTGGTTAACAGAGGTTTTGTCCCAGAAATGAAAATAGGCGTTTCTTATGGAATTTGGTGCACTGAACCCAAATCCGGCCGCAGAATTGCTCTATCACGCAAGAATTTTCAGATATTTAAGTTTAAAGATTCAAAAAATGGCAATTAAAATTAAATATGTGGACAATTCTGGGACTGGATTTGGATTCAGCGCACCATATTCTATAGGAAACGCCCACTTTCATTTTTGGCACAAAAAAATGCCCTTAAATTTGTTGGTCAGTGTAATTATTACTTCAAATGAAAATATTTTTCAATTACTTTTATTACATTTTTGATTAAAAATTATTAAAAAAAATTGAAACAAAAATAAAAATGTTTGTTGTGGAAATAAATAAATATGTTTTGTGAATAAAAAACAATTATCTCATTTGCGAAAAAAATATTTTTGGATATTTAAATACAAAATGTATTTAAATAAAGTATTTGGTCCCAGCTCTGATACATATATATGTATATTATAAATTCGAAATATCTTCAAATCTACATGTACTGGCGCCATAATATAAAAATATCTATTGTGGAAGGTACCCTAAGTCTGAGTAGATTCTACAAGTTGCACTAAACAATACATATATTAGATTGACATTAGTAGTTGTGTAGAAAATGACAAAGATAGGTTAGTATTTCTTGATACAAAATTAACGTCCAATGTAAAGTTGTTAGTTTAATGTTTAAAAATTAAAAAAAAATTAATTCAATTATTCCAAAGTAAGTGTAGAAAATAACAACAGAGTATGCGAAATGAAAGTACGTTAATCATATGTCTAAATAAGTCCAGCTTAATGTATAAAATTATCACCTTCACATTGAGTCGTTAATTTTGTATCAAGAAATATTGCAATATTACAGAATTTTCTCTAAAAACTTTATCATACTGTATTAATAACAGAAATGATATAAGATCTGCAGTAAAAATATTCTAAAATAAAGAAAAGTGCAAAAAACTTCAGGTGTGCTACCATTAGCTTAATAGGAAATTTAAATCTTAAAATGCTAATAACTAAAAAACTACAACACTTGGTATATAGGTATGTTTAGTCCAATCAACTCAAAATAACGTATTCTATAACCTATATCGATTTTGCACATACAAAACCGACCACCCTGTATATCGACGAAATACCTACCGTCCAAAAGACAAGCAAAAAACAAAATGAAAAAATGGGGTATTAAAATGTATGTTCTAACTGGGGAGAGGCTCGATATATGACTAATTCACCAAGCATTAACGGCACTTCTAAATCCTATCTACACATATAAAGTATTTCATAATTAGTGTTCGTAACTTTCAGATCTTGGGATTAAAATATGAAAAAAAGTTCATATAAACATATGTCCAAAAATCCTCCGTTTGGAGATGGAGAAGATGTGAAAAATTTGTTAAAAAAATATGTTTTTTTTTCCATTTTCAAAAAAAGCTTTAAGCGGTCTTAATGAAATTTAAACAATTTGTTGATATCTTAATAGGGTATTTCTTGGACTTATTACTGTTAATCAAGTATTATCAGGGGCTTCTTATCTGGTTTCACGCTGAAACCACCTACAAAATATTTTTTTAGTGAATGCACATTGGTTCAGTGGCATAACCACAGTGTGCGCTTAAATTTAATATTTTAAAAAAAGGTTAATTCTTGCTTTAAAGGGTGAAGACATGTATACAGAGCAAATCGAAAGGATCATGCCAAACTCTAAAAGCGTATTGCATAAAAAAAATGTAATAAAACTCAACTGTTTTCATCCGATTTTCATTTGTTTACAAATTGTAGTATAAACAAAATTTCATAAATTAGCATTTAGGTCATCATAACGTTCTGTTAATAAGTGTTCAAAAATACCACAAGTTATTAACGGTTTATTAACAGAACGCTAAAATGACGGAAATGTTAATTTATGAAATTTTATTTCTTTTTATTTACACTATAATTTGAAAACAAATGAAAATTGAGAAGTCGATAGGTCATCTGATTGTGTTTTGGTAGTAATAATATTTTTTCAAGACAATTCTGAAATCGTTTTGTCTTTTTTTGACGGAATCATCATTTGAAGAAATTTTAGCAGGGGTTTCAGAAGGTTGTAAAATATCAGCTGATACAACCTAAAAATAAAGAACATAAAACGAAAACGGTTTTTCAGTGTATAGGATTTAAGTACTGATTCTTTTCAACATATAGAAATGACACTGAATTTGAGAAGCTTTTCCCAAGAAATGATATGTAACACAAAGTTTCCGCTGAAAGCATCAATATAGCTGTTCTGTTTATTGAAATTAAGCCTAAATTCGCGGGTGCCCTTATGCAACTAACAACCACCCGGTTTTATAACACTAGTTTAGACTTGCTTAGCCAGCTTAGTATATGTGAAACAATATCATTTATTTTACATTTTATTTTATTTTGTTTAGTGGCAAAACTGTCTTCAATTGTAGGCTACTTTAATATTATAAATTATTTAATGATATGGAAATATGATTTTTTAGGTCAAAAACAAATACTTTTTTAATTGTATCAGATTTGCTACGATTACAAATTTTTGGATATTAAATGTATTTTATGAACAATCATTTTCTTCAAAATTTTTTCCATAATCTAAACAAGATTTTTCACCGTAAAACAATTAGATTTCATGATTTGAGAAAATTGCCTTACCCAGGGCTAAGCAAAGAAAAGCGAAGGAAAGTTTTCTGAGCTTAAGTGAAATAAATCTGTAGAGGATCAAAACAAAGTTATGCCTGAAGGATGCAAACGATGGATGGCATGGCCAGACAATTGAATTAATATAGTTCCATTCTCCCTAACAAAATTACAAGTCGGAAAATTTTTGCTGTGTATTGTATGATCATCAAGCAGTAAGAATACTTTTCTATTTTTTATTTCTATTTTTATTGCAATTGACATGCCTATGAAATGTTTCAGTCACACAAGAACTAATTCTGAATTTTGGTATTCATTGTCCGAGATCACAATAATACTGACAGGCGTTGTTCCGTTTTTGAGAGCATATTAAATTTCTTTCCCTTAAAAACTATCATTGGTGGAATATATGAATAATTATTATAATATATGTTGTAGCCACATTATAAAATTCGCTGTTTTACAAAACGGAGGTAAATTCTAAAATAATCATTCAGTTTCAATCATTTTACATTCTAGCGTGCCAATCACATTATCGTAAGATAATCCTTGTGTCATACCTTTGCAAAGTAGAATGAAGAAAAAAAAAACAGAAGGAAGCTGGTTATAGTGGGACTTTAGGCTCATGTAAGCTAAGGTAAGATCTAGTTTGGTAAAAAAATAGTGTTATACACATTTCTTACCAAACTAGATCTTACCATAGCTGACTTTATTTTATATTTTTTTGTGGAGAATTTCATAACCTACTACGAAGTACACTAAATTTATCGAAGAGGAATTCCCTTTTGTTGATTACACTATTTATGCGAAATATTATGTAGTTATTTAAGATTCAATGTGACTGTACCCTGATCGGTCAATTTATAATACGGCCGAAAACACAATCCAGAGTAAAATAATTGAATCTGATTGATTATTTAACTGGCTCCGCTTTATAAAATGGCTAGACATTTTGTAAAATGACGAATTTTATAATGTGGCTGCGACATATAATATAATATTTATATTGCTGGTTTATGTAAACCAGCAGCACTAACCGCACATACCATGATTGCAGTATTGGGCGTAATCGACTAAATTTTTAGTTAAACTGATCAGTCGATTGAAATTAGTTGTGAGAAATTCAATCGCGATTGGAATAAATTGCGATTAATTTATTAGTTGTTAGTTGGATTGAAACACTCAGTTTTTAGTTAAATATCGTAAATCATTAGTTGTTTTTTTGCAACTGAATTTTTTCAGATAACAACCATAATTAGAGACAAATTTTTTATTTGTTACGATATAAAAGAATTATCAATTATTAAATTTTTCAATTGCGATTCAATATGATTAATAAATTATGCTCTCTACATTTATTTGATGCCATAAATTCAATAAGATTTAAAAAAAAAGTTATCAAAAAATAGTTTTCAAAAAAATGCATTAATGAAAAAAATTAAGGAAACAATAATTTTTTTAAACTTTTTTAGGGTTTTTTGAAGAATTGTATCTTGTGAAAAATGATCGTATCGAAATGGAAATTTTTTTAAGTTAAATCAATGTATTGTGTGCTTCCTGGTTTACTAGGAGTATGGCCCATTATTTTCTTCAAGACTTAAGCAGATTTCGGATGATTTGATGCGTTCCATAAAACATTACATTTATCTAATGTTCTCTTATGAATTATGCCTATTGGTTCTTCGCTGGACTGTATTAATTTGTTAAAATCTACTGTAGCACACAAATTTAACGTATGAGTACTACATCTTAAATGAAATGGCAGTTGAACCTCATCATATTCAAAAGCATGGTTAATATATTCAAATTCTTGATTTTCGGCAACATAAAATTCCACATTTTCTTGAAAAGCTTTTAAAAAATTGGAACCATTATCTCTTACTGTTAATAATCGATATTGAGTTGAGTTCATCAGTATTGATAAAATCTTTGATAAATAATATTCTGTGCAATGGCTTGAACACGTAAACTGAGTTTTGATTTGAATTTTCATTATAAAAATTTTTAACAAAATGAGTAAAAAATTACGGATAACAGAATTTTTTTTTAGGTGGTCGAACTATTGTGAGCCAAGGCTCGTATTAGTTGCAAAAATTTATTTCTTCAATCGTGATTACAATTAAAACTAATCAATGGTAGTTGTCGGATCGATTGAAATTTTACGATTAAAATTTTCAATCGTTAATTACAATTAACGATTTAAAATTTTAGTTGTAATAAATTAATCGTCAATCGAATGACATTTGCCCAACACTGCATGATTGTATTAATGACATATCCGTTACCTACTTGTTTCGGTTACTACCTGGTGTTTCCCTTTAAGAGCAACAACTTTTTGAGGAGATTTTTGCACAGTGATAAACCCTAATTCATCTGCGTCAAATATACTGTCAGGAGTAAATCTCATCGATAATCTTTTCTAATAAATCGAAAAAATTATTGATATTTTCCATGTTATGGCCTTTTATTCTTGCTCTTGAGATACCTTCAAACTTGCCGAATGGAAAATTTTGAAGGGATTTCTTTTGAAAAAATCGTAGAACCACTTTTCCCCAGCAATTATTTTATCTTTATTAAAAAAATGTAGATGGGTATATTTTTTTGCAACAGCAAAAGCTAGTGTTCTGACTTCCTTGGTTGTTATACTGGAAAAACAGTTTTCAAGATGAAGAATGTGTTTAGAAATACTTTTTTTTAATATTGGGGGAAAATATTGTCTACCCAATGCCTTAACTTTATTGCTAACGGAATTTTCTCCCTCAGTATGTCTCTTGATAGTGGCTTTAAGTACTCTATACGTACGACTGCATTCATTCAAACCTAAATTACTATTCTTATATCCTGGAATAGCTGCTAATAAATTACTTTCAGACCTTTATACATAACATCTCCGTTTAGAAATTGTAACCCTAATTGTATTTTTTTTAATTTTAATTTTCTTAAAAACTATTACTTCAAAAAATCGTTATCGTAACAGGTTTTTAATAATCTTGTCATTTTTATTGATTCAAAGTACATTTCTTGTTTGCAAAAGTTTAAGATATTTAATCCAAGTTTATATAAAATTGGGGTGCGGTAAATATGGAGATTAATAACTGAATTAAAATAAGATCAATTTTAAATAAAATAACTAACAATAAGAATTATATAGAAAAATAATTATTATCGAATTATTTGAAGACTCACAATAATCCAATTAAAATGAGGCCCTTAAAGAGTCAACCAAATAAACATTTTAGTTTTGTATAATTTTGTAAATAACCTATGTTTTTGCAATAATTTTCTCTTTTTGAAAAATGAAGGCTTCAGAGGAAAAGTACATATCGCCCACCCAGATCAAAACTATACCAACCCAAAAAAAAACTTTTTCAAAATGTCGAAAAACTAATTCACATATCATATGAAGAGCTTTTAACCAAAACCGATTAAATCCATTATAAACGAATTTTGGCAATTAACGATTTTTCTATAGTGCAAAAAGTACTTAATGTTTGAACTCTTCCAATTTGTTGTGAAGATAGTACAAATAGTTCTTTTAGCCGCAAAAGTTTGCAGGCCGGTCTTTGGGATTCGCGATATGAAAATAAGTCTATAGAGTGTACTACGAATACATATAGGCATCTATCCATATATTAACAATTCAAAAATTTTGAAATTTAAGACATACTTGCTTGATATGTCCTACAGATTAAAAATATTTTGGAAATGGTGCCACTGGCAATCATAACGAAAGTAGATGTCAATTTGTCAATTTTCAGTGACACTGGATGTCGAACATCGACTAGATTTATAGCAAAATTTATTAAGTATATGTATGTAGGCAGCTTAGAATATACAGCCTTGAATCTAAAAATACAAAAATATATAGTTCCATTTATTCTAAGCAAGTTGGAAATTGTTTTTACTAGTGGCGCCATTTTCAAAATATTTTTAATCGATAAATCATGTTAAGATTATATGTGCAAATTTTTTAAATTTTCGTAGTTATAATTTACACTACATACCAATGCAGGCCGACTATGTGAAAACCTCACCTTTACCTTCATTTTAGCGTTAATAAACTTGCTCTTATCCGTATTCGATCTGTCTCTGTCAGATATGTAACCATACGATTTGGCCCGTTCGAGTTTGAACTGATTATGATATGATTATGGTCAAAACTGAATATTTTTTATCATATTAGTTTACAGCACTTCATGATTTGGTATAAACTGCATAGTTATAAAAGATAACTGAAAGCTCGTAATATATGTATAGAGTCAAGAAATATCCGATGTTTGTTGGCCCAGTTTTAACTGTAGGAATAACCTTGCAATGTAATAAAAATGTACCTCTACCCTTATTATGAATCAAATTATGACAATTACAGCACATATGATGAGAAATCCTCAGGAGGAAATACTCTACGCAAGATACATATCTAGATTTACACTAACCGCCACGCAGCACTACATTCTCTAGGGTATAATTAAGTCTTACCCTGGATTGCAGGACAACTGAAAATGATCGTAGAGACAAAGAAGGTCACCCTGTTATAAGTATCTAGACTTAAAGGAATTCAATTAAACACAAAGCAGTTAAGAACGATTACGGGCTCTTTAAATAACGACTTGTCAATAAAGTTGTACAAAATAGGCATAGCTAATGAGCCTAAATGTACGTTCTTTCTAAACGATGAAGAAACGGCCATTTCTGTACTCTGTAGATGCGATGTCTTGTCAACTACAGACAGAACATATCGACAGTTGAAAGGAAAAAAGTAGTAAGCGACAAATATGTTATTTGCGATTAGAGGGCATTAAAGGCGAAAAAAAACAAAAATTTTTTTGAAGAGACAACTCTGAAACACTTTTTCTTTTTACTGGCATTTTTTGCGTCATAGAAACGATCCAGTCCTTTTTGCGTTGTTGTGGAAGTTGCCAAAAATGATTGAAAATTTGTTCCCTTCTCGCATCTTGTATTTTTCCACATTTATTGGGACACTTCACACAAGGATTTGTTTTCATTGTCTTAGCTGGCACTAAAGTACCATCAGCCTTTTTATATTCTTGACCTGACTGCTTTGCTTCATTTTTCATTTGTCTCTTGTTTTCCTTTTTAACAACGCTTCCCCTTTCTCAAACAATGATTTCTATATTTTCCTTATTTTTTTGCTGTTTGGATTTTAGCTTTTTTGTTTTTTTCGAACTTGAACATCCTTATCAAGAACATTATCAGATTCACTACCCGACAAACCGTCAATACTCTCTTTCCATACATCAAATGGATCTTGCATTTTATTTTCAGACTAAATAGTCCAAATATGAAACTTTTGTTATCCCGTGGCTATGAGTCGAACACTTTTTAGCTAATTGACTTTTGTCGTACAGCACAGATGTAGGATCACTTAGCAGTTAGCAGAATTGCCAGCTTCTTGATGCATACTTTAACATATTTCAATTGATTCTGATTCAACTAAGTTGAACATGGTTTTATCTCAAATTTGACAAGTACGATTTTCTATTTAACTGCAAAAATAAATACATGTAATTCGGGATATTTATAATTTCTTTATTATCTTACTTGTATGTATACTGAAATATCACAATTCTTTTCTATTCAGTGATTTAATGACACATCAACAAAACGTCATAACATTTCGAACAAAACAATTTTTTTGCTGTCACAGTAATTAACCAATACGTTATAGGCTTCATTTCAATAAAAAAAAACGGAGATAAAATGATTTATTGATTTGTGGATCCCTTAAAACCGTTTTTAAATAAATCAGAAACAAAAAAAAAACAAATTGTTGTGGAAAACCTTGTTTTTAAGAAAAGAACAACATCGTACCTTGTAGTCTGTTCGACTATTTGCCTCAGACTTCATACGATAAATATTATTTATCAAGCAGAATTCGACGTCACTTCGCAAACAACTAGAATTGAATACCGATCGTAAATCATTCTTAAATTTCAGTTCAAATTTTTGGTCATTTTCCCTTTAATTTTCGTCCAACAATAAACAAAAATAAAATAAAGAAAACTATTAGAAAGAAAAAAATATAATTTGAAAGTCCATGAAAGCGTTAACCCGATTTCTATAATCTAATGTTACAGGATATATCTGATTCGCTCAAATAAGGGGGTTTAAATGTCTTCTCGCCCACCACCCTAAAGAGGGGACGAGAAATGGGGCGAGCAGGCGCCAGCAATCCTGACGATGAAACTTTAGGAACGCACATTTTTAGTATTGGTTACTGAAACATACAAATGTTTAATATATTGCAAATTAATATTTTTTATTTAACTGAAGCAAAGCATTTATTTATAGTCTTGATCTCGAACAATCCCTATAATAAGACTATGATACAATAGGATATTTTCGCGGTGTTTAAAATTACTTAAAATTCACATCAGTTTTGATTGAAACCTGCATATGTACAGCCTATTTTATTAATTAATGAAAGAGTTTGTGTAGTAATAGATAGCTATGCATATCCCAGCCCTAGCTGTGTGACAGGAAAACTTGGCTATGCGCACATTGTTTACTAAAAGTTCTTTCACTTCGTAGTAATTCGATCAGCGAAGTGCTTTATAGAAAGCGGGAACAACAAAGTATTTAAGTTTTTCATATTTTTTTAAAATCATGTGTTGGTTATGGGTGCTGTTTTTCTTAGTGGTATTTTCCACTCAAAGTCCAGGTAGGGTATTTTTTTTTATCAAATTTTTTGATTTTCTGAATCATACTAAGATTAATAGATTATTTTTGCAAAGTTGATATTAAGATAATGACTCATAAATTAATTGAATCTTGTAATCTAAATGTGTGTCACTCGGCACCACCTAACAATTTTTATTTTTTTTTTTTAATATACAGGATGTTAATAGGACATACTTCAAGAAGAAAATCGATTTACCCAACTTACGTTAACAACGAAATTGATAATGACAAGGGTAATTGTTATTTTTACAAAAATTATAGAGGCAAAACATGTCAAATATACCCACTTCAAAAACTTCAAGTTGTCATTTTTCCTCGCATGTACAGGATTTTTTATTTATAGGGATTTTCGCGATTTTTGAGTCAACAGGAAAAATTCAAAACTCTTTTTGTGCATTTTTTTCACTCTTTCAGAATAAAATGGTGAAAAAATTCTACCGTTAGAATTTATACAAAAAACGAGTTTTATTTTATTTCTATTTTTTTTTTGAATTTCGACATTTTTGAAAATTTTGAAATTAGGCTCATATGAAAGTATATTTCGTAAGCTTTAAAACGATATAACACATGTCATGGAATAAATTCCATTAAGGAGTATAAACCTGCCATTGTGTTTGAAATTTGCAATAATGCGCTGTGCAAATTAGTTTCAACACAGTTTAATATTTAATAATAAAATATTATTTAATATTTCAAATAATATAATAATTATTTGAAATATTTTCAATAAATTTATACAGGTCTACAGAGGTTTTTTGTATGTGCAAAATCTGTAAATTATATTCACGTTACAAAGAGCGCTATTTGCTACATTTCGAACCTCTTTAAACATTTGCATTTTTTTTTGTACCATACTCTATGAATTTATATTTTATGTTGCAAAATCATTTCGCCCATATTTCATGAAAAACCGTTCCCAAGAAAAAACGCCTTAAAAGAATGAACCTTTGACATTTTCATTTGTACGTAATTAAAACCTCTCCTCAAAGTGCATAAAATATTGTATTTTAAGTAAAATAAGGAAATTCTCTAGTTTTACTTAAAACTAAGTGGCAAAATTCTTTTGTCGTTATAACATGAGGGAACAATAAAGAAATACACAAATTACTTTCGGGTCAGACTATAAAAAACGGGAGTTGGTCTCTTTATAATAGATCTATGGATGGTTATCTTAAGGAAGAAAGAATCAATCATTTAACGTCCTCCATTTCGGGGTGTGTTATAAAATATGTCTGGAGCCAGTAATGGCTCTCATTAATTAACAATTGAAGAACTCGGTGCAATAACCTGCCACGTGCACATTATGCGCTTTCGAAAAAAAACGAGAAAAACCTGTTACTTGATCCGTTTAAATAATCTAATTTGAATAATGCTAGGTGACAATATTTCCAATTATATGCAATAAACATGGCGTGATTTTGTTCCAAACCACGCGGAAGCCGTTTTTGTAGCAAAAACTGGCAAAATCGTAATTTTGAGTGTTTTGGTCTTTGACAGGCTCTTGCATCAAACTCTTCAATTGGAAGCAGAATCTTCCCCAAGTTCGGATTACTAACCTGAGTAACAATATGCAGAAATGTCTTCAAGTTTTCATTAATTTTAATGGAAGTACACTATATTAAAGCCTGAGTTCATATTCGATTTAGAATGTACAATTTTTATTTAATTTAGTTTAAAATGCATTCTTTTCGTATTATTTAGAATTCCGAAATGAAAAAAAATTAAACCTAAAGGTACAATTTAATGAAACCTCCAGCAAATGACAATTCATTATAAAGGAAATAATTAGAATAAGGTCGTGCAACGAAGTCTACAGTTTGCAACATATCCTTGTATTTTCAATTCACAATCTTGCCTGTTTATAATTAATTTAGGTGGGAATGCATTGAAATGTTACTTGTGTTCCACTAAAACGAACGAAACGGGTTGCCTTTATCCAGAATCGTATGACATGCCTTTGGTGCATTGTGATCAAACAGCCCTAGCTCGTACCAAGGACCTCGCTACAGCCATCGACGACAGCTACAGAAAGATATTCGAGGTAGATACTACAGCAATGTCCAGGCACATCGACTTGGATTGTCTTAAAGTAGCTGTGAAACGTAAGTTGTTTAATATGTTGAAGTTTGGTCAAATTTAAAGATTTTTTCTAGTTGGAAATCGAGTACATACCTTCAGGGGTTGTCAGTTAGCCGAACAAACTAGTTTGGATATATGCAATAAAATACAAATAATTGACACGGAATTTTTAAAAAGACAACATTGTTCGAGATGTAGCGCTGACCGCTGCAACTCATCAAACAAGAATGTCGTATTTTTCTTCACTAACGTTGTTTTGTTCGTTGTCGTATTGTTTGTAATTAACATTTAAGATAATAAACTCTTTAAGTGTAACACCACTGTTTTGCCTTTTAAGAGCTGCCAAAAACTATTTAAGTATGTGAAATGTGTATTGCAATAAAATTTAATGTTTTAGCACGTGTTTATGTATCACATATTACTAATAGGATGCTATCACTGGAAAAAGTGTAGTAAAATAAATAAAATTATAAAAATATAAAAATCGAATAATTTAATTTAAACTGAAAATTAATTAAGAGAAATGCCTTAAGCCAGAGGTCGGCAAACTAATTGTAAGTTTAAGTGGCAATGCTTTTAAGTGGCATAGCAAAAAAATGATCTAAAATGCGCGAGTCAAAAGTGTAATAATGCTGCTTTAACTTTTCTTTTGCAGAATTTATTTTTTAATTTTTGTCTTTGCAAATTGCTTTTATTAATTATCACATTGTAAGGAAATTGTTATCACCAAACCTGAATGGCCCTGATAATTTTAACCATTTAACAGTTGAACTTGAAAAGGAGGAAGTCTTCTTCACATTTATTTTGTATTAAGATCCGCTTAGCCCATACAATGACCGAGCAAAGCTTCTTATTTCTTCTAACTCCGGCGTCAGGTAACGGAAACCTTAAAAATTCCTACTTTAAGCTCATAAAATCCTATAGTAGCTTTATCGTTAAAACGTTTCCAGTGCAACATCCTGCATGGATAAATATAAAACCAAATAACACTTCTAACATGTAAATTTGAAGAGCATGACCAAAGTCAAGGGAAAAATATTTTGCAGGACACTGGTTATAACTCGTAAGTACGATAATATTTTAACAACATATTATGTTGTTCTTGTTAATTTAATGTATTTGAATTTTCAGTTAAAAATGATATCATACATCACAGAGTTGTTTGAACTTGTTCGAACTAGTTGTTTATTGGATAGTCAGAAAAGTGTTGAATTCTTCAATAGAGATGAAGATCTTGTACCGCAATAGAGTGGTGTGTGGTTAAGAGACACTGGCAATTAAGTTCCAAACTAAAAGTTGATGAGTTGGTGAATTACTAAATTGTTCCAAACAAGTGTTGTGATTTAAGAGAGGACATTAAATAAACAATATTTTTAAGACAACAACTGAGAGTATTGATTTTAAAATGAAATAATTTTTTTTTAATATTCATAAGTTTAAACTGTTCCTTCTCTAAGTCCCTCCTGTTCGTTTCATTAAATTTAATAGCTACTTCATTATTTAATCCAATAAAAAAATAAATTGCAAATTTACTTAAGAACTAGTTAAAACCAACATACATCTCGGTAATAAAGCTTTTCCGTTTCAAAACTCCCCCCAAATCATGCGCACGATTGCCGCTTACATTCGTCCAACCTTTGTACGCTTGTCCCCAAAACGCTTCTTGTTACCGCACGATTTTCTCGCTGCAGAAATTTTGGAAAACTAAAAACTCTCATTTAAAATGACCAACACTCAATACATTTTTGGATTACTTTGTATAACAGCTGTGTGTCTGGAAACGAGTAAGTATAAAATAAATTTTACAAAACCATACCGTACATCGTATTAATCACACAAGTACGGCTAAGTTTAGCATGCTTCTATTTTTAATTTGATTATTTGTTTATTGCACGGAAGCTTGGCAGGTTTATTAAGAGCGAACGTCAAATGCAGGAAGGAAACTTGGTTGGAAATGGGGGGGTTTAATATCGCAAATTGGAAGCCTTGATGTTGATGGCGCAATTCTGCAGTAAAATCAATAGTTCACCCTTATTTTTAACCAGGATGCTCTATATAGTCTCACAAAAGATTTTCCCGTAGCTTACGCGATTTCCTGCTATGAATGTAATAGTTCGACAGACAAAAGATGCATTGGCGATCAAAATAATCAATTAAGTGAAGATTTAAAAAGGCCATGTCCTGATAAGAAAGATGGTAAACCATACACTTTATGCAGAAAAATAAAACAAATGATCGACTTTGAAGTCAATGGACGTGAGTAATTCGCTTCATTAATTTAAAAATCCTGCTAATTATTCATTAAAAATTGTAGTAAAACCTGATAGTAGAGTGATACGTACATGCGGCTGGGACGATAGTCAATACAAAAACCAATGTTACCATAGATCAGGATTCGGAGGAAGACAAGAAGTGTGCGGATGTGATAAAGATGGATGTAATGGAAGTTATGTTATTACAGCTTCGTCATTGTTAATCTCAGTACTTCTTGTCATATTAAAGATAAATATTTTTTAAGTTATTGTATAAAAGAACTCCGTTTTAAATCTGTATAGAGATTGATGTTAAATAATGTTCTTTGATTGGTGGTTCAATATGAAGTATGTTGTGAAATTCACTGTAGGGTAGAATGCCAATTACCGTTGAGGTATAATTATTGATTTTTAAGCGCACCAAACATCATATCATATTTATAATAATTTGTTATTACTAGTTTTGGTGGTTTTCGTAGTGAGTTACTTATATAATAATGGTAATGTTTTCTCGCTGAAAAACTTCGGCTTTATTATCAAGTGTTCAAGACAATTGGTCTAATGTGTATGTAATTATTAATTTAAAACCTTTTGAAAGAGATTTGGTGTAAAATTATTGAAAATATATGGCTTGTAGATGGTATATTCTCTTATTTTAATTTGATCAAAAATCCAATTGTATATTTGGTTGCCTAAACTTACTTTGAATGATTGAGCTGAATTCAAAAATCAAGTCATTAAAATCAAAAACAAAAGCGATGTAAGACGTAAACACCACCATTTTGACATTTGTTATGATTTGTTATGATTTCAATTTTAATATTCGTTCTTCATTTTCGTCATTAATTTTTATGACGAATTTAAATAGAGGAAAATAAAATCAATTCTCACACATAACAGTAACAGGTAAAGTATAATAAAAATTAAAAAAAATCATATGGAAATGACATAAATGACACTTGACATGGTTTTTGTTCCGTTGCTAGGAAACGGTAGATAATTTTTCAAACAAATGTATATTTTTCAAAAGGCCACACAATTTTCATAAAAATCTTTTACATATTAAGAAAAAAAATCAGATTTACGATATGACCTGACTAATAGCAGCGCTAATTTACTTGTTTGTATAAGAATAATCATTTTATTGTTATATATATTACAAGGTAAGTTTTAAACATTTTCTGAGAGATATTCACAATTCCCTTTAGACTTTTCCATCAAAATGGATCAGAATCGTTCAGAAGCCATCCCGAATCAACAACAAAATGTTCATTTGCACATGCACCATGTTTGCAATTGTCAAGGGGGTCTTTATCCGACCTACTATCCAGCAGTGGGCTATAGAACCCCCTTACCGTCTTTGGTCCCATACCACACACCCTCTGCGATGGCCAGACCTTATTTGCAGCACTACCAATATACTCAGTACAACGTAGGAAGCCAATACACTGTTCCAATAGGACATGTCGCTGGTTCCAATACCACTATTTATGGTCCAACAACAGCCAGTTCTGGCACCATAGATTTAGTTTATGGAAGTGCCACGGTAAAAGAGAGAAGAGATAGAGAGGAAGGTAATGGTGATGTAGATCGTGGACATGAACTTCCAGAAGGATACGACTACGGACAAGTCACCCCACCTGCTAATGAACTTCTTATAACAGTATTTAAAATCTTTAGAATTGACTTCCACATTTAAAAAAATATTTTTGCAGGATACTAGTGAAGTGACTGCCCAAGAAAATTTTGTAAAGTTTTTAGAAAAAAGTTGTTTAACAGCGGAACAAATCGCTTATAGGAACCGTAACAGACCGTGTTTCAGGAACATTCAAAATTTGTGCATACGCACACGTTCGGAGATCCTGAAGCCGTGTACTACAATTTCGAATATTCATTCCCAGGGTATCCCCTGGGCCACTAAAGATTTTATTTATGCATTTGTGAGATTGACCAACTGCTGGCACATTTTGAAAGGTTACTGGGATAATAGGGATGGATCCAGTTTGGGAAAAATCGAAAAGGAGTTGACACCTGAATTTCGATCCTGTTACGTGCGTTGGGAAAAAGAAACATTTGAGCTTGCTGGGCAATTAACTAAAATTTTTTATAATTTGGATACCAATTTGAATAGTACTAGTTCAGGAGCAAACGTTTATTCGTCGAACAATTTAATACCTCCTCAAGTTAATTTGATGAAATGCTCTTCAGAAGGCGCGATTAAGAAGCCAACGACTCTCAGTAATACCACGACCGTCTCGACAATGACAAATAGTACTGCTATTTCAAAGATTGTTAGAGGTCCTTTGCATTTATCCTCCAATGAAAGTCCTGTCACGGAGACGATCGACCAGGGTAATCAAACTTATTCTGAAGACTATTGTTCAAAAGAAGAAGAATATGACTCTGAAGAAGAACGCACAAGAAGGTAAATGATTTATTCACATTGCCTTTAATGTTGGTAATATTTGTTTTAGAATCTACATGAAACCGGGCAGTTACAACGTTCCAAAAAAGTTCTTGGAAGCAGCTACGTCTGGCAACAGTCCCCGGGCAATTGAATTTTTAGAAACTGCTCAGAATGTGAATAAAGCTAGACAAGCAGCAAACGAAAGATATTGGGCCAATATTTTGACGTCTGCAGGTAAAAAATTAAGCCAGGAGTTCAAAACTGTGCCAGAGGAAGAAGAGGAAGAGGAAGAGGAGGAGAAGAACCCTATTACCATAGGCGGAAAAGTCTGAAAATGAACTTTTTAAAAACAATATTTGAATTTTGAAATTTTAGACGAACGTACCAAATACTATTAACGTGCAGAAATGGCTAGTTAGCAGCAACTTCAGTGAATATATTGAATCTGAATCTCCGACATCCTTACAAGAGTTAAAGTCTTATTATGTGGATAATACACTCGACTTGTCACCACAACTGGATAGTCCAATAGCTTTTGACAAAAAAATTCCTTCAATGACAGTTTTACAAGTGGGTATCCAAGTATTTTCTTTTTCTATTTTATAGAAATTATTTAAAAACATTAGCGTAATAAGTCCATAATTGAGCCACCAACATCCGTAAGGAAGCTACTAAGTGACAACATCATTGGCAGGACCAACGAACAAAGAAGTTCCAATCCTTATGAACTGAAAACGGGAGGCTTAACTGAAATTGGACAATGTGTCTTAAAGAATTTGGTTGGGAGCCTTAAAGGCCACGTTTTGGGCTCCATGGCCGTCAATGGGGAGGTGAGGACCGATATTATTTAATTTTCATTAAATTTATAACTGCTGATTTCCAGATGGATTTGGAAAAGATATTACGAAAGATCAAAAACAGGGAATACAGTTATGTGAACGAAGTAGTCAGGGATCTGCGTTATATGATTAAGGTGGTTTCAAAGAGGTACACATTCTGGTATTAAAAGGATTTTTGATTACAATTTAGCTGTGGGATGAAGTAGACATTCACAATACCGGTTGGTTCGCACAAAAACTTGAGTTGCTGTTGCAGGAGAATTTCAGTTCATACGATTTTAGCGATATCAAAGGAAATCCCGCTGAACCGGTTGGAGCCCTTAAAAGTGGTGCGATATTTTCTAATGACTGTGATCAGTTTATATAGCATTACTTAAAAAAATTGAGCTAAATCACCTCAAAAATATAATTTTAGAATTTAAATGTGTTTCGTGTGACTTGTAATGTTAATGAGTTAAATTTTTGTATAAAGTTTAAGTGTTAAATATTTATTGTTAACATTGTGTCTTACATTTATAATTTGCGTGTAATAAACTTATAATAAAGCACTTTACCACGGTTTCTTACACTTGCGTAGTCTCATGAATGTCACTTTTATCTTTAGAACCTGCCCTGTTGCCTCCATCCTTATCATTCATAGCAATTTCGTCCGTCTTATCTTTGCCATTCAATTGTCTGCTACTATCGGAAACCCATAGAAAAGTACCCTTTTTCAACGTCAAACACAAGTAAGCGCTGGCCACAATCCCTAATAACAGGAACACCACCAAAACACAGGAACCCACCACGAAAGTTACCGTGTAGTCTATAGAATTGTCTTCTTGATAAATCGTGGTCGATTGCGTACTGATATTTAAATTTTCTCGGAGAATTATCCGAAAATCCATGATCTGGAAAGTCAAAAAAGTTCAGTAACTTCATTAATTCGATAATTAATTAATGTTTGAAGCGATTTAAATGTTTATGTATGTTTATATAGATCGACAGTAAACTGCGAACTGTTTTGTAGCAGTTTATATTCGACTTTAAAGGCAAGAAAATTTAAGTCTCTTTTTAATCTGTTGTTATTTAAAGGAAATGATTAAGAAAAGATTTAGGGAAAACATACAGGAAAATTTAAGTAATTTTTGTAAAAGAAAAGTTATTTAAAAATTTAAATATCGTCATTTAACGATACTTGTAGTAGCCGCAAATATAAAAACAGAATAAAATATTTATGGGAAAATCCCAGACGTCACAGTCGCAAATTGTAAAAGAACAAATAAACATCAAAGTATATAACTATAAATAAAGTGTTAAATAACATTAACAAGGTCGGTTAAGCAAGCGGTTTCAATGTTTTTGTCAAACAAAATGTTTCTTCTTTTGTACCGTAAGTCCGCTTTACAAGAAATAAGTAATTTGAATTTATGTAAGGAGGAATTCAGAAGTAAAAAGCCATTAATTAATTGAACATGTAGACTCCTGACACCTCAACTGGCCTCACTCTGGATCTCCATCAATAAATTAACTCACAATGGGTTTTTCAAATTTATAAATCTTGACTCTAAATCGTCATACATAACCAGCAGTCTTATCAAAAGTTTTAGGGTTTACTTTGCGTTCAAATGGAATTGATTATCCCCATTATGGATTATTATAATATACCTAATTAAATATGTTCTATATTAATTAGACAGTGGCTTTAGTTCTAGTTACTTTGGACGGCTTTAGGCCGTTAGTTACAAGTTGCAAGAGGTGTAGCTACAAGTTTATCTTTAAAACATGGAACCAAATTATTATAGTGCATCGCAGAAGGCCAAAAATTCTCCATTTGCCTCATGTATTCTAAATTGAGTTATTAATAATAAATCGTAAAAAAATACAAACAGAGCGGAGATTACAACGTACTTCTGTATGAATTGAGTCCTCTGGTCGTCTAACTAATAACTGTTGTATTTTTTAACAAACATCTGGGGTAGGATCGATTAGTAGAAATGCATCTTGAATACACCCCAAAAGCTTTTTCTTCGTTTCTACTGCCACTTTCATTTATTTTTCATAAACACGTGATATTATAAAGCAACTTGATACATGTTATGTAGATGGAGACATTTTTGATCTAACACTTCCCCTTCAATACAGAAATCTGATCTCAAATTTTAAAAATTCCCTTTACGGACAAAGCAAATTCAATAGTAAATATAACTGGAAGATGATCTCTGCATCGGATTTGTCTGATGTTATTAATAAGAAATACGACGCAGCTCTACCATATATCGTAAAATGACAACAATAAGCAGTTCAGTTTGCTTTACTTCTCAGTATGATGCATTCACAATGATGGATTTCCCATTGACTGTAAATAAAAAAAATCTAATAAATCATAAATAGTAGTGTTCTAATTTATAGCGGTAAACATCTTCAGCCAATACTCCTAACTTAATACAATTTTTATATTTATTTTTTCTGTTCTAACATTGTTTAGATTTGACCGAAAATGTATGTCGCTGCCATTGTTCTATGACATTAAATTAAATTGTTGCAGTTCAATCATTGTTGAATTTTAATTATACTACATGATATCGCACTACCCATGCAACACGGGCACAAGTCGAACATTGTTGTTTTTGTTTTATTTGTTTTAAAAAACTCATCACAGTTTGTTCTATCGGATTAAGAATAATAATGGATGTTTTTGGACCGAAATTGGAATGTTTCTATAGCATCTTCAAATTCAATTTAAATTTTGTACGAGTGTTCAAAATCGAAAAAAAACAAATTCGAATTTTCGAAATGTGTGATCATGTGGCATTGGAGGTGTGATATTTCTAAAAATTAAACCTCGCAAATTGCAAATTTGACTTTCGTTATTTTTTATTATTTGATTACAAGAAATTCAACGCAAAAACTAATTAATAAGAGCTATAAAGTGTAATGACAAACAAGTTTCGTGTTGTAGGTTTTGGTAAATTGTGGTTTCAATATTCTACAAATGAAGACACAACAATAAGCACTACAAGTGGACAAAGATGTCATGTCACATTTTTCTAAAAAACAATCTAATGTATTTTTTGAGTACCCCATCTATAGAATTAATCTTCAGTTAAAAGAAATCTTCTAGTTTCGTTGTCCCCTGGGAGTTTTTAAATACTAAATCTGTCGTGTTGCACATACTGTATTTACATGTTACATAAAACTTTTAATATCAATTTTACTCAAAAAATTGAAAACGTGATATAGCAACTTCATCCACTTAAGTCTTCAAGTGATTATTTCAATATTAAAGACAAAGAATTTAAAAAAAGTCCTCGAATCGAATGAAGATAATACTGAAATAGTTGCCTGAGAAACACAATGTAAATAAATCCTAATGTTATATTAAGACTTTGCACGCCATGGGAAAGGCCTATAAAAAATTCAAACGGTTACCACAGGAATTGATTGAATATGCGTTTGCAAGAGTAAAATAATAGTTGATGGTACAACCGTTAAGATCAATGGCAAAACAGAATTTTCATGATCACAAATGAGTATAGTATGTATTGGGAGGGATCATGACGCAGGGATATACTATGAGTTTTTGAAACAAACTGTAACCAAATATTTAATAATTGGGTAAATTTAATGGAGATTAGCCAAGAAAAAAGTTTCTTTTTATACAACAATATTCATTCACATGTGGAGATAACTGTAAAACAAAAGTTATTGATGCTCGAATAGGAGGAATGGTTCATTTCTCCAATTGTTATGAAGATATAACAACATCTTTACTACACATAAACTATGCAGAACGATAAATTTCGGCGTGGAAGAATAGTACAAAGTTTGGACAGTCGTATCACCAGGCACGTCAAGAACTTCATCGTTTGAGGTGTTGAGAAGGGGAATACTCGTAATTATTCGGTGCCAATTACTTAAAGACATCATTTAGGCCGGCCGTTCATTGAACAGAGCACATTCGAACCGAGGCAGAAGATCTTTTCGTAAAATTACTAAACAAATACACTGCCGAATATTGAACTTAGGAGCGCGCAACGATTCGACTGAATCTATCGAGTTCTGGCGTTCTATTTATTGAAGTGTTTTTACGACTCCAGATTTATCGACATCTTTAGTATTTCTTTACTTTTAGAAAGTTCCTAACCACTCGGTCAGGTTTTTTATTACTTTATTCAAATTCCAATCCTTTTATCAGGGAGTATTGTTATACGTATCGTTGTCCATTTAGAAGACAATAAAACAATTATATTGTGTTATTGCAACATTTCAAGTTAAAACCTTTTAAACACTTTTAAAGAAATTTTCAAAAACAACCAGAAACAGAAGGAAGAACAAATGGAAAAATTATTTGAATGGTATGTCGAACTCGAATTAAATATCTGTATTTGAGAGGATGGAATTTATTGTAGTTTTGTCATGCAGAGGTTGCATTTAGTTTAAAAAAAAGTTTTTTACATTTTTACGTCAACACTAGGAACAATGAATATCGACTTGGTACTTGTTACCGTATTAATACCTTATTTTCAACAAAGGAGAGTATTAATATACATATGAAAAGTACATTTTTTTACGATTTAAAGTCAGTGAGAACGCTCTAATCCAAGGATTCTCAACCTATGGTACAGGTATCACCACTGATACCCTTTTACCTGTTTTCGGTTAATATTATTAATTTGTAAGAATAAAAAATATTAGAGGAGTTAGACCGAATTACATAGCAATAGGAGCAAAGAAAATTTTAACTACTTTTTGGTAACTTTCTATTAGAAAAAAGGGTTTAAATGGAATGGAAATATAAAAACTCAATACAAAATTGAATTTAAAGAAACTCTTAAATATATCCATTCATCAAACAGTAACACCATCAATACCATTCATGAAGTTTTAAAAACTAACGTTTACTTACAAAAAAAAAAGAAAAGAATTTCAAACATACCTTGTCACTTTGACTCGCAAAATTCTTCAAATATCTATAAAAAATCCATTTAAATAACGGTGAGAAAGGGGCACAACTGAAGATCTTCAACTAACGAAAGAGCACTCTCCCAATCGACTTTTTAGCTTCGTGCTTCGCTCGGAATCGGAGGCCTGATGGTGCTTTTTAATACCTCATGTATATGTGTGTTTGCGTATAAAAGGGGGAAGGGTGCATTAAACCAAAACAATGAGACCGAAACTAGCTTTGGTTTGGGAAAATTACACACACGCCCAAGTGAAGTAATAGTTTTAATAATCAAAATAAATAAATTTGAATAAATATTTTCAACATTCAAACCCAATTAAATGAAATTTTTATATGTATAGATAATAAATACATCTTTCTATTTTTTGACAATTTTACAATGAGTTGATAGTACAAAAATTTTAATTTTCCTTTAACACTCGAACATAATAATTTTAATTAGAAAGTTCAGAAAAGGAAAAAAAAAAATAAGAAAGAAGAGCGAAGAAAAGTAAAACTTTTGTTTACAATGATTAAATCTTAAAATCTAAATGTAAAACTGTAATTTTGTATACATTTTCACATGTAAAATATCACATATTTTATATTGTAAAAATATACGAAACATGATAAAGCACAAACGGACATAAAAGTTAAAATTCCAATTCAAGTTCCATTTGAAAAAATGACGACGGAATTTCCAAAAATAAAAACATCGTTTAAACGATGTGTTTTTTTTTTCAATTTTCCAATAACTGTACTTTAACAATTAGAACGTGTTGGAAACTTGTAGAAAATACGGGCACACATCATCAATATAATAATAAAGACCAGTAGTAGTAGAGCAAAAAAAAAAAAAAAANTAAGGACGACTAAAATCGAGACAAATAGTTTATCATCGAAAGAGTTTTTGTTTGCCTCGGGTTACTTTTTTGTTCACTATTTTCAATGATGTTATACTCTTTGGAATTCATACAGGAAGGCTCAAAATCAAAATAAAAATTAAACATTTATTGATTTATACGTGAATTTTGCTATGACTCTCAATATCTTTTATTCAAGAATCGAGGTTTTTCAATAAAAATTTTTCATCTGCAATACGAACTCAACAGTTCGCAAAATTCGAAGGAACACTGTATTCCTTTATTACTTAAAATTGGCTCCATTCTATTCAAAGGACAACTGACTGTGAGTTCACGTGTTTGTTGATGTTCGATTCAAATAAATATCTTGCGTATGTTTTGAACCTGGTCAGTACAATGGCTCCTCTTAGTTTCAACTGTTTACATGATCTCAAAGGAAAAAATTCAGAAACGTAAGCCAAGGAATCCTTATGGCCATTATATAAATTCTACTAGGCCAATCCACTAGTTATTAAACAACACATTAAGATAATGTCGTGCCAGCAAAGTACAATGTGCAGAAACTCGGTCGTATTGGAACCACGTACAGGCTGTTCATTTCAGGATTCCCAACACCCAGCTTCTTGAAAACTAAAGATTTTTTTACCGAAACACGTAAAAAACATTATCAAAGAAGAAAACTTTTTAAACAAAAATTGGCTAATTCCTTTTTATTTCTCTGCCCCGGAAGCAATTTATTTTAAAATGTAAAATGGAAATGGGTATTGAATTAAAATTCATTTTAAAGCTTTTGGAAAATCCTATATTCTGGACTTTACTTCTTTGAAATCGATCGATTCGGATACGAAATATTTGAGATTTTTTTTGGAAAGGAGGGGATACAACTAAAAAATAACACATTTTTAACTATGTTATACTATAATTCATTGCACAAAAGTCCATTAATTAAATGCTGTAAGTGTCTCTCATTATCTGGCAAATAAAGATATAACGGGTATTCGAAATTTTAGTGCACATTTTTAAAAACATTTTTCAAATTGAATAAACTTCAAATAATCTCATAGAAAAAGTCTACTAACGATAAATCAAGGTATCTAGCTAGCCATTCTATAGATCCTCTTGATCTTATTCATTTATTTGAGAATTCATTATGTAATCAGAATGACATTTAACCCTTTCACTCGCTCACACTTCATTCACAATTGTTTTTTTGTAAGAAAATAGGCTATTTTACTACATATGTAAATGGGTGAGTAATATTTAAAATATATAATAAAATTGGAAACAAAAATTTATTTCAAAGGGTTTAGGCGGTAGTGTGACACATGCGTCCTAGTGGACATTTTATGTGGGACATATTTAATTCAATGGTACTCATTTTAAGCGTAGTGGGACATATGTATCCCATTGGGAGCGAAAGGGTTAAAATAATTTATAACTGGATACCTCTTTCTACTTATTACTCATAAACGTTAATTGTTGAAGTGTCATTTCGAACATACACATGTTTAAAATGACTAACATGAACCCCAGGGTACTATGTACTGTTAATTTTGAGAAAACGATAATGATTCTGAAACTGATTCTAAATAACGGGCGTATTTGGTGATTATACAGTGAAGGCTTTGCCTTAGTTGTACTTCATTTGGCAGTTTAGTAAATATTCGCCTTCGATATATTTTCAGCAAATTCTGCATCTACTGTTGGGCTCCAAAAGTGCTCAGCATTCAGTATTTAAGTAAAAAGGAACATTGAAGAAGAGCTGGGGGCCTCTCGAACGCAGGCATATGAGTCGTCTAATTTCAAAAACGGCCATATTCAAGTTTTATAAAAAAATAGTTAAATACGTCAGTTTTATTCCAAGTTTTATAAACTATCAACGAAGTTTTGCTCATAAGCGGCCATATCCAAGATAAAATCGGTGCTGAAAATAGAAAATTCAATTCATTAGCTGATTTTCTTGTGACAGTTTTTCGCCTTTCTCTCAAAATCAGAGTTAATGGAGATGGCCGCTTTTGAAATTAGACGATTCATATTTATGTAACAAGTTTGCAGTTCATTTGTTTCGCATTATTTTAGAGTGCATTTACGAGTAACATATGAGTTTCATTGAACGAGTACGTCCTTTAAATCTGTGTAGAAAACACAAAAACGAAATTTCCACTGCATGCACTAGATCTTGCCCGTGCAGTTTTGTTCGCATAAAAATACGCGCCATTGCCGTCAGTTGATAGGAAAATTACAAACAACAAGTGTTTGATTGAAACGTAATCGATTTTCCACACTTTGTCAATAAGTCTGAACGCTTAATATTCGCCAAATACATGCATCGTCTAGACCAGCTATATTGAAAATACCATTTATATAGTAACTGTGAGGTTTTTCTTCCATTAAAGTTTCCTGCTTTGTAAATGAGATGGATATCGACAAGTTAGTTAACCCAAGATTGGTCGCTACCCTTCTCATAACGCAATCGGTCGCGTGTTAGATTTTATCTAGTATTAAAAATTAAAATAAAACCAACATCTAATCCGACATGGTTAACGATTATAACATTATTACAAACCAAACTGTCATAAGTTAAGCTATCCATTCGTTCAGGCGCTTATAAGAGAATGAAATATTTAAAACTTATATTTCAAATTTTAGGAACAATGTTTAAAATTTTTAAATTTTTTCTAATATTTCGAAATGTCCACAACAAAAGTACTAAAAGATGAAACTTGAAAGGTAGATTATGATCTAAATAGTATATGAAGTGTAAATTTTGATTTGTTTTCGGGTCAAAAAGATGTCTTTCTGGACCGGGATTAAACTCTTAATTTAAAAGTTGCAATATTTGTGAAACAACCTGTATATTTCTATATAATATTTTTTTATTTGACTGAGGATATCGCTATGATTGCTAATAAAATTTGGTAAAATTGACTGGATTTGAAAATAAAATAGAAACCAATGTGATTGGATTAAAATAATATTACTTAACCAATCAAATCATCGGATACTCAACTACACAATTGTACTAAATTTGAACTCAAACTTGGATTTCGTCGTAATTGACACTCAGCTGATCGAGGAATATCACTAACAGCTGATTTCTTAATCCATTAAATTGAATTATTTTTTTTCTAGGTAAGGATGGAGTTTATCCAATATACGAAGACTAAAAAAACGTTTATTTTCAGACAATGACTTTTTCGATTTTTCACAAAATTATGCACTATGAAATACGAATGCCAAACTTTAAGGCTTTACAAAGAGCATCATCACAAAATAATAATGATTCACAGAAATTGTTGCCCTCTCATAAGGTGGATGCCTTAGAAAAACGTTTTCTTGTATGGACTGGTAAATACAAATCAGTTGCTGAAGTGCCAGCTTTTGTGGGCCAACATGAAATGGAACGAGCCAGAAACCGAATGAGAATTAAGATATCTAATATTATGATATTGGCTACTGCCTTGGGTTGTGCTTTTATGGTTTATTTGGGGAAAAAAGACGCACAGGAAGGGAAAAGTATTCAGCAGGATAATCTTAATTGGCATAAGAAAATTAAAGAGGACCATGAAAAAGAAAAACTGGCCTTTGCTGAAAGTAAATAGAAATTTTAATAAAACAATAAAATAGTTGTACATAAGGGATATTAAACAAGTGGAAACTCAAAGATCTAATAATGGTTATATTTTCAACCAAAATAAATTTTAATTAGAAATTAGAATAGTTTTAAAATAAAACAAATCATATACAAGTTTCAAAAATTACAAATGTTAAGACAATTCAAATCCAGCTTGTTGTTCAATTGCAGATAGTAGCTTAGATCTAAGAACTTCTTCATCACTAATAACAGGTATTTTAAGTAAATTTAAACAGGTACTGGCGGTAGGCATCCGATTGTCAACTCCAGAAGACTGAATGCAAAACATCGGATTCAATTCCTAATATAACAAAATATTAGATCATTAATCTAAATACAACAATTCTAACAAACCTTGAAACCTAGTAAGGGTGGTCTAGAGCAACTGGTAACGAATTTAAGCAACTGTCTTTTTTGCATATCAGTAAATTCATAGAGAATTTTCCAAAATAATAGTATAGTCGGATGTTCAGGCGTAAAATCGCCTGAATAGGTCGTGTGTGCCCTCAAATCATTTAAATCGATTTCTTGTGTATCGCCTCCAATGATCACTTGAAGTTCTTTGTGATTAAATAGTTTTAACCACAAAATAGGCACCACACTGTTCAGACCTTCTCTAAACGCAGCACACTGTTTCCTTAGTTGACTATTTAATTTCAAATCAGCCAATCGTTGTATATATTCCAATCGGTTTTCGTTTGTAACCGAAATATTTCTGCCGTTGGGCTTTAACTCCATCACCTAAAAAAAAAAATTTTCTATTCCATATTTGAATATGCGCAGTGCAACCTCCTATTGTTTCTAAAATTTTCGAACATACGTTGTCATGAAAGATACTTTACCTTTGTCTCTCCTAAATCATTACTAACTGTCGTAAAGTCCAGCCCTAAATCACCAACATCGCCCATATAGTCTCTTAAATACAGTAAATTTCTATACAAAACCGGATCAAGAGACTTTAAATAACATGCACTGGTCCGTTCTACTAAAAGTTTAGCCAAAAAAAATTCGGCCAATGGCAGGTCCACTAAAATATTTTCAAAAACAGCCTTAAAAAAAGTTAAAATCGTTAATTTTGGAATACTATATAACCTGCACTGCACCTTTCCAACTAAGCGACCAATAAAATTGTAATGTTCTGAGAAATTTTCAACGATTAAATGAACATTTGGATTGGGATATAGCGCGTTATCACCGGTCATCAAAAAGAATCCCCTATTAGGATCAAATGCTGTTTTCAACACCTCGTTGATAAATTCTTTGAAAATTCCACCACCATCTATTCCAGCTTCTTCCAGGCCCACACTATTAATAAACACTATTCGCAATCGGGCCTTCATGTCTAGAAAAGAAAATTCAAATATACTATGTGCTAGTAAAGGGTTTTTCAATAGCGACGCGTCAGCAACTGTGAATAACCTTATAGTGTTATACAACTATCATATTTGCGAGTAGGTTTTAACATGAATTAATTTAAAAATGCTTGCAAATTGTTAAAATCCTGATTGGTTCATGGTTTTGTCAATTGCAACATCTATAAGTCATAGAGACGCAAGTTCAAAGTCAATGTAGATTAGAACTGAAAAGAATTCGTTCTGCGTGAAAATATTTTCTTTGGCCTCGTTAAGAGCGGAATACTAAACTCATCGCATAAGACGCATGAAGGCTCCGTTATACCGTAAGGTACTATATTAACTAGTCAACTCCACCTTGAAATTTGACAACATTCGATTTTTCTTGAGAGGACTATGTGAAATTAGGGATCTTATGCTTAAATATCACAGATGATTGCTATCCTAATTGTCCAATATACTCGCATAATTAGTTAAATGCACTAGTTTAGCTAAAGAATGTTATTAAAAATTCAAATGATCATGCGAACCCGCACCTCACATTAACATAATGATAAAAGTATCAGGATATCATTTACACAATTCCATTTTAAAAATAAAGCGCTGAAAATATAAAAAAAAATACAGATAAGACCTATTATTACCGTTGATTGTGGATATTTTTTCAAAGGCGTCCTCATATAGATAATTCCTCCTTATGACCACAACTTTTTCGTGCAAACGAAAATCACTATGCATACGTTGGTGCTCGTTTTCGCCCAAACTGTAATGGCATAAATCCCTTAATAAATGAACTCGCGTGTTAAAGGGTACCAGAAACGGTAGCTCTTGTAAAATGGCCAGAGATCTCTGTTCTATAGTTGATAAAGGTGGTAAGTGATCTTCATCTACGAAAATATTATAAATACTATTTAAAACAAAAATGTACACATTTCCAATAACCTTCCACATTTAAAGTGCTACCACCAAAGGGACAGCTTATTTTAGACAAATAATTCTTTTTGGCCAAATCTTGAGATATGTGAATTTTTCTTTCGGTCCAAAAACCGGGCGGACAAAATTGTTTTCTCATGTCTAATGTGTAAAGCATTTTAATGCAATTTAAGCATCCTCTATACAGATGGTTTATTTCTGGTGTAACCATTATCTAAAGAGGGATAGTTCTTAAGTAAACTTCTTATTAAAAATAGGAATTGTTCTTACCGAACTTGCTCTGCACATGGGAAATGCGATTTCGATCAGATCGATTGCCACCTTCTTTAGTAAAGCTGACATAGCATGCAAGTCGTTTTGAGTGAAAGTTTCACTGGTATCAGAATTTTCTGTAAAAATTAAATATTTATAAATATATATATTTCTTTTAGTTTGATATGCAAGTACCTTTATCAGTTAAAGTTTCAGTGTAAAAAGTAAACATATCACAGAACACGGAAAGTTTCGTATGGCAATCTTTCCAAGATACCAAAGAGGCTCCATTGATTTGTAAATCATTTGGGCGCTTTTTCAACAATGTTGACCATAATTTTCTTAAAAACACGCTGTTTAGTCCTAATTTGTACAGCAATCTAAAAAATCAAAGGCCTATGTTCTAAAAGATATAAAATAAATATTAATTTTTCAACTCACAAATATTTTCTAATTGAGTCTTTATATACCAAAAGCAAATTTTGAGCAAAATTCACAAAAGCCGTTAAAATCATATCATCCTCTGAATTATTTTCCAAAAAGTTTAGCCACTTTTTCACCTTGCTAGAGTTATTAAGGATCTTTAAATAATCAGAAATCAATACTTCTTCTTCAGAAAGTCCTTCCTCTTCGTCATCATAATCACTATCTTCGGTTAAATCCAAATGAGGTTTTATTCTATGCAGTTCCTTGCTTAACAAGGAAATTACATGAATGCTATCATAACTGGGTTCATAATCAAAAGGCTCCAATGCCAAAATGCAATAAAATAAACTAGAGCTTTGTACAAGGTAGTAAATGCTGTTTAGGTAACGAATCAATTTGTCATAATATGAAGTGTCCTGTTTTTCTTTCAAGTATGGAATGAGGTAGAATTTCACGTTGTAACTTAGGGTGGGTTTCAAGAAATTATTACAGAATTCAGCCAAAACTAAGTTTTGGGAAGGACCGTATTCGTTTAAAAATTTAAATGGCCTTTGAATTAAAGTCATAATTTTCATTAAACTATTTTGCGATGTTGAATCTAGTAAACTACGAAAGTACGTAAAATAACCTGAAATTTAAAGGTGACAATTATAGATGTTTTATAAGAATTTCCATATAATTTGTACCTTTTTTAATTAAATAGAATATTATGCCAGAATCGTCACTAAAAACGTTAATATTTTCAATAAATATCGGGCTCTCACTTAGATGCTTTAAGCATAAAACAAGGAACTTTTTCATGGCCCAACTTAATTGTGAATTAGAACTCATTGCTTGGACAACCTCATATTCGTGAACTAATAATTCTTCACTTAATTTACACTGAAAATGTTTTATTATTATTGAAGAAACTTTTTTTATATTGTCAACCTACCAGTTTGGAAAAATCTTGTCTTTGCTCATAAAAAAACAGAAGTTTTCTTATTTTTTCATCCACTTTCATGCTATTTTGCAACAGCTCATATTCATGTCTTTGAAAGCCTTTAACATGTTTCCTGACAAGATAACTACGTATATGGGACTGAAGTAGTTCGGTGCTTTGTAATTTCAATCTTTGTTCTTGCCTTTTACGTCTTTCTTCTTGAGTTTTCTGCAACAAAACATCTCTTGACAATTTCTTGCTAGCTCCTGACAAATTTTGCTCAGGTCTCGACTTCGTATTGCCTTCAAAACTATAATCCATTTTAAAAGCTGAAAAACATTCTGTAATTAGTAATTTCCAATTAATGTAGCTTTATTAGGTGAAAACTCACCCATTTTTAATTAATTTTAGTTTTCTCATTAAAGGGATGACAAAGCACTTTATCAATTCAAAAGCAAACTTTCAGAAAATGCAATTTACATAGAAATAACCTAATTTCAAGAATTCAAAATTCTTCTTCAATAATCAAAAAATTAAATTTTTCTGAAGTCCTTTCTGGTCAAAAGCACAATTGTACAAAATGAAATTTGGGAAGAAAGACAGGAGTACCAACAATTTGCAACAATTTTTTTCCAAACTTTTGACATTTCGGAGTGCAACAGATGTTTGACATATTAATTTGACATTTGACAGGAAAATATAACCTAAAGAATTTAAATGATTTGATGATGGCTGTGTTTAGGGCTTTGGGTAGAAATATTCCATATTTGAAACAACAATTAGGAGCCTTATGGGGAAACACAAGTACATCTGTGAAGTTTATTTGTGGAGTGGTATTGATAAGCTACGGACTTTCATATTCGGACAATGTTGTCGAAGTCATATCTGTTACTCCAGGATATATTATGCCCCCAAGTAGGATCTGGTCATTGTTTACATTCTGCTTCATGGAAATTCATTTTTGGGAAGTACTTGTTGATATTATTACAGTTGGATTGTGTGGAAAGTTGATTGAACCCCTATGGGGACCAATTGAAATGATGACCTTTTTCGCTCTGATTAATTTTGGAATTGGTATTTTAACCACGACGTTTTACTTTATTTTGTATTACTGCTTTGATGATACGAGATATTTATATAACGTGTATATTCACGGGCTGGCTGGTTACATTGCAGGTGTTAGTGTTGCTGTGAAACAAATAATGCCTGATTTGGTCATAACGAAGACTCCTTTTGGAAAATTAAGCAATAGGAACGTACCTCTTACAGTTTTCTTTTTGTCTGTGATTTTTAAACTTGTCGGATTAGTCGATGGGACGTATCCGACAATGTATTTTTGGGGTATGATTGTCAGTTGGGTCTATTTAAGATTCTATCAAAAGCACAGTAGCGGATCTAGAGGCGACATGGCTGATTACTTTACTTTTGCCAGGTATGATTAATAATTCATAAAAATTGAAAAATGCATTTTTTTTCAGTTTCTTTCCAAATGTAATTCAACCGCCAATAGCAGTAGTCAGCAACAGTATCTACAACACATTAATGAGAATCGGAATATGTAGAAAAAGTGTAAGAAAAGTAGACATGGCCAATCCATCCGGTGTGACAATATCTATTCCGAGTGTTGATCAACATGACATGGAACGTAGAAGGTTGATACATATAAGCTGAATTAACAGGATTCTTTAATTCAATTGCATTGTTATAGGCAAATTGCCCTGAAGGCACTCAGTGAAAGGTTGTCGAAATCTTACAGTGATAAGCAATCCCTACTTCCTTTAGCAGGTCCTTCCAATGCTCCAAAAGAAGTATACCTATTCTCTGCTCCACCCACTACAACGCAAAGCACAGAGGCGACTTCTGCCGCCACACAAAGTCAACAACAACAACAAAATGTGTCTACATCAATTCCCCCTAGCATACCTAAGACTTAAGGTACCACCTTAGAAATTAAGATTTATTTCTTTTCTCATTTAAAAGTGTTGTCTGTTTTAAATAGTACTTTCCAGTTGTTTAGGTAGAGACCTACTAATTAACATATTAATAGGTTTGGCTTATTCCACTTAACTGTAAATATTTATAAAGCAACTACAATTACCTTAGAACTATGGTGTTATAAATTTAATTTAATGACATTTAAGAGCTTTGATTTTTTATTTCTTTCTTGTAGTGTTATTAAAACTGACGGCAATGGGAAAGTACAATTTTTTCGGTAAATCATGTAGATATGCCAGAGTTACACTGTAAGATATGAATTACATATATGAATGTTAACTTTATTTTTTAATATATTGAAATGGACATATTTTTATCGTCTCGCTGATTAAAAATTGATTAAATAAATATACTGACTATTAAATTTACAAGATATATTCGAATATAACACAAAGTTCCAAATTTTTGTTTACTTCAATAATTGCACACAGCTAATATCAGTTCAAAACANTTTTATTACGTCCTTTGGAAATCAGAATTGGCTGTTACGTGTGAATGTCGACGCCTAAGATTAAAATCCTTTGGAAATATCCATTCCGATCTTTGGTTATAAAAATGTGTAGATCTGTGTAATTTATGGGTTCTAATCAATGGTAAATTCAAGTTTCAAGAAATACCTTCTTTTATGAATGTTAAGAGTTGATTTCCTTTATCTAGCATCGTTCAAACAAAAATCCTACTGCAGGCTGTTTGTAAATAAACGTCATCGATATCATTATTCAACAATTATTTGAAATTGCTTATGACTACAATGCTCCCATCTCTTTTGCGTTATTATCTAATATAGCATCGTTATCTGAATTTTTATTAAAATATTCTAAATCGGATATACAAGTGACATGATTACGTTACGTTTACGTCTCTACATATAATATACAGTGCCATCATTTTAAAACTTGCCACCCCCAATATTTTTTGCAGCAAAGGAAATGAGGTTTAAACAAAAAACACGTCAATTGAGGTATCGAGGGTTAAAAGAAATGACATGAAACTTGATAGCTGAAAAGGTCTTACAATTAGTATGCCTTTTAAAATGAGGTGTCACTCGATCTCTCATTCCATTTAAGATTGTAGGGGTGAGCCGCCCCCTGCTTACAGGGTTGAAGATAAGGAATTGGATATAAGCTCAATAATAATAATAAATAATTGGATATAAGCTTTCCCCCTCGATATCTCAATTGACATTTTTTTGTGTAAACCTCATTTCCTTTGATGCAAAAAATATTGGGGGTGGCAAGTTTTGAAATGATGGCACTGTATGTATAATAATTACATGTATTATAAGTGTCCTTTGTACATCTGAAACAACGATTATTGTCTTTAAAATGTTTTTCTTACGATCCAGACTTATCATTGCATTATTAAATATTTGACTGACAACATAAACAATGTGCTCGAGCTCCCGTCAAAAGATCTGTCGCTATAAAATCTTGAAATATCGAGTGTTGACAAATGACTCAGAAATTAATTCTTTGTGCATTTTATTCCGATTTACAAAGAAAAAACGGAAAACCGCGGTGAGTGATTCATGAACAACGAATGAGTGACTCGCGAAAGGGTGCGAACAGCAGTTAAAATATTTTATGTCTTACACATAAATGAACAACTAAAATAATGTGAGTCTCTCATGAGTCAAAAAACAACCCATGGGTGGTAAAAGACGACTCATGAGTGAGTCTTTCCGAACCCTGGTACATAGCTATTATTTATACTATATACATATATGGAATCTTTATTCCCACATTCATGTTGTAATAATTCAATAGCATTATAATAGCTATATCTGTTTTATGTAAGCCCTTCAATTATAACTACAGCGTTATCAAATAAGACTGATTTGAAGTAACTTTTAAGGATTATATTTAAAGAACCATTATTGTGAATTGCAATACTAAAGTGTGCCCAAAAAAGCAGATCATTCAGGAAAATTTCCATCAAATTTAATTCATTTTAATTTGGCCAATTCTCTTGATATTTTTCTATTATGTAATCTCTCGTTTACTGAATATCGTTGATTGTCTCTAATTAGTAATGCTGCCATTTTTCTTCGATGTATTCACTCAAAATATGTAAATAGACTCTTTCATTTACTTTCTCCAAATTTTACCGAGCAGATTTAATTTTCTGTTTGAATTAGGACTTCCTTAACGTTAAAGTTTTCATTCGACAGTAATTCATTACCTTTTTTCATAATTAATTCCATTTTTCAATATATTTCTGTTAATCGTTACTTTTTATTTATTCTGCTTTTAAAAAAATTTCAATAAAGGTTTTCCGGGCACTAAGTCCTAGTAGCCAGTTAAATCTCTATTAGTATTTAACATAATAAAAGCGAATAGAATAATTAACTGAAACTAAACTATTCTAGAGTTTTCGATATTATTGAAAACCACAATTAGCCTAATACTGCCATTTTTGACATATACACACATTATTCCATCTGCAGCATAATATGCATTTTATATTTTATATTTCATATTATGAAATAGCATTGCTCTCTAATTACGCCAATTGTTGAATTTTTGCTATTCAGCGCTATTATGTTTTACGACTATCGTTATCTATGATGGAAACTTTTGAATTTATCCTCATGTTAGACTAGTTATACCTTTCCCTATAAATATTTTTGAATGTGGAGTTTCAGCATTTGAAATATCCATTCTTAATTCTCTATTAGTACTAGGTGGGCTTAATGAAATTTGTTTGTATTCCATACTCCAATTCGAACTGCTATTGCTCATTTCCTTTGATCTTTTTGGTGACAATGAGGCGTTAACTAATCCTTTTTATAACTTGAATAACAATAATTTGATCTTATAAGAAGTTTAAATACCTTACCAGTAGGATTTTCGCCTGAATTATCAAAATCAGGTACGTTAAAACTGGTATCTACACTCATTTTTTCGGAAAATGTTAATCGACAAACGGATTTCCTGGATTTAGTCATTGAACCATTTGTAATTGGCGACAATGTACAATCACTAAGTTCTGGTATATCGTCTGAAGTTGAAATAGGTGGAAAGGCTGTTAAGCAATGAGGTAAATTACACTGAAGCTGATATGATTCAACATACGTACTGCATGACGAATAACCTGGTGAACTAAGCTCCTGATAGGAAGAATTTGAAGAATCGGAACTATCAGTTTTAAAGTTAAATAGCTTAGGATAAAGGTTACTATTATCCATATTAGAATCGTTGGATTCATCATCCCCTTCATAATTGAAATATGGTTTTAAAGCTTCTTCTAACTCCGCTGGCAGTACCGGAGGCAATGTTAGTATAGTTTGCGTAGCACCTTTAAATAAAAATGTTTCTATGTACAATAACATTAACAAGAAATTGATTAATACCGTTACAAGTCTTTGGGGCATTGATTTTCTCATCAGTCTTATCAAAATCCTCTCTTCTACAGTCTTTTAATGAAGGAACAGTTTTGACAACATTCGTCATAGGACTTGGTGCTATTTGAGTCTCCTGAAAGAACATATTAATTTTTTGTTGAACCAATGATTCAGTTTGAGGATCAGCAGTATGGTAATGTTGATCAACGAGTGATTCATCAATTTCAGCTGGCTTGAAACTCGAAATATCTTCAATGGTCCATTTAAACTTAAACTCGCCATTTGGGGTTGAGTTTTGAGTGAACACATTAGGACTAAAATATTTCGTTGCTTAAGTATTTTAATTGAGGTATATTTCACTCACCTAAACGTTGGCAAATGCAATCTGTCCATTATATGCGGTTCAAATGGGTTAATAATTTTGGCAAAACGAGAAGGAGGTGTTGAATATGATGGCAAATTTTTAAATGGGCTCTCCGCTATAACCCCATTTGACATTCGTTTGCCAAAAATATTTACTTGGGACTTCGGTGTCATGTATTTTTCGTTAATATGTTTAAAATCCATATCCTTTTTTTTAAATTTAAACAAAATACGTGTAATATTACTTACAAATCTAATTTTAGACAGATATTGCTTAAAATGACATTTCTTTAATAAAATTTATCGTTTTTTGTAACAGTTCGTGTAAATTTTACCTAAAAACTCCAAATTCTACCAAGCAACCGTTAAGAGTTTTTGTATTTTATCGATTTATTTTCAAAATTTTGACCGTTATCACCTGTCTATATCGTTCAAGTTTGTTGCCAACTTAATGAAAACAACAAAAAAGTGATTCGCCTGTAAAAATTCACATCATTAGAATTAATTATAATAATAACAATCAATTATAATATTAAGGAAAATATTAAAAAATTAATAAAACGAAAATTCAAATTACTAACAAAATCAAGTTTTATGATTTCAAATTCAATGAAATTAAACTTGTTTTTGTTTATGTAGTTGCACATACTGAATCAATCAGCAATAAACGTCAAATACAAACTAACCTCAAAAAAACCCCGAAGATAATGTTTGTATAGAGGTCTCAATAATTATTTTCTTTTTACAATTATTTGGTGAAAATAAATGGAAAAAATGGATGGGGCGTCAAAACGAAATAGAGGTAGAGGCCGGGGAGGTAGAGGTAGAGGTCGAGGTCGTGGAAGAGGTCGGGGAAGAGCAAAAAAGAATGTTAAAGTGATTGAGAGCGATGAAGAAATTGAAAACACCTCTCAACAAGACTCTCTGGATGAACTTCAACCGGAACAAGAACTGATCGAGGATTGTGTTCCTCCAACAAGTATATCTTAATATTCTAATTGCAAATTTGTTCAAAATTAATTATTTTATTGTTTATAGTTGATTTGGAAGCTGATATATCACAACTGGAAGCTCCAACTTTTACAACAATTAATAGAGGGCCTCCTGAACCTATGTTAAGACTAAATTGGGATCACAAAGTTAACTTAATAGGTGAAAAAGTTCTGAATCCGATGATTCATTGTTGTGATAAATGTTTAAAACCTATTTTGATTTATGGAAGAATGGTAAAAGCGACTTTCAAAATAGTGAGATAATAAAATGTAAAATTGTTGTTTAGATTCCCTGTAAACATGTGTTTTGTTTGGCATGTGGTAAAAAGGAACAAAAACAATGTCCAAGATGTCTGGATAAAGTTTCGCGAGTGGAACAAACTGGTCTTGGTACAGTATTCATGTGTACTCATGGCGGTAGCAGATACGGTACAAACGGTTGTCGCAGGACGTATCTTTCTCAACGCGATTTACAAGCTCATATAAACCACAGACATGTTTCAAATACACAACAATGTGGCGCTTCTCAACCAATGGATGTAAGTAGAGGAAGTGTCAATTTCAACAGTTCAAATGGCTCAACACATTTTTACAAGGTCGTTGTTGGAGAAACTGAGAGATCTTTGGCAAGATCCAAAGTAAATCTTGTTAATGACCCACGTTCGAGTATAGTGCAATCGTCAATAAGACGTACCTCTCAAATACAATCATCTGGAATTAGGACCAATCTTATCACAGTTCCAATACAAGAAACAACACCTCAACCGATTATTCATGAATCTATGCCTACCACACAAAATTATTTCGGTCAATACCAGACAGGTAAAACAGATTAAAGATTTTTGAACACATTTATCTAACTTCATTTTCAGCTTCTACTATGACTCCAACCAATTATGGACAGGCTCTTCCTCCAATGCACATACCTCCTCCACAACCTCAACCGCAATATTATCCCACTCCTACTGCGTATAATTCAACCACTGCTGCATATTCTAATTATACAACCAATCCAGCTCCTCCACCCCAATCCCAGTATGTTACGCCCGCTGTTTCTGCGCCACCTCGAATGGCTCAACCTTACGATTATAACGCGGCTAATGCGCAATGGAGTAATAACCAACAATACTATAGATAGTTTTTTTTGTATATTAAGCAATGTCTTAAGTAAAATATATATGAAGACGTTCTTGAGTATGTTGTTTTGGTTTATTCTTTGCAAAACCAATATTGCTTTAAAATTTCGTACGCCAAGCAAACCTGAGAGAAACAATCGTTAGAAGATCCTAGAATCAGGTAGATACAGAACGACTCAGAAATTCATGAATTCAAAAAAAATTTATAAGTAAATAATATATAATTTTTTTTAATTTTTAAATTTACAAAAGTTATTTCCTCAACACTTTGTATGTATGTACAGGGTGTTCAATAAATATTTACGTAAATTTAACCAAAGATTAAGGACGTCATTTTCAAGAGGAAAGTTCTTTACAACATGTATGGAAAACTTAATAGATTTTTCAAAAAAAAAATAATTTTCTAATTTCGGACTTTTTGAGGCTCTTTTTCTCAAAAATTAATCGATAAATTTAAAATCTAATTATACCTTTAAATACAGTTTTGAAATACCTTTAAAATGATGTGCTACTTGATCCCTCGTGCCATTTAAGATTCTCGAAGGGGTTACCACCCCGTTAAAGGGGATGACGCTACACTCATGAATTTACGGTCAAAAGATGTCCTCCTTGGAAACAAAATAGACGTGTATCGGGGTTTCCCGGAAAAACCTCTCCCATTGAAAATATTTCAGGTGGACTGTTTTAATTGGCCTACCCTGTATATATATCGTGACTCCATCTCTTATCTAGGCCGTAAGCTTGTTTATATCTGACCAATCACGGATAATCTTCTTTTTTTTACAAGAACGATGCTTTTCGCGGATTTTCCTAAACGTCAATTGCTTCATATTCAGTTTGCAGCCATTAGCGAGAATTTCTTTGCAATTTGAACGATTTTACCAAGCCACTTTTATATAATGTTTAAATAAATTTCTATTCTTTTTTTTAGTTATATATTATATATTTTTTTTATTGTTTTAAGTAGCGTCAAGTGATTTGCGGCTAGGATTTGTTGGATTTTTCAAGACAAGGACAGACTATCAAGATCCTAAAATTTACATTGACTTGCACATCTGTAGTAATCTATGGTCTCCTTTAAACTGTGGTTATACTAAGGCTCTATAGATTTTAGAGCTCTATTTAGTTATAACACAGAATCATGAGCTCACTGGTTGCCAACCAACTATTATTATCCTGCAAAAGGCCTGTAAAAGAAAAGAAGAAGAAAGTAGCTCTTATGTCTGATTTGATAATCTATGACAGTGACAGTGACAGCTTAATAGCTATTTTCAGTAATTTTGTTGAGAATTAAGAAGTGTATCAAAATTCGCGAAATATTCATAAAAATCTTATTTTACAGTATTTAATTTATTTTTTCATAATTCAAAAACATCGAGATGCGTTAAAAAGTGATATTTATTATGTCTTCGCCCTCGAATCAATTGAAACCGGTAATTAATAAAAGCGGTCAATTATTTTTTGAAGATACTCAAGAATTGATTCTTTGCAAGCCTCGGCTAATACCTCTAAAGAGTATTACTTTGGAAAAATTAGAAAAAATGCAACGAGAAGCCCAAACATACAAGAATCGCGCACCGACCGTAGACGATAAATCAGACCCATAAATTTTATGAGTTTTAATAAATTCCAAAGAAAAATCCAGAAACATGAGCTATACCTCATTGGTTTCCAAAATTTTATTATCATTTTTCATATCTTCCACAGTACTATATAGATACGGTAATTGGTTCAGACATCGGATTTTTGTTACTTTGACTGTGTTATTAGCATGGTTTTGTAGTTTCTTAATTATATTTGCATTACCAGTTGACATAATATCTGTGAGTATCATTGTTTTGATTTAAAAGCATATTATCAATTGTTGTTTTTAGACGGTTTACAGACAACAAAATCATACTGAAAACCCATGCACAGATAATATTACAGATAAATGTTCCGAAGAACCGTGGAGCAATTTACCGGAAAAGGTGTTTATAAACTTATGGAGAACTGTATATTGGAGTACCCAGTTTTTAACCTGGTAATTAGTTGCCATATGTTTTATATTACAAGCTATATTAATACTATTTTCTTCAGGGTAATCATGCCCATGATGCAATCTTACATCAAAGCAGGGGATTTCACTGTAAAAGGCAAATTAAAATCAGCGTTAGTAGATAATGCGATTTATTATGGATCATATTTATTAATTTGCAGTATTTTACTTATATATTTGGCATTAAAACCTGGCATTGATCTTGATTGGTGAGTAAAGTTACTAAATAATCACAATTTATAACTATTTTTGTTAAAGGAACAAATTGAAAGCAATTGCTTCTTCAGCTAGTAATACCTGGGGTCTATTTTTATTGGTGCTGTTGTTAGGTTATGCCCTAGTAGAAGCACCAAGAAATTTTTGGAACAATTCCAATCTTAGTTTAAAATTGACTCAGTACTACTTCAAGGCTTCAAAACTCAGCATTGATAAATCTGAAGCTGAAGAAACTGTGGAAGACGTCTTGGAGGTGAAGTGTATGAAAGTTAGATTGATTTTATGTCATATTTTAAGTACTTTTTAGTCACTTCGAGATATTTCAGTAGCCATTAGGCCTGGTCATTACCTGTATGGTCCACTAGAAACTATTTTACTTAAAGTGCCAGTCGAATTAAAAGAAAAGTTAAACCGTAGACAAATCCCCGAGGATGCACCACATGATTTGCCTACTGAAAGGTCCCTTATTAGATTGCACAGACAGGTATAATCTTATTATACAAATTAGAATGAATTTGGAAAGATTCTGTAATTTCCAGACCATTAAGTCATTGCAAGTGCTACAAAGAACAGAAACTCAATGGAATATCTTATTAGAAAAGATATTTGAATGTGAAGATGCATTGAAAAATCAAATATCAAGAGATAAACATTTCAAACGGACTTTTCCTAAACAGAGATCATGGTATAATGAATACATTTATACACCAGTAGTTGGTACGTTAAATAACAAAACTGTTTTAATAAATACTCATTTAATATATGACATTTTAGAGTGGTATTGGATATGTTTAATAGCGCCTATATGTTGGAAGGTATTAGCTGTGATTACCAGTATAATGTCCATAGCAATTGTATGGTCTGAGGTGACATTTTTCAATGTTTCACCACCGTTATCAATTTTTGCAGTTATTGTGAATGCTGCTAAAGCAAATTATGATTATTTTATGATAGAGGTATGTGTTCTTCTCTAGTATAAATATCCATTAAATTAGAATTCTTATTATTAAAGGTACTATCGACATTCATTATATTATATTTATCGTTCTGCGCATATTCCACTGTACTTAAAATAAAACTTCTCAATTTGTATTATTTGGCGCCCCATCATCAGACAAACGAACACAGTTTAATATTTTCTGGAATGATGTTTAGCCGTTTAACTCCGGCTCTTTGTCTGAACTTTTTGGGTCTAATTCATATGGACAGTCACGTTATACATAGTCAAATTAATGAGACATCTTACACTCAAGTAAGTATTTTTTTCAATATTAAACAACATAACAAGTGACAAAACTAATTTAACCGTAGATTATGGGACATATGGATGTGATTGGAATAATTAGTCATGGATTTAATATCTACTTTCCCATGGCGATATTGGTATTTTGTTTGGCAACCTATTTCAGTTTAGGCTCCAGATTTTTGTCCCTTTTGGGTTTTCATCAGTTTGTGGGCGACGAAGAAATTACTACTGATTTAGTGCAAGAAGGAAGAGAATTGGTTACAAGAGGTAAGAAAATGTTTACATATCAACTTTTATCAACAAGATGGTTACTTTTTTAGAGAAGCGCAAACGTCAGAGAGCAGAGGAAGCTTTAAATCGTCGAAAGGAGTTTCAAGATAGATTCCCTACAAATGGAAGAACAAGGCAAAACAATCAAGAAGAAGAAGGTAATTAATATTTTACCAAATGTACATCTAGTTAATAAAATGTTTTTACAGAACGACCAAGACAAATGGAACGTAGCAGAATCAGAGATTCCTACAATTTGGATACTTACAATGGTACAAATTATACAAGTGACATCGACACTAGATTTCCTCCCCAATTAGAGGTAGTTTATGCAAAATCAGTTTATAATTGGAATTATTTAATTGGAACGTTTTGTTAGGAGGATATTGATTCTCGTTTTGGACTGAGCACCGGATATGGAAGAAGTTCTTTAAATTCGGACACAAGATTTGCTGATGGATATCAGTCTGATAATAGGCGACCTGGTCCAGCACCCAGGGGTATTTTCGATGATGTATAAAACGTGCTTTATTAAGATTTTGTTAAATGAATTTTTAAAAGACCGTGGTATAATAAGATAAACTAGTCATTGGTATTTGGGTGATTTTTATTACATTAAGGCATCTTCATTAAAACGACATGTTTTAAGAATTTGTATGGTTAGGTATTATTTTAGGTCACGATATAAGAACATTTAGGTAGAAGCACGGTACTTTAAACCATCAAAAAATGTGATTCCATAAATGTTCCACCGCCCTCAAACGCTACTAACTGACGCATAATAACATCACCCTGATTTGACATTGATTTAAATGGGGATACTTAGCTTTAAATGGATTTTTGCGTTTAACATTGAAAATCGCCATATAATGTGAAGTAAGAAAGTAGTATTTCTGCTTCCAGCTGGTAAAATTGTCAGGCACTGTATGATAAAGGGTTTTTCATTTTCAGCGCTCGATTCTTGATATGAAATAAAGTCAATTCTGTAGGTCATATTGTCAAATTTATGCCTTTTGGTTAAAATCTGTACTATGACATTTTTTTTAAATCATTTTAGTCTAATGGCCGCCTTGGCTGCGCTTGGTGGTTCGATCCAGTTTTTGATTATATTCCCTCCTAAAACTAGGTCAACTTAACCGATGACGCAAGTAATGTTTGATTTAAGCGGCAGTTCTTTGTGGTTTGCCGCCATAGACCCAAGATTTCATGTAGCTTCACAAAAAAAATCCAAAGACATTAGATCGGGGTGGTCAGTTGATGTCCCCATTTCGCTATATAACAAAACAAAAAAAATTGAATTTATTGCATAAGAAATTCGCAGGCTTCGTTATACCGTAAACTGACGACCCCAATTTTACAGCTCAACGTCTTTGGATTTTATTTTGACGATATACATGAAATTTTGGGTCTATGCCGGTACACCACAAACAATTGCCGCTTTAAAAACAAACGTCACTCGCATCATTAGTGAAATTGACCAAGTTTTACGACAGAATGTCATTGAAAACTGGATCGTTAGGATAGGACTCATGACGGCCATTTAATTGATATAATTTTTAAAACATAGTATTAAACCAAAAATTTTAACCGAAAAACAATAGTTTGGCAATATTACCTACAGAATGGGATTTAGTTCATTTCAAAGATCGAACTTTGAAAATGAAAAACTATGATAGAAACACTTATTGATAGTTAGGTTCTAAACATATTTACATGAAAATTTCTGATTGACAAAAAGCATAAAAATAAATCAAAGGAAATTGCGTGGATTTGTAATATTAATTAAAAGAAAAGTAGGGTAACCATTTTTCGCCATATTGAAACATCAAAATGGTGATCTTGGATCACATTTAACATGTGAGCAGTTCTTTAGACGTCGTGCCCCTATCGAAAAGTTTTTATATCGTGTTTTAGCATTTAACATGGAGAAATTGATGTTATAGCATTAATTTAGTATTTATTTTTAGTTGATTATTTTATTATATTTCATATATGTATGTTATTGCAACATTTTTCCCAATATTAGTGTTAGTAAATAAAAATATAATATTAAACAGTTATAATTTATTTATAAATAAGTCTTAAAATTACATAGGAACATAAGAGAGATGAGATTTGCCAAGTAGACTGTATATTTTTTCAAAATAGTTTCCTTTTTGTCAATACACTAATGCATTCGATACAACCACTCATTAAAAATATTTGTCTATTGGTCTTCCAAAATCTTTTTCAATTTTTTCCTTGATTCCAGAAAACAATGCAATGCCAGAGAGTTAAATCGTGGCAATAAAATAGTTGTCCAAACGTAGGCAACATTTCAAGTCAAACAAATGCTGCTCGATGAATGAATTATGCAAAATGTTCCTTAGAAAAGATCTACAGAAGAAATATGTTTGCACTGAGCTCAAACAAATATATGCGGATGGATACATAAACAAATTTTTTGCGCAAGAATTTACCTTTTCCAAATGTTTTGATGATGCATGGCATTTACAGTTTGCTTAATAAAAACAGATTTAATTCATAAGTGCGACAAATTTTATGTTTTATTACTTGACGTTTTGTAAGAAGAACTGCGTTATACAGAATGTCCAGAAACTTGGTTGCCATACTGAAAAAGGTAATTCTGCTTGAAGAAATACAGTGAAATAGAGTGCAAAACATAAACTATATTATAACGAACCCAAAAAAATGCAACTAAACAGGTCCGTTATAACCGGTCTTATGACAAAATTTTCGATTATCTTCAAATTTTTTATTCGTTATAACCGAAATAGAAAAAGTTCCTAATTAACTCATATAATTATTTAAATCGAATTTGCCTGCTCTATTTAGAAGGACTTATATAACATGGGTTTTCCCATAATGGAACCCCTCCAAAACTTCCAGAAAAAATGTTCACCTGAAAAGAAGCACATTGTTATTTTTTTGAATTAACTGACATTAAATTTCTATTGATAATAATAACTATATTCTCAGAAAAATCGATTTTTTGCTATTCACATTTACTGGATTTAAAACAAATCTAGGCCTTATTTCGGCTACTACTCCATCTTCCTTTGAAAATTTCAAAACCATATTCTCTTATCGAAAATGGTAAATGTGTACACATAGTCGAAAAATTGGTTACTTTTTGGATGGTTTTTCGGAACTCCAAAAATTTGAATAAGGAGTTCTTTCACCAATTTATACTGAGGTTCTTCAAATGTGGTCTAAATTGGTTCAACCAGCTTAAATGATAAGAAGAAGAATTTTTAATCTTTAAATGAGGCGAGATTTCAGATTCCACTAGACTTGTGAATGAGAAGCATGCTATTGGTCCGTTCAAAGCGCGCCATATACAAAACATATAATTCTCACTCAAAAGTGTCGTTCAGACAAACTTTCAGCAAACAAGGGAGAAATTAAAGAAACGAGTCAATTATCAATCGGTCGACGTAAAGGAAGTCAAGTTTTCCCGCCGTGAGAGAAGAATTCGAGAACATTATTTGTCGGATTAATATATGTTCATGTTATGTTAATTATCCTGTTAAAAGAAACTTTATCATTTGTTATTATTCGAGAATAAATTTCCTATGTTAATTCGTCGTGTGGCTCTAAGTGAGTGATTATTTTGAAAACGTCCAAGAAAGATTAGTTTCCAAAAATTTTCACAAGCGCCATCTATTAAATATGTTTCCAATTATTTCCAAAATTAGCAAAGAAAGCTTTTCCAAATAGTTCCTAATTGAAGATATTATTGGTAGATGGCGGCACGAACAGAAAAATTCAAACAGTTTTACCAATGTAACAAATTTTCAGTTGTTGATTGAAAAACTCGCGAGCACCATCTATTAGACATAGTCTGAATTATTTCATTCTGTTTTCAGTTTTTTTAGTAGGAGAAGAGCAAATAGTATTGTTTCTTTTTTGTAGTTATGAGAGAGCATGTACGCCTTGTATGAGTTTGTAGTGTAAAATTTTGACTGCAACGGTTATCAGGGGAAGGCGTTATTGTATAGATTCAGAAAACTTTGTTAACACATTAAGAGGACAATGTAACC
>JABRWK010000034.1:512221-544515 GCA_013372445.1 Hypothenemus hampei | reverse complement strand
AGGATGTTAATTTATTATTAAAATTTTATTTAATTATTGTAATATTAAAGGATGCTCGTCTGTGGAATCGATTAGGTGCCACCCTAGCTAACGGTTCTAGATCAGAAGAAGCAGTTGAAGCTTATCATAGTGCATTAAATATAAGTCCTGGTTTCATTAGAGCAAGATATAATGTTGGAATAACATGTATAAACTTGAGAGCATACACGTAAGTAAATCCAATTTAAGAAAAATTCGAGTTGAAAGTGAATTTTGTGTTTCAGAGAAGCAGTTGAACATTTTCTAACTGCTTTAAACCAACAGGCTAGAGGAATTGACGTACTCAATACTGGATCTACGTCTCAAATGTCTGATACAATTTGGTCTACATTACAAATGTGCCTTTCGTTAATGGGTCGGTCGGATTTACGACCGTTAGTTAAAAATAGAGACCTTCAAGAATTAAATAAAATATTTAAAATTGATTAATTCTAAGTTAAAAAACAAATTGCAGGTCAAATATTCATTGGGATTAATTTTTGTTTATTTCGTCAATACTCAAGTTTGATAACTGTTGTAATATTATGTAACAGTACGTGGAAAATAGAAATTCTCAAAATTTTTACACAACTCTTGTTATTATATTCAGTTACAGTAGGCTTCAAATTTCATATGCATTTAAATTAATTAGTAATTCTCTCGATATTCTATTTTTTTTTAATATTTATAAATTTACGCGCAAGAGTTTACATAAACAGGATCAAAATGTACACAGTTCAAATTATGTTGTTACAAAGGATAATTTTAAAATAATATCTACAATTTGTTAAGAATCGCCAAGCTATATTTAAAATGAAATGAATTCTTTTCTGGATCCTTAAGCTTCAAGTAAAATTACTGTTCCCCTGAGTTCTCTTCAGTCATCAGTTTTTTCTTTTTTGCGCTGCGACCTCTCGTTCCAACCGCGTTTGTAAATGTGAGTACAATTGCTTTGAATCTTCTATACTTGACTAAAAAAAGAGAATTTTAATAATAGCGACAGTATTGTCAACAGAACAATTTAATGAAAAAAGCAAAATGATGTTCATCCTATAAAAGCAAATTTATATTAAACAGTTGGTATTTGGCAGCTATTTTTAACAATATTCTGAACATAACATAAGAAAAATAGGCCAGATGGTTTAGGAGATATTGATTACCGTAGCTTGCTTGCCACATCTTGTATAAAGTAAAATAGGTTTATGTGGAGTGAAAATGCTATTGTTATTTAAAACATACTACAGTGGTTTCTACTTACGAAATTCCCAAAGCAACTTTTTAAAGGTATGATAGGAAAAAAAGGAATAACAATAAAGTTCCAAATATGAATTGAATATGAACATTTGACAAAAGACCTCTTGATTTAACAGTTTTCATTGTATACTTTTATAAAAGAACTTAAGTAATAAAACTCCAAATCCTCAGAGTTATTTCCATGTCATATTAACCGTCTTCCCAGCAAAAAAAAAAGTTTTGGGATTGCATATACATCACTACTGTCTACCGTTCAAAATAAATCTACGAGGAGCTGAAAAACAGTGGGTTCGGTGAAATGCTTCTCACATTAAACGGACTCAAAGCGTTCGGGCGTCAAATTTCTAACTTAAAATTATCAGTTTGGAAATATTTCTTCGTATAAAGTAAACTTCCATAGAACACCAGTTGGAAACTGATGAGCTTTAAATGAATTTTTTGGAACATTAACTAGCAAAAAAGAAACTGTTGTGAACTCTTGACCTAACGGAATGTTATTCATTATAAATCACTTATCTATCTTAGATTTAATAATTTTGTTCATTTAATTTCGCTAAGCAACCCGACTTTCCCCTAAGTGAGAGCAAACATAATGAAAATCTCTTACCATAATAAGAAACACTTTTATATCTCCATTGGAATCTTGGGCTGTTAATCTTATACTCTTTTCACTGGCCTTATCTATTGTCATTTCCGCCCAAATCTAGAGACAAACCACACAATGATAAAACCGTAACTTTAATTCAAACAAATACCTTTGTATTTAAAATGACTCTAAAACTTCCAGATGCTCTAACCACCAATCTACTTCCAAATTGGTGATCATCAGTTTTAAAGTCATTCAATCTTAAATTCCCTCTACCTCTTTCCTGCCAATTACTAGATATCTTGTCAAAAGTGAACAATTTACATGTTAAAGTCAACACATTTGTTTCCTCTTCTTCTCCAGTCTTGATTTCAACTTCATCATATTTCCGTTTTACAGCTCGAGATTCCTCATATTCCCTGGCATAATCTGTTAAAGATTTTGTTTCTTTTTCTTTTACGGTATCCAGTTTGGTTTCAGTTTTTATTGCTGAACTGAACAGCATATCACTACTGCTATTTGAACTACCATTACTAATAGAACTTGTTGAAGGAAGAGCTTCTGGAGTCTTAGCATCTCCAACTACCCGTTCTTGCAGATTCTGACCAAAAACAAAGGTTGTACTAGAATTCTTAGAACCATTATTTGATGTTGAGGTGGTTTCAGCTGATGGTTTAGAATCATTTTTTAATAATGGAACAAATTTGACTTCACCATTTGTTTGTTTCGTTTGTTCATTGTTATCTTTCTTACTATCATTGGTGGCATTGCTGAACGGATTAAAACTACTCCGTCTTAAAATGGGGCTGTTTGTTGGAGTGGAACTGTTTACACTTAATAGGGAAGGCTTTAAAATGCTTTTCCCTATTCTATTGTGATCTGATAAAAAAGGATTTGTACTGGAGGTCTTTATGGAATTAGAGGGACTACAAATTTTTAATTCCTCATTCTTTGACACATTATTTAGTGGATTATCTACAAAAAAAAACACTATTAACACTAATAAATATATGTGCAAACATACCTTGTTTGGTGGCCGACTCCTCCTCTGGCCCGTCGACTTTCATTTTTATGTTAATGTCAGTAGATGCAGGATCACCTAAAGTTGACGATATCATTATTAATTATTTATTTTAAAATTAAGTATTAAAAAATCGAAAATATATATAGAAATATACTTACTGCTCTTTGTATCCGCCATATTCGTATCTAGTAACTAACTTCTTCTTTTTATAAATACATTCTTTGACAGCAAGAGACAACACTAACCTAAAAAAACTAGCTAAAGCTGTCAATTGATAACTGCTAATTTCACGTATATTGACGTATACGAATTGTCATAACATGAAATACATCAGTATAAGTAGATACTCTCTGATAACAAAAAAATATGCTTTTTACATAGCTTAAACAGTAATTTGATTGATTTGCGATAAATTGTAAATAATACCATCAGACTAACATGAACAATGCTAAAGTTTTGGAGAAAATCAGGTAATAAAATCGACTGAAACCTAAAATTTAGGTGTGTACCTTACATTTTTTTAGAAAATAAATTGCAAAGGAATCCCGAGGGACGTTCTTCCCAAGATCTTTCCGTAGAAAATTGTGGAACAGTGTCCCCAAGGCCATTACCTAAATCATCTGACTTTCTTCCATTGACAATATTGAAAGATGAAGATTTGGAAACCATTGACCAGTATTCAGTTACAAAATCAAAACTCTGCAGAACTTTGGAGGATACTTTAATCAGGAAAAGTGCTTTAGGGTATTTCATTCAGTATATGGAAGTACGCAATGCGTCTCCATTTATTCTGTGCTATTTAGACATTGAAACTTTTAAAGCAGATATCAGTGGTCAAACTGAGACCGTTAAAAGTCACTCAACAAACTCACTTCTAGTCAATAAATCAGATCATGATAGTTTATCTGTGAGCACAGATTGTGACTCGCTTACTGCCGATTTAAGTGGCTCATATGACATAACGGTTTCAGAGACAAAAACACCAGATCCTAATGCTACTGGTGATTTATCCGAATTAACTGATTTTAAAGAGAAAGTATTTGCTACATGTAATAAGAATGTCGAAACAGCGTTGGTGATATTTAAAAAATTTATTGCTCTGGAAGCGAAGCTTAGTATTAATTGTCCGGACAAAATCAGATCAGAAGTTATGGTAAACATTTGTGATTTAGACAAGGTTGCTGGTGGCGTTTGCTTTGATGCAGTACAGAAATATTTGCTCGATTTAATGAAAAACGAATATTTCAATGCATATTTGGAAACAGATTTCTTTTCCAAACATCAAATTGACGTTTTAACCAGTGGCGATGTAGTATTGGACGATATTTTATACAACGAAACAGCTCTCTTTTATTTCATGGAATTTTTAGAGCAAGAATCTAAACGTAGTTTATTAGAGTTCTGGATCGCAGCCACTAATTTACAGCAACAGCTAAACGACCAAAAAGAATTTTTCGATCCAATTGAAGCTCAAAATGACGCTATAGTTTTATATGACAAATATTTTTCCTTACAAGCTCATTGTCCATTAGGGTTCAGCGACAAAATTCGATTTTCATTGGAACAACGTATTTGCGGAGAAAACGGATTAGTAATAGATTGTTTTAGCACTCCTTTGAAGATTGTTGAACATTACTTGGAAACCAACTATTTAAAACCATTTCTTTCATCCCAGTTATATTATAAATATTTATCCGAATTAATAAATTCGGTACAGGACAATGGATATTCTACATCCATTGAGCACAAAACGTATTCGCCTTCAGATTGCAGCAGTGAAAGGAGCTTTTGCACTAACACGTTTCTCGCTCTTGAGTTACCCCAGGAAAAAAAGAATTTCAAAACGAATATGAGCATTGACTCGAGGGAATTATACGATCCGGATGCGTTATGGAAGAGAAAAAAAGCACAAAGGTTGTCATTGGGCCGAGTAACCGAACTCGGTCAGTATGTTGCAGATATCGAGCCTGAACCGGACAAGAAGGGATTTAATCTAAAAGATGTGATGAAAAAGATTGTAAGTTTAGAGGAAGAAGATAAGCGCAAAGAGGAGATGGCTTGGAAAGTTGCAGAAATGATTGTTAAAGATATAACCAGTGTTACTTTAGGTGTTAATAATTTGTAAAACAAGTTACAGTACAAAAATTGGAATCAAGCGTTCAAGGGCTTCAATTTGAACATACTATAATGTAAAAACGTGATTTTCAACTTTTAAAAATAGAATAAATTTTTCACTTTTTTTTAAATATGTATACATATGTAAATAGGCTTTCAGTTTGACAATAATGTATTGCAATTTGTAAGTTTGAATTGTTTGAAAAAGGTTACTTCTGTAAGTTCACTGTTTAGTCTACAAATGCAGAATTACCTGCAGGACTATTATTATACAAAGTTAAGGAGCATATTCTTAAGGTCATGTCAGATGAGTAAATTGAACAATTTCCTTTGTTATACTTCCGAGGTTTTATATTTGTTTACATATGTAGTTCGATGATAGTTCAGTTCAATGCCAGTTTTAACTGCATAAACTTTTATAATGTAAAGGCTTAAGTTGTGGTGATCTTTGTGATCAAGAATTTTGCTTTCGTTTCAACTCTCAGCATTCAAAGATGCTGTAATGCATTAGATTTGAGCTGATAATACATTTTTTTTATTTGAAACGGCCTTGGCACTATACTCCTTAAATTTGTACAGTACGTTATGCAACACCCTGTATATTAGAACCACAATACTAGTCAAATTCAACTGCTGTAAAAATTATATTTTGTTGTAATACATGCTCTATTTGAAGTAATTTATTCTTTTTAAAAGGTTGAACGAACAAAATATTGTATTTGTATAATCAAATGAACTAAAAATGATGTGTAAAATCTAAAATACCCTAATTATTTTTTTATTGTATGAAAGATCAGTAGTTCTTTTAAATAAAAAAAAATTAACACACTTTTTTTATAATTTGTTCCAGGGTTCTACACTTGACGTTTTGTTCATAATTATAGTAGACATTGTTAGAAACGACGTGATAAAAATAGAGTAATCGAAACAACTTTAAAAAATCCATACCTACACCAAATATGCGACGGTGCATGAAACGACTCGAGCAATCATTTGTTTATTGGTATGATAAAAACAGAAATTCAATTGATTAGAACCAGCGAGAAAACTTTGTAAGAACTTAGAAGAGAAAAAATCTGTGTATTTCACAGGTAGAAAAATTTGGACTCCAAATCATACACTTTGCAATTCCAGTCATGAGGCCTAAGGTGGAACGTTCATCCAAGTATCGCATGTTACACCATCTGCAATGCTCTTCTAATGATGGTGGTGGTAGACTCGCATACCTACATATTATTTAAAGAGCCCTCCCAATCAACATGCGTTATCCAGTGGACTTTAAGACGTTAATTTACCCCACTGATTGTGAGTGATCGTTTTTCTTAATACTACCATAGTATAATACAGAGTGTTCGATTTATCATGCACATACGATTTTCTCGTAAACCAAGAATTTATCAAAAAAATGTTTCAAATAAAGTTTCTTATGAGTTAGGCGCTTCTTTTGGCATAATTTTTTTCTAAAAAACTGATTTATAACATCTTTTCAAGACCATTAACGTTTTTTCTAATGGAAACCCCATATTTTTTTGACAAAAATTAATACATCATTAAAAACTGAACAGCAACAATGTGTAGATAGTCATTTTGATTTTTTTTTCGTCACCAGTGCGATTATCAGAACATTTAGGATCTAAAAAAGGGGTAATTTTCGAGAATTTTCGGGAACGGCCGGATTTAGGGATCGGGTCATGTTAACAAAAGTTGCAGATTTTTGAATTGTGAATACGACGCCCACGAGAAAATTAAGGTATTCCATCTAAAATAAGCAAGTTATTGAGGTTTAAAATCATGCAATATCGGAGGCATATTTGGCAGGTTGTTGAAGATTTTTTTTCACAATTAAATGAGTTGCTTATTAAAGGTCGTATTTATAGTCGCAACTCGAAGGAACACTTAAGTCAAGGATTCTTTGATACTCGTACTATCAACATAATAAAATAATAATTTAATAGGTCTTAAATCTTAAAAGGAAGACTTAAGGTGCAACTATAATTACGACCCTAAGTCCTTTAGAGCAGAAGTCCGACTCCGAAATTCGTACCGATTAGGTTACAGCATCGATTTCCGTAGGAGCCTCCAATTGCTACAAATTTTCAATTTTTTAGAATACTGGTAAACGGTAAATTTTAGACATAAGACACTTTATAGAAAGTGGCCTTAAAATTTGACAACAAATTTGAAAATAATATAAAATTTGAGGAAGTTTCATTTAAAATAATAAAATTGATAGATATTTTCGATATAACCGGAAGTGCCACAAAGTTGAAAATATTTTCCAAAGGTATATCAGAGGTAATACAGATAAAGATTTATGTGAATTTTTTCAGATTTTTAGGGTCCATAGTTCTTCAGATACTTCTAATGTGCCAAAATGTGTATAACAATGTATAATATATAGGGTGTTTGGTAATTCATGTTACAACGCTCTACCATACAAAGTACAGCTCAAAATAAGAAGAAAACTTCATATAAACATAGGTCCGGAAATGCTTCGTTTCCGAGATACAGAATGTTAAATATTAAGAAAAAGAACATTTCTTTATTTTTACCTTCCAAACGGCTTAAAATTTTTTAACCAAATTTGGTATACGAGTATAGCATATTAGTAGGTTTATTCCGAAAAATTGCCAGCTTTAACCATTCACCAGAGACGCTGTCCATTTTTTTCCATACAAAATTGCAATAACATAATAAATATTTATGTTATTATATATTATACCGGGTGTCCAGGCGAATATTGGATATAGGAAATTAACATGGGAAATCGGTTTTTATTTTTTTGCACCTGCACGGATTATTTAATTTTAAACTTTTACATGGAGGTCATAGTACTCAAGGCTGACTATTATTCGATATTTTTTTCAGTTTTCTAGTTAGAGCCGTTTTGGCTATTTTGACTCTGCTCTAGTCAAGTATCGTTAAAATAAAGAAGACTTCTATCACTGTAATAAACATAACCTAAAAATACATTCGTAAATACGAGATTCACGTGTTTAAGCGTTAGTAAAATATTTATTTAATAATTTGAACAGATATTCTTATTTTATTGAATACTTGAACTACTAAAAATCCTTGCCATGGATTATAACAGTGAATCGGAATTGAGCGACAGTGATAAAGAGGCAATTAGGAAAAACGTTTCCCTAAAATATATATTCAAATTTTGTTCATTTTAGTTACAAGTGGCTTTTGCAGAAGGTAAATTAAAACCAGGACTTAATACAGTTGAGAAGTTACCAAAACAGTTGCTTAACAATGTCGTATGTAATCGAAATAAATAAATTATTTTCTATTTAAATTGAATTGTCTATTTTCAGGAAGGTCTTAAACATAAATTAGCGGATTTCACGTTAAATTTACCTTGGATTGAAAAACTGGTTTGTGTAAATGATCAGGCACCCTTAGCACCCGAACTAGCGGCTCAAATGCTTGCACATGAACACAAGAGGGAAAATCAATTGAAAAATAATAAGAAATTACCACAATTTAAACCAAGTGATGATCCAGTACTGAATGATTTCAAAAGGGAGACTGCTTTTTATAGACAAGCTCAAGCCGCTGTACTAGAAGCCATTCCCAAACTAAAGGCGTTAAGTTTACCAATTACAAGGTAAGAGGTTATTTATATTTCAGCTAAAGTGAAAAGAAATGTTTTTTACGTGATTTTGATCTTTAGTATAGAAAATATCGTTTTTTAATAAAAAAAAAACTCTTATTATAAAGGTTCTCATCAGTTTTTACCAGCCAGGTATTACAAAACTTATTCAAAGACCGGTTCTAGTTTAGAGGTGCTTTTTCTAGTCAGAAAGGGCAGTAATTACTATACTCATACACAATATATTTATATATTTTATTGAGATGCTCCAAAAGTATCCGGTTTGCTCCAAATGTTTGATACTTGCGATCAAACATTTGAAGCGGTTAATCTCTAATTTTTATTTATAAAAATAAGAAATAAATTAAATAATAATAGTGAGAGCATAAAAAGTGTTTAATATTAATACGTATTTATGTAATCAATCGAAGATGTATGAAAACTCATTTTAAAAACATTTTATTTGATATTTTTGTACGGTTACAAATTGACTTACAATTTTACAGACCTGATGACTATTTCGCTGAAATGGCAAAAACAGATGCACACATGCAAAAAATTAGAGAACATCTGATGCAAAAGCAACAGCAACAACAGCGGAGCGAACGAGTCAAACAATTACGACAACAAAGAAAAGAAGGCAAAATGTTACAATTACAAACAAAACTTGAGAGACAACAAGAGAAAAAAGAAATGTTAGATCAAGTAAAAAAATACAGAAAAGGTGTGTCAAAAGATTTAGATTTCTTGGAATCAAAAAAGAGCAAAGCTATAACTCGAAAATCATTAGAGAAAAGGAAACAAAAAGATAAGAAATTTGGTTTTGGCGGCAAGAAAAAAGGGTCGAAAATTAACACAAAAGACAGTGCAGCTGAAATTAGTGAGTATAGAAGGCCACATAAAAAAGGAACGAATAACCACAATGTAAAACAGAAAAAAAATCGACCAGGGAAAGCCAGACGATTAAAAACAAAAAATAAGAAACATTAATTATTACTTCTTCCAGTTAAAATAAAAGAGAAATATCATAATTCGATTATTTATTATAGAGAATCCGTTTCCTTCACAGCCATTAATAATCACTTTGTCTCAAATGATTCTTCATTTCATATTTTCTTATTTGCTTTTTAATTAAACCAAGAAGCCATAATTCCAACAATTTGTTATCATCTGAAAATATTTATTCAAATGTGCAATTATTACCATTATTTGTCGACAACAAATGATACAGTGGCTCATTTTCATTGTCTAATTCTGCGGTTTCCATTATATTATTCTCTACTATGGATAGATGGCAATATTTAGTATCTTCATCAATTAAACCCTCAATTACCACCGGTGTTATTTCTGTTATATTTCCATCTGTTGTAATCTGATTTTTTTCAAAAACGTTATTAAACTCGTGCGGCTGATTGGTTGTACAAGTTGTGTGTTTGTCCTTACAACTATTCGTCACAGTTTCAGAAACATTCTCTTTTAAAATTGGCATTGATTCATTTTGACAATCTTCAAAAATAGCTATGAAATGTTATCCTAATTTTTTTCACTTTTGTACTCACTTTCTTTAAGGTTTGGATCTTCTTCCAACAACTTGTTGGGATGAGCTTTTCGAATGTGTTGCAACAACTTGCTTTTTCTTGCATATTGCCTGTGACACCATTTACAATTCTTTGGTCTGGTTGTAACATTTCCTGTTATTGAAAATGTCGTTGAAGCGTTTGTCGGTTGGGCATCAATTTTTTGGCTACAACATCGTATGAATAAATGGAAAAAGGGAAAAATATAATTTCTACCCATTATCTTTAGGTAATGCAGCTCCTGGATGGTTTTTCAATATGTGCAGCTTCCTTTTCGAACTGCTTTTATAGACTTTTACGCAATATTGACAATAATAATCTCGAGTTGTTTGTAATATTGGTAAATTCAGTTCGGGAACCGAATCAGGTCTAACATCCGGGTGACGCTTAGCTAAATGGTTAACCAACATTCCTGTTACAAATAATCCTATTAACAGAAAGAAAAAACAACACTTTCTTAATCATACCGCGCCGTTTAAAACCAACAAGGCAAGTGTGACATTTATAAATAAACCTATGAAAGTCCATGGGTTCTTTTGTAGTTACTGATCGAGTTCTTGATTTTGCCACTCGTCCATTTGAAATCTGAAGATGCAACTTTTTAATATGATCGACCAACTTGTCCTTTCTCTTGAATTGTTTGCCACAGTCAGCACACAAAAACTCTCTGTGATCGGAATGCTTAAGCATGTGCTTCTTCAAATTATCACTAGTAGAAAACGATTTAGTGCAGTGCGAACAATGATGCTTTCTCTCGCTGTGAAATCGAATGTGTTTTCTGACAAAACTGTATTTGCTGAAAACTTTCTTACAGTGTGGACAAGTATATGTATTATTATGGGCGTGTTTAGGTATGTGCAGTCTTAATTTCAGCACATGATCAAAACGTTCTTTGCAAATGGGACATTCAAATTGTTTCTCGTCTGTTTGATGGATTTTTGAATGGAAAGCCAGGGCTGATCCTGTTAAAAATCGTTTTTGACACACTTTGCACTGCAAAGGTTTATTTTCATCGGAACCGTGACATAACATATGTTTCTGCAGGAAAAAATGTATAATTTAATTACAAAATTAGAACCAATGATATTACCTGTAATCTTATTGAAAACGCAAATAATTTGTGACAAACTGGACACTTAACACAATCACTTTTCTGATTTATCTGTGGCAATTTGTGCGAAGACACGTGCAAAACCAACTGCTTCCTTGTAGGAAACTTTCTTTGGCACTGTGGACACACATGATTTGCCTGATCCAGATATAATTCAGAATCGTGTTCTAATTGATGAATATTTAATAAACTGTCCATTTTAAATCGCATATTGCAAACAACACATTGAGAACATCTAAAATACACACTTTGGTTGCATTAAATTACAAAACGAACATCCTAATATTACCGAAAAGTGGAAAACTGCTCTCCAATCTTATTAACTCCATCAATTTTATGTTTTTCCGCCAAATGATTTTTCAAAAAAGTGTAACTGGAACTTGATGCGAAAAGATCATAACAGTGATTACATTCCACAACTTCTACAAGCGATTTTTTTGTCTGTGATGCATAAGTCTTTTTATATTTGCGTTTGGGTTTCGTATTTTCAATAGATTCCAATCCATCATGGACGCTAAAATGTTCGCGCAGTTCTTCTGAGGAGGCAAATCTTTCCGAACATTCATAACAGAGCCACGATTTCTTTTCTGGGGGACATAATGTTTCTAAATTGAATTGGCGGGCGTAATTCGTACTGTAACCGACCTAAAATAATTTAGAAATCTAAAGCCATCTTCAGACCAACTGATCGGCGGATATTTCTTCATATTACTTGAACAATCTTTTAGAATATGTTTTGTTCTTGCTGACTCAGTCGGTTTGAATCAGCTTAAGAAATATTATAAAGAAAGGAATATGATTCGTCCATACTTACTTTAAGCTCTTCTTTTGGCAGAATGTTTCTTATCGATGTAAAATATAAATCTTTATCTTCTTGAGTTATTATTAGATTTTGTTCTTCGTAATTTTTGGCTTTTCTTACAAATCCCATCCAGTTAGAATTTGCTTAAAAATAAAACTTGCACAAAATAAAATAATTTTTTTAACAACAATGATTACTCTCATCGGAAACATTAATATTATAAGTGATTCCTTCTAGAAGAATGAAGAAACTGCTGTTTGCTTTGATATTGCCTTCCTTATACACATCTAAAATCCCTTTTAGTGGGCCAAATTGGGTTCTCTTGGGAATCCTTTTCTTAGCAAATACTGCATCTTCTGTAACGAAACCTATTTATTGTGGAAGTGTTAAAAAAATCATGAAATTTTACCATCGTTAATTTTTGTAAGCAACAAATAAGATTCTGGCAATGAAGCACGAGCTCTGGATAATATCGGTTTATCTGTGATGCTGTACACACAAGATACTGAAAAATTATTATTAATGGTGATATTTCAATTTAATTTCACGAATTTTACATAATCCCTCTTCATCTTCTACATTAACAAGAGAATTACTTCTTGTAACCATTTGCACTTCAGTTGGTTGATCAGGAATTTTAGACATGAATCCTTCAACTGTTTCATTATTAACTGACATAACCATTTCAGAACTACCTGATTCAGCACTTAATTGGGATTTTAAGCTGACATCGTCCAAAGTGAAAAAATCAGTGCCAAGCAAAGAATTTGAGTTGATTGTGTCAAGAAAGGGTTGCTCATTTGATAGACAACGTCCCACAAGAAGTTCTTGGGTATTAAGACTATAAGATACTCCAGTTGCATGATCGGTAATCAACAATTCAACATCCTGTTGATCATTTTCCGAAATCAGTTGCATATTTTCACCTTCGGGTACAACGTTATCATTTTGAATTAGTTGCAAGTATGACTGATTATCTGTTGGTAAGTCCTGGCTGCGTAAAACTGATGGTATCTCGGAAGATAAATTTTCCAAAGGGTTTTCAATGGTAAGATGGTTGACAAGAGATTCTTGTTCTTGCGTGAAATATTGATGAATAATTATGGGTGCCACAGTATTGTTACTGTTTTCCGGATAATGGATGGAAACTGAATTATAGGGTGCCACTGAATTCATATCAGGGTCCAATGGGTTTCCGTGTGGGGTAACAAATTCTGGGATATATTTTTCAGAGACTGTAGGATTTATTGGGGTGACATTATTAGTTTCTTGTTTATCATTTTTGATATATTCAACCTATGTTTGAATTCCATGTTAAAGTTATACAATTATGAGATAAAAACTTACGGCTATGTAGAAAAGCGTTTGATTATTTCGGGCTGAATTGGTTGCAATATTTGAAGTCCCTTTCACTTCTTCAATTTGTTCACTTTGCCCTTGACTTTCAATGCTTTTATCCATGTTTTGCGAAGTAATTTTAATTAAAAACAACCAACATTTATTTCACATTAAATTTTTTATCATTTATTTGAATAGTTTGAAATATAAACTCAAAAGAACAGCATACACTAATTAAAATGACAGAGTATTTTGACAAGAGAAAAAATCTGACACTTAATATGATTACGAAAACTATAGCGATTTTCACTGGTTACACTTTTTGGCACTGAATATATTTCCATCCTTTATAACTGAAAGTATCAGAGAAGGATGGAGATACAGTAAATGCTGAAAAGTGCAACTAGTGGAAATCGTTATTAGAAACAAGGGATAACTTTTGGTAGGATTTAACGCATGCTTTACGACTCAAACTCCCATAGAGCCACTATACCTATATTGCAGCAATATTTGATGCTCTGTGGGCAAAAGCTCTAAATTATTCACACTCTAGAATCTTACTCAAACAACTCTTTGTCGCTCTTTAAACATTTACAGGAATCTGTAATTTATATTAGGAGCAAGAAGGCTAAAAAGAGAAGGTAAAAATAATTTCTATTAACTTACAAACATTTGTTTATATTAATATGGAGAGATTTAAGATGCTCCATTTAAAATAATGGATTTTATTGCTGTCGAATTTCTTTAAATTCGATATTATTTTTTGGACACCCCTTATAAATTTATAAAAACTCTTCATACCAGGCCAAACTGACAAGGGAACCTATCGGGGTTTACCCCCCTCGATTTTAATGAAATTTTGCATACTTATATGGTAAGTACTGTAAAAAATAATAAACACGTATTTTTTAAATGCTAATATCAAGGTTCAAGGAGGGAAAATTGCCCCCAAAATTTCATTAATTTTTCGTTTTTTGATGATAACTCTTGATCGAGATGAGTTAGAACAATAAAAAAAATAAAAAAATTCATCTTCGTCTATAAGACTCACCTTATAAATGGAATAGAAATTTTAAATGGAAAAAAAATTCAACTGTACGTACCTAAGTATATTATATTTAGGTAGACACAGTTGAATTTTTTTAATATTATAAAGAAATCTATCTTTTCTTTCAATCTTAATATTTCAGAAAATACAGAATGCCCATTTTGCCATTTAAATACAGATTTTTGTGAGTCGATGTTTATTTAAATTGACACTTTTTAAACTTTTCCAAGATTAACCATTCTCTATAATGGACATTTTTTTTTCGCGAGATCTACAGTTTGAGAAGCGCTAATCTAAACCATAGTTTTGAAATTAATTGAAAGTATGTACTTATGTACTTACTTATTACTATATAATATTTCTTTAGTAACGTATATCTATATTATACTACATTAATGTACCCATTAAATATTAACAGTCAAAAAAACTAAATTGAATTAACTTTAAACCTGACTTTTTTTTAGTTTCTTAAAAGAATACAGAAGTCGCCCTTTGTTTAATTTTCCTGTACATTGTCGCTTCTTGAGTTTGGTAATTGTCTTTACCACAAATATAAATACAGTTGAAACGACGAATGATTACCTGTGCGTCACCGTTTTCTAATTATAGTCAAAATGTGCCCTATGTTACCCTTTTATCACTATAATCCTGTGAGGAAAAGACAATATTAAAGTCATGTCTTCTAACTTAAAAAAAATACGTTGTTACAAAAGCCTAATTATTAAAAAAAGACAACACTATAGAAAAGTGTAGTAAATACCATTTACTAAATAGGTTTTCAATCAATAAATAATCAATGGTGAAGCTTCACGTCATTACTGATATTCTTTGTGATTTTGGTGTATTTTTTCCTCATTTTTCCAAAAAGTTTCCTTCCAAAGAGTTATCTAATAAAGTAGCACTAATTTTATTAAAATAAAAAAATGCATTTGCCTTCTATTCAAGCGGCCCATAAACATTGGGGATAAAATTTTAGTTCGCAGTTGCACATTTCAGAGTTATCTGGCATCCGTACGGCAGAGGATAATGAACTAAATTTTTAATTATTAATCTCCTGAGGCGAGACAACAGGCACGACCAAAATTGACAAACTTTTTTATCGTCCATATTTTCGATTTGATTCATACGAAATTGATGATGTTTAAATGATGACGCACAGGTAATCATTGGCAGTTTCAACTGTAATTGGTTTCATTTCGATCGCAACTTATACTTGTATGCAAATGTCTTATTGTCAAATGTGACTGAACATTTTAAATTTTCATCAGATCGAGAATCCCAATATTTTGTAGCATAGACAAAAAAAAATATACCGAAACTAGCTACATGTCTCAAGATTTTAAAGAACATCTTTTTAGTTAAATTATAGGTACTGAACGTACAAAAACATTTTTACTAAAAACTATATTCAATTGTTTACATATTATACAGGGCACATAAATGTTTTTACAATACAATTAAAAATAGTTCTATATTAAATTTTAAATAACGTCGTATTAGTAGTATCATTTATCAACAGCTAAAACATGTATACAAGAAGAATAATAAATGATACTGTCAAAAGTCTTATGATCAACAAATAAAATTAATTAAGCGATATTGAAGTTAAAGGCATTTTAGTCCGTTTGCTAACCATCTTCACCTCTTTCACTTTTGATGCGAACCTGAGGGCGTTAACACTTTCTGCGAAACACTCCTCTAGCGGTGATACATTTACGATCATCAAAGTTTTGGAATTACCTCCGAGAGATGACTGGAGTAAATAGGTGAGTTTCGAATTTCTAAAATTTTTTTCGTTGCAGTTTTGTTAAAATTATGGGGGATCTATTTACCTATACGGTACATGTTTTGCTTTATTGTGCAACGCCCCAATTACGTCTCCCAAGGTAGCTAAACTTTTATTTATATTTCTTGTTTCTTTCAATCTGTCTCCTTGGACTGATTGTTTGGCACTTTCCGACCCCGCCAGGTCCACTAGATTAATTGATCCGATGTATGTTAATTCTTTTTGATTATTGCGACCTAAAAAATAATTAATAATATATAAAACAGACAAATGTTTATATTTAACAAAAAATTATATTTTCTTAATAGCCTTGGAATACAATTTATTCTATTTCATTCTAGTTATAATCTGGGTCGGGACCCGCCATTACCACTGCTATTTTTCTTTATAAATAATTACTCCAAGGTAATTAACTAATATCTATTATCTATTATATTATTTCTGGAAGGTGTTTTACTGTTTGTCTCCCTTTTTTTCTTTTAACAGAAAAACAAAGTCAATTTAGATAACAATCCTGGTCCTGCATATGCAAATTTAACAACAAAAGAAACATAAATCAAGCAAATTTGACTGTAAATAAAATAAAAACACTAAAATTTACCTTCAATGTAAATTTTGGTAACGAAATGGGATCGACTACTGTGTTCATTAAAATCAGTAGCCGCTGTCGCTCTAATGCCAGAAGCCTGAATCATAAACTTTTCTAATTCCGTAGGAGATTTCACTGCAACTTTCATAAGATTACTAACTGTGGTTCCTCGGCCCTCGTTAAAATGTATTTCCAGTTTTAGATTATTGTCCCGATTCAAGAGGTCTCGGACATTTTCGTTATATATTTCGATGAAACTTGCCTAAGAAATTAAAAAATAATTAATCCGTAAACCCACCAGTTAGCAGTTTGTATTTTACTTCAACGTTATAAGTCCACCCCAAAGTTTCTAAAAGTGCAATCTTTTCAAATATCATTGCGTTCGTTTGAGGGATCATGCCTCGTTCTCCTTCGGTGCCCTGCATCGTAAACGTTTTTCCTGAGCCGGTTTGGCCGTATGCTAGAACGCACACATTATAACCGTCTAGAGCGGACTGTACCAGTTGGGACAGCTCTTCAAAAATCTAAAAAATTGAAGTTCATATTAAAGTATTAAGTGAAATGCAAAGGCATTAAATTTCAGCAAAGAATTAAGGTTTCTGACCAACTGTGAAACTAAAATGCTATATTTAGTGGTAGAAGTATTACTCCGAAGACAAATTTTTAACTCAAAATCTTACAAGAAAAAAAGTCCAATCCAGTTCATCCAGAACTTCCAACAAAGCAGACAATATAATAAAGTAATAACCATGGCAGGGGAAATATTCGTACTAATTTGATCAAGGATCTATATCTAATGATGCCCACACTACAATTACAGAAGAAACGTGAACTGTAGGAGTAAAATTACAACGTTTTAAAATGGTTGGTATCCATAATTAAGACCTTCTTGCAAAATTATTTCCAAAGAAAAAGTAAGAATTAATTTAACTGCAACAAGTTTCATTTCAAAGGATTTTTTTTTAATCTATCATTCTTATTCAATAAGGTGGGGTGGTCAGAACGGTATGCTGCAGCGAAATCGATCGGATTTTAAGCGGTCGAAAACAAATTTTCATAAGAGTTCAACAAAAAAAACTGTAACGCAAGCTAAAAATGTAATATGGATTCAATAGATTATGCTAACTCATGCGTGCTCCCTTTTACAACGGGAATGGCCGTGTGGGGTTGTTGCGTTACACCATCGAGTTTTCAAAGGAAATATAAGTCTTGAACTCATTAACCTAGAGTTTTCAAATTTGACACAGAAATCAGTCTATTATAAGTGGTTCAAAATTTAAAAAATTGGAGTTTTTATAAAAATTCCGTGTTTAATATCAATTTTAATATATTTTTTCACGCTGAATAGGATGAAATCAAAATTAAGTCACTTGGTCAAACCGCTTTAGAGTTATGACCAAATTTGTGTCCAAAGTCCTAAAATTGGGATGTTACAATAATAGGTTTGTTCGTACATAGTCAAAAACCAGTTTGCAAACTGTCAAAAATGTTCAACCAATTTAATATTGAATTATTTAGTTACTTGTGAATGTTGTTCAATGTTAAAATGGTCGATCATTTTTGACAGTTTGCAAACTGGTTTTTGACTATGTACGAACAAACGTAATGAAATGAAATGTGTTGAGTTATCCCGTAGCACATTTCCTCGCCATTTCAATTTATTTTGGATTATTTATTCAATCAACGTTCATGTATCGATGAATGAAGACCGAACTTACAAATAAACGTCAGGGACCAATATTAATTGAAATAAATGAATGAGCGACAAAATAATGATGCTAGGGTAATTCAGTTACCCTCACGGCCACGTAAGGGTTAATATTCTGTTTCGGAACGTGACAAGAGGTGAATTGGGATGCAGTTATTCCAGAGTAAATAAAAATAGTTTTACGAAACTTTCCAAACCACTCTGGGCTATGTTAAAGGAGTTCATATTTTTAAGAAAATCCATATCCAGAATCCTGCTTAGGGAAATCACTGGAGTTCTACTGTAACTTACGTTGAAGACTTGAAACAGACAGCCATTTCATTAAAAAAGGAGTCTTAGCCTCATTGAACCATTTAATAAATACTTTTATGAGAGTTACTCAAATAAATGAACAAGAGAAATTTAAACTTGTAATTGGATATTTTTTATATACTTGGCAACAATTTAAGAAGTAATTTAAGACGTTTACCTCGTTTTGTTTTGCTTCCTGACTAAATACGCGATCAAACAAAAATTCAGTTTTAGATTCGGTCGGTTTTCCAGTGATCTGATTGACACTTTCTCGATTTTTACCTATTGACAAACAATTGTCTTCTGGAAATTCAAACCGACACGGTATTTTGTCTAATTCACTAGATAACTGAGGTCGTACTCGACAAAATACGCGGATATTTCCTAAAAATGATAAATTAATAAAACGTTTGTGAGCTTCCAATTGGTTTTACCTTTCAAATCCTGAATTGTATTATGCAATATTTTTCTTTCAAGTTCGAATTTGAGCATTTGTTCCTTGTAAAAAGCTAAAGCTTTCGTTAGGTCAGTCCTTTCCTTGTCTGCTGTTTCAAATTGTTCTGAAAATGTGGAATTAATACAAACACTTTTTAAATAGATATTAGACCAACTTGTGATCTTATTAAGTCGGTCTTGAATTTCATTCAATTTCTCTTTTAATTCCTTGTTCTTTTGGAGAACAGTTTGTAGTTCTACATGGGTCTCTTCATATTTCTTTTCTAATTCACTGTTCAGTCTTTTTAGTTGGTCAAATCCTGCGCATTTTTCTTGTAAAATTTTATTTTCATTCTCTTTCTCTTTCAATGCCTGTTCCAATTCCATACAATTGGCTTGAACATAATCATACTCTAAAATATTGGCTTTTAAATAAAACAAAACAAAAATTATAGGAAATAACTCACGAGTTTCCTTAATTCTCAAAATTTTTAGTATCTCTTGTTGTTCCTGATACTTCTCCTTTAATTGTAGGAAGCGGCCTTTATAATCCCACTCAGGAAGCTTCTTTGCCAGTTTTGGCTTAGACTCTCCAACATTATCTGCAGTTTTATTTGGTGGCGCGGGTCTTTTGGTACCCTGCACTACTTTGTTTCTTAAATTGGTGCCAATCAAATCTCTACTCACAATTTTTTTTTGAACGGCTTGACTCTGTTTACAAGTTGTTGATGACTTTAGTAGTCCCGCTTTGAATGTATTGAAATTCACAGGTTTGTTGCGTAAACTGTTCAGATCAGCCACAGATTTGGATCGTCTACGAAGCATCGGAGCCCTAGTCATAGGATTTAGATCCATACTGGAGGGTGGAGCCTCATGAGATCTAATAGCTGTTTTTACGAAATTAGAATTTTGACTGTTTAACGTACGACTGCTATTAGGAATCGGTAACTTCGACATAGTAATATTATATAAATTATCTTTTAAAACTAGACGTTACACTGCGTAAGGTGCTAACAGAAACATTTAAATGTACACAGCCGTTACAACTGGTGCTGCCAACTGCTCTTGGGTATACGCTTGAAAGTCCCTAGAAATAAAATTAAACAATCATTTAATATTCAAATACTTTGACAGCCACATATATTAGCTTTAAACTGGTATTTTTCAATATCGACTCTTATAAGAAAATTGCAATGAGGATGAAAAGATGAAAATTCATGTTGTTCACAGTCCACCTCCTAATAAATATTCCAACTAATTTCAATTATTGGCATCACTGCAGTATGATGACCTTGCTTAAGAACTTTGACACTTGCAAGTTAGATCATATCTCCATCTTTGTTACAAATAACATTCGATCCTTTTTCTATTTAAAAATTACTGGGACACAAATTTTTTTTAAGTATTTTTAAAGAAAAATCTTTTTTTATGAAAATATAAAAAAAAATTAGCGCATAAAAGGTATGTTTCATTTTAATGCCTATGTTGAAAATTCTAAATTATCCAGAATATGTAGTATCCGGGAATAATAAGGGCTGTATTAATAGTCGCACCTTAAGTCTTCCTCAGCACTCATGTCTTCCTTGACCAATAAGGAGTGTTTGTTTGCAATGAATAGTCGTTCCTCATTGGTCAAGGAAGACATGAGTGCTGAGGAAGACTTAAGGTGCGACTATTAATACGGCTCTAAGTGAGAATATAACAATAAATTAATTTCTTTTATGCGTGTACCGACATACGAAATATAAAAACAGGAATTTATAAAAATTAGCTTAAAAACTAATCGCATCCATTATTTAAGTAAATGTTGACTTTTGTCGGTGTTTTTATTTTTTCTTAATTTAGTCTCGGTAAATCAAAAAATTGATTTTTTGCGAAATTCTCACTTATTATTGGCGATTATTATAATATGAAATATCTACTGACAAATAAACAAATTCTAATTTAAGTTCTAAAGTTAGTTTGTTATGCAGATTAAAAATACATACATTCGGCAACGGCCATACCACGTTGGTACACCAGTTCCCGTCTGATCACTGAAGTTAAGCAACGTCGGGCGTGGTTAGTACTTGGATGGGTGACCGCTTGGGAACACCACGTGTCGTTGTCTCTTTTTTTATTTTTGTATATATGTATTAATCAATCTTTAATAAACCATGAGATATACAGGATGTTTCATTATTCGTTGCACCGTTAAAAAACAATGGTGCTTTGAAAGTTGAAACACCAGTAGTGTAAATTTCAAGCTTTCATTTTTCAAAATCTTTATCACACATTGTTCTGAAAAATAATTATTTTTCACCTATTATAATAGGACGTATACAATTACGTTATGTAACAAATTAAATATCCAAAGCTAATAAACTAAAATAAGTATAATTCTTTAACTTCTCAAACTCACTCTTTTATGTAAAAATTACTTTTTGACAAAACAATAATGCCAAACAATCGTTCTAGGAGAGAAACAGTAACTTTTAGCAAGCGTTATTATACAGGATATGTATAAATTGACGAAAAAGCTTCATGTGGTGATGTTCGTCCAGAAATTCTGAATCGAAAACGTTAATATAAAAGTGCCCTTTCGCACGTTTCGTATTTTTTTTAGAAGTTTCCAAATTTTAAAAATCTATATGAGTAACAATGATCCATGTCGGTGTTTGCGAATAAAAAACATTAAAATGGCAGTCAAACATTATTTTTTTATGCATAGTATTTATGAGTGGTGCTTCTCCATCTCATAATTTATTGTAAATTTTGCTCGAAAATTGGGTAATATTTGTCTGATCGAAATCTATTATGATGGAAATTTGATGAGGCTTCAATAAAAAATGGTTTATTTAAATTAACTTTTGAGTTTAAATTTAGGTGAACCTTTAAGGTAGAAGAGTCAATGAAGTTAGATGAATTTTTTTAGATTTTTTAAATCCTTTTGGTATAATGTTTTAGGCGCCAATCGTAAACGATCCACGTTTACAGAGAAAACTTGCACAGAAAACGGTTACAAAGGATTAAAATATGATTTCGGAAAATTTAATTGAATGGTATATTTCGAAAAAGGGTCATGTCCTGAAAATCAAATTTTACAGAAAATGAAAAAAATGTGTGTACTGTCCACTATTTGACTTATCTCTGTCAGATTTTGCCTAAACACTCTATTAATCAGTTATTTATAATTATTGACGTTATCAACCTTTCAAAATCTTATCTTTTCCAATAAATCAAATTTAAGTGGTTGGATATGACTCCTTTTCGAAATTTTCAATCAAAGATGTTAATATTTTAGTGAATAAATACGCTAATTTGTCAATGACACTATTAACTCAGAAAATGTGATAAAGAAATACTTGTACTTAATCAAATTGCCTATTGGTGAATAGAAGCTATTTTTAAAGATATTCTTATTTTTTGAAGAATATTTTTCTGACGCTCTATTGAGTAATTTTAAAGACATGTATTTGGCGGAATATTTAATGTTCCATTACTCATTCACGTACAGCCCATCTGCAATCCAGATTTGGCAAACTACAGTTAATTTATGTACAGTTGCCGACACATAAAAGTAAAAAAAACACATGTCGTCGCACTCTTTGTTGAGACAGTTAGATGCGCTGCAAATTTTTAAGAATTTCCTCTTCATCTTCCACAACATACACCGGGGGTCTTCCGACATCTCGTTGTTGTGGCTGAGCATTACCGGTTTCTCGAATTCACCAATACACTCCATCGGACACACCTATATTAGGTTTTTGGCGATTAGGAAACCAGATATTCAGCAGATATTCACGACAAGCATCTGCAGAGTTGCCGTTGCAATATCCAAAACAAAAGATGTCAGCGTATTCATCGTTGAAAAAGATTATTATATACGACAACGATCTTAGTTGGGTCTTGCAGTTATAATAGGAGTCGTAGCTTACTTACAGTGTAAATAAACTTTAATAGATGTCATATCCTCGGGAAAATAATCAATCATAGAATCCAGTTCATTAGCCATATAAGGGCAATCGAAAATTTGTTCTGTGTAACTTAATACTTTAGTCATGGTTTTTATTACCTTTTTTAAAATCTAGAGATAAGATTTAAAATGCCAAATGTGCTAATGATTTAAAAAAAAATAATGAAAGATATTAATAAAAACCAAAATTTGAAATGTTTCCGACTCTCATTTTAAAATATGTACCTTCGGTTCGGCGCAAAACAGATCCGAGCTCATGCCATAAAACATCCCTTTACACATTTATTACATAAATAACTATTTCAAGAGAAGGAAATAAACTTTTTATTGTTACTACATATTCATGTGTTTTGCTGTTTATTTTTAATTTACAATTTGCCTTGATATACAAAAATATGTATTTAAGGTTACCCTGTTAGTGTTCTGATAAATCTCAGACGTATTTGGAATTTAAATTGTAATTTAACTCAAAATGGACACTTTGATTTATGTCACTTTACTTGTGCACAGGCAACTTCATTTAACAAGTTTTTTATAAGTAACGTCTCAGTGCTCTAGGCCATGTAATTTACATACTTAATTGAATACTAAAACCTTGTTTCGTAACTTTTTTCATTTTTTGGGGTTCTTTTCATAACATTAACAATTGTCTTCCATTTACTCAAATCGAAATTTTCTTCACAACGCAACAAAAAAACTTATAAAATTTGCCCGAAGGGTTGATTTTCTATTCTGAAATTTGGATTTACCATCTCCATGGTGAAGATAATTAAAAGCTGGAATAAATTTCGGAATTTATGGTTGGGACAAACGGGCTTCAAAGATATAAGACTTTTTATAGTACAGGATGTCCAGCGGCAAAGTTTATTTTTTAATTTAAAATAAAAATTTTATTTCTTAAGATGTTTTATTGAAAAAAGTTACAAAATAAACTTCAAACTTAGGGAAATCATTTGTGGAAAAATACATCCATCAAATGACGCCCCTTACTTCGTATCAATTTTTCCAGACAAAATTGAAAATTGTGCATCACGCAGCACAAGTGATTGCAAGATTCTTTCAACATATTCAAAGTGCTTTCTCATAAACTTTTAAGTTAAGGTAAAAAAATTAAGAGATTAAATCCGGGCTACGGGAAGGCCAATTAAGAGTCTCTCTCTCCGAAATTTTGAATTTTTTGTGACCCTCTTTGATTTTTTTTTATAGGGATATCTTAAATCAAAAGTGTATGAGAGTGCATTATCCACTTTGAATATATACAACATCCTGTACGGAAAAAAACAAGCTGTTCAAACAGAAGAAGCTCTAAGGAAGACCACTATTTCCTTCACATGATAGGTGTCATTGATAATTTAATAATTTTTTTTTGACCAGCTTGATAATCTAGTTAGCGATAATATAAACTGAGTTATCGAGAAAGTACCTTCCTTGAAAAATTTTAGCAAATTGTCTACGCTGCTGAAATTTTCACAGAATCATTCCTCGTACTCTTCTTCATACCACTCAGTGAAAAATTATCACGCAGTTGTTTTTCCGAGAGAACGAAAAAATGAATTCTGTGTATTTAGATTAAAATCCTAATTTTTTGTTCTCTCGGAATTTTTTTGTTCTCTTGTTCTATTGAATAACTGTACTTAATGGCTTTAAAAAGAGCATCTAGCAAGAAATGGTTAAGGAATCAGAATTGTAGAAATGATATATTTTTAGGGCTGATTTTCATAGAATAAAAGGTATTTAGATAATGGAATTACGGAGTAGTACTAATTAGTAAAAAAATACTATAAAACGGGAAGCTTCTAACAAAAAATATTTAAACCAGACAATAAGACTGTCATATTGGTCAATTATTTGGAACGATTCATGAATGATAAAGTCATCAACAAAAGATGTGGATATGTACGTCATTAGAAAATCTGGTGAAAGAATTTTTATTTTCCATTACGATTCCCAATTTTACCATGATGAACTGGGACTCACATATAAAAGTTGTAAGTTAGCCCTCAAGCTATCTCGATTTAAGGCTTTTAACTCTGGCAAAACTAAAACAAAAATCTAATGTCATCACATTCAACAATATTCTCAGAAATATTAACAATATAGTTTATTATGCAGTTGATCAGACTGAAGTTTCAATTCCATAAATGACATAATTTCGACTGGAACCATAATCTAAATGATCATAGTTCAAGTGAACACTTATAGTTTCATTTAAGTAGAACCCTTCTGGATCTCCAGCCACTACAACGAAATCCCAATTTTTATACGTTTTCTCCAATCTATGCTGTACAGTATCTAGAACAGAATTGGGTTTTGTCAGTTCCGCATCCACCAAGGTTTCCAGAAATTCTTGCAACATATCACCATCAACATCTTCAGAAGTATCCTCGATGGAAGCCTAAATAAAAAAAATATCCGTAATGTCTTAACAAAAATGATTTTTTTGTGGTATTAATACCAGTGTCCCATAGAATTTTATTGAGGATGAAGAGGAGTTGTTTTCCATATTGTATGTTAAAGTGCTACTAAATGGTTCTCTGTTGACAATATCTTGGACATATTCCCATTCTAAGTCGTTCAAAGTTTGGTTTAGATAAGTGAAATCTTCATTACTTACCATCTTAAATAAATTTAAAAAAGATCTGTTTTATGAGTAAACATTATTTTATACCAAAAGGGTTTTATTAATAAAAAGCCTTCCTTCCAAACGGCCCATTTTATTGAATCTTTCCACATCTAGTTCTAAGTCTGAATCGAAATTCTGTATTACATCCCTTAAATTACGCACCTCCTGTGCGTCAAAGGTCTCTCCGGGCAGACTCTCGCCTTCCAACAAAGGCACATCCGCATGAGACTAACAAAGTAATAAAAACTATAATTAGGTAGTAAGGTTTTTTCTGTTACCTCAAATGGAACGAAGAGTTCAATGATTCTGACTTCTTGAAGACTACCATTATCCTGATAAATATTTTGGCTGCCAATTAAAGTGACATTCGCTATACCATTTTCTTTTAAGGTTTCCAAGAGGCTAGTGATAATTTCCAGTTGATCGGTAAGTTTTGGTGTTCTATCTAAACGTACGAGTTCTTGAAGTTGAGGCCATAGCTGGTCGCTTTGGGCTACAGCCAACAATGCAAGCAATACAACCGTAAATCTTCGCGCTAACATTATTACTAAATAGGAAGTGATGACCTTTTTTAAAGGTTATTGACAAGAGAGTGTTGCACTTTTATTCAAAAAAATTATGTAAGAGCAAAGGCCTTCCCTAAGATAACCTCTTGGTCGTTAAAAATATTTCTTCAAAACCAATCGGGCAATGGCTCTGTATCTCCGTTTCTTGTTTCTGGTACTATTTAATTATCTGGTAAGATTCCTATTTCCGACAAGATAGAATATTTATTCAAATCTTTCAGGTGGCAAATGCATATCACGCAAGTAGCGAAGAAGAGTTTTCAAAAGAAACGGTTCCACTGAAAAAGTTTGTTAAAATCCTTAATAAACATGGTCTAAACCTAACAATAATAGGTCGACATGACGACTACTATCCTCAAAATGGACATTTGAGAGAGTCATTTACTCTAACGTGGAGTTTGCCTTTGAACAATGTAAGTTTGAATATTTAAATTCATTGTTAACTCTCCTTTTTTAAGGTATTTTTAACCAAACCTACATTAGAAATAAATGGCCAGAATATTAAAGTGAGTTTTAACAAGTTGTCTTTCTTAGGATTTACATGTTTTTGGTTTATAGGCCATCGATGTATCTAATGGGGATTTTTTAAAAGAAATTAATGGACGAAAAAAATTGGATCTATCTGAAAATGGAAAAACCATTTACAATTTCCAAAATGATACTGATACAGTTCAAGTGGTTTTTACAAAAACAAAAGTGTATTTGTTAATGTTTCAATTAAAAACATTTTAACTTAATCTATTTTTAGGTAAAAGAAGTTGAAATTTCTGCAGATTTTCCGTTGGAAGTCCTTCAAGAGCTCAACATCCTTCTGCCAAGGTTAGCATATTCAATTGAAGACGCTAATCTGTTGACTCGCCTAATTGTTGAAAATTTAAACAAACAATTTAACCCTAAAAAATTTAAAATTTTACTAGGAACTTCGAAAGTTTCCCTTGGAGGAAAGCCTTATGCCAAATTGGAAGTTGGTAACGACAATGTAGTAATATTTGTAACCAACTGAATGGTTTTATTTATTTGGGCAATTTTTTTAAAACAATAAAATTAAATTACTTTTGACCGACTAATTCAAAACCTTCAATGTCGTAATATCCTTCAGATTCGCTAGTTGTTTCATCTTTTAAAGCTTCCTCAATGTCGAAAAGTTCACTGGATTCATCGCTTTCCGCAGCCAAACTCGGAATTTCATCTACAAAACACCATATGTTCAATAGGTCCATACCTCATGATTTCACCTTACTAAGACTTTTGTTGGTCAATTGGGAGGTCTTTTCCATTAATTCATCCAAACAACGTTGCCAATAGGCAGCGCAACTTATGGCTTCAGTGAGAGCTTGAAGCGTGTCATGAGCCACCACAACGTTAGTAATCAGGTGATCTTGCAGACATTTGTCACAACAATTCACTTGCTTCTGGTGGAAATTTTCCATGATTGTTTCAGATATATCTGAGAAAAATTTTCCTTGAAATAATAGGGGCATTTGAGTTTTAAGTACCTTTGACGTGGGCACTGTACTGTCGCCAAGCCACCACAGACTCTTCAGTTTCTTTAATGAATTTCCTCCATTCTGATTTCTGTAAAACCTTTTTCTGACCATTTTCTTCTAAGACATCACCTCGAACGATGGATGCGAATTCTCTTATATTATGAATCACGGAACTCATCTGGAAAATTTACTATGAGGTTCTTAATGATTGAAACATTTCAAGATTGTTACCCATTGAGTCCAATTGTGAGCGTTATGAGTGATTTCTAATAGCCAAATGGCCCATGTTTTAAGCGACAAACAGCATACTGTGTTTGGAGAATGTTCAAACACTTTGGATGGTTTGTGTCCTTTAATAACCTTTTTCTCAGTACTACAAAACTCTAAATCAACTTAATTCCCATAATAAAAATAGTCGAAATACCGGGAAATTACACGAGATGGGATTTCTCTTTGTTTTTCGAGAACTTTTCCAGGTTCAACAGTCAGAGGTGGAGCAACATACTCTCTGTCTTTTTCTTTGGTTGGAATGACTTCTCCAAAATCTTCCGGTTCTTCCTCGAATTCAGACCCAAAATCAAAACCTTCCTCATCCGTCATGTCTGAGTAATCACCTGGTAATTCTGACTTATCTTCAGCTTCTTTTTCATGATCGTCAATCATTTCAAAGCTCGTCGGCCTCTGTTGTATTTCACCTAAAAAGATATTAATAAATTTCATACAGTTCACAATCAACGGATCTTTGATGTAAGGTGACAAATGTTCTGATTAATATGCGAAATTCGAATAATGAAATAGTATAATATAATAAATAATTCGTTCTCTCTCTTAAACGTTCAAAACGGGCTTAAACTAATACAGACGTTTGTTTTGGTAAAGACTTGTAGTCGTGAATAAACGTGTGTGTAAGACGAAGACAAACGTTATTTTTCAAATTATTTCTTTAGTATTATTTCCAGTAACGTCGAGTGGTGGTGAATATATTTTCGAGTGCATCAGTGAACTTATTGTTTTCTGAGTTTTATTATAAATAAATTTAAATTTCTAAATCATAATCTAAAACAGTTCTTGTCAGTTGTTTTTAATTAAAATTACTTTAACTGCGAAATTTTGTTTTAGTGTGTTTTTTCTCTGATTAAAATTAAGCTTGGTGAGGTGCTGATTTGTCAGCAAATTGCATCTGATGCTAACCAGTCATTATCGATCGGTCACCTGACATCAAAGATCCATTGCTTCAACTGTAGTTTTTAATTTCACCTTCTTCTTCTTCTTCTTTTGATTCAACGTTATCAGTTTCTTTCTTTTCAACTTCTTTGGCACCAGACTCTAGTTCTTTTGTGGCCTCATCTAAAGCTCCGTATTGTTCAGCAGTGGCTGCGCTGTCTTGGTTGTCACTACTTGAAACCTCCCTTCCTTGTCCTTTAGGAACATCTTTTGCTGCACCATCTGAACCTAAGATTTCTTTACTAATTGCAGCAATGGGTTCATATTTATCATCTGAAATTTCTACTTTTTGTTTAAGCATATCTTTTGTTGCATCATTTGAATGCAACAAAATACCTTCTTTAATAGTTACAGCAGTGGCTGCATCTGTACCATCTGAAGTTTCTCGTTGTTCAGGGATATCATCTTTTTTATCCTTTGTAGTTTCACCATCCACAGCCATTCTATTATTTTCAATGTCAGGAGATTCCGGTTGATCAGTTACGATTTCATCTTACCTGTCTTTCTCTGTAGTTTCACCATCTACAGCCATTTCTTTATTTTCAGGAGATTCCGTTTGATCATGCGATTCATTTTGCCTGTCTTCCTCGATATTATCAACAGAACTACCTTTCTCATCTTGTCCAGCTCCTTCTTCTTCGCCTTTTGTATTATCATCTTCGCTAATAAAAGGTTCTAATTGGTCTTGATTTGGTTGAAACATGGCTTTAGGCTTCTTAACAATGAAATCGCCTAGAAAAGTGGATACTTCGTGTATTTTTTGTAGAATTTTCTCATCCACATTCTCTGGATCGTTTTGCATTGCCCATTTGATGATTAATTCTTCCAGGAAGGGCTTTTCTCCTTCAGACTCGATTAAATCATCTCGCAATTCTGAAATTATTGCTATTTAAAAAAATAATTTTCAATGGTAGCAGTAAATGACCTTTCAATCTAAGTAATACATCCCGATAAGTTACGTCTGGCATTTTTTCAACATCTATGTAGCTGTCCAAGAAATCGTCTGGGCTGTTGGCAAGAATCTGGATTAGGAGTTGTAGAGAGTCCATGTCTAGAGTGTGAACCAACTTTTAGAAATTTTCGTTATTTAAAAATAGGGGCGACTGGGATTGGTTACCACAAAGTTCATTTCTTTTTTTGTATACGTTCTCTGAGACACAATGTTCGTCACTACTTGTGTTTTAATCATGTAACTCGGTGTGTACTTATATATTTCTATTTCTTGATAAGTTTGTTTTCTGTCTATAAAAATATTGATGAACATCAACTAATATTTTTTTCAAGTTGAATAACTTTTTTATGTTGACTGAGTAGTTTTACTTTATTCTAATCTTTAATTTAATATTAATGTTATACTATTACCTTATTTTTCTACATATATAGGGTAGGTTTAAATATTTCATTTAATAGTATTCTAAAAATAAAAATTGTTTTCTAATCTGTGACAATCAACCCATGATCGGGGTAAGGTGTCACACAATTTCTAAATAAAAACATCACTTTTTTATGTAAATGTACAATTTACCAAGTTTAAAATATGACCTTAATGCAAGAGTTTCGAAGGAGATAAGCAACATTTAATAAAAGGTTACTTTTCTTGTTGAAATTTAAAAAGTGTAACTTTTGTGACAATCAGCCCCGGTCTTACCTACTGTATGGTAAAGAAACATCTTAGATTACTCTCTTGTACATACGTTCTCCCTGTCCAAGTATAAACAAACTTTCTATGATATCCTCTCCAGCTTCTTGATCACTTAGTTGATGGTCCAGATCAAAATCTTCTTCTCCAAAATCGGGAGCAAACAATTGAGAATCTCGAATCTCTTCTTCGGAGGAAGATTCGTAGTCTGATTCTCCTTCATATTCTCCCTCTGACAGTGAAGCAATGGAAAGTGGAGGAATGTCCACATCTGAATCTATTGCTTGGACGTCAACGAATTTCGTGAGAGTGTCTAACCAAACGGCAAACTTATCCGAAACTTCGATAATGGTTTTTTTGTAGTGATTTTTTGTTTTTCGACTGCATTTCTTTACCATTTTGGTTTGCTCCAGACGATCCAAAATAGCTGGAAATGTATTATTACAAATTAAACATGTTACAAATTTAATTACCAGATACCATCGGAAAGTAGTAGTTGCTTGTAATTTAAAGCAAACAACGGTTCATCCTTAATGTAATCAATGATTTGAGCGGCAACCATTTCAATATGAGCTTGCATCCAATCGGAATTTTTTTTAGTTTCCCTTTTTTTTTCTCTAAATTTCGTTTCTTTTTCAGTTCTTTTCGTTTTTGTCTGAAAGTTATAAACTCAATAAATGGGGATTGCTGTCCGATCTTAAATATCTCTTTTCAAAGGATTTTATAAATGACATTTATTTAATAATCCTAAAGGCATCTTTACAGGGAATAGTACAATTACCTTTAAAGAAATCAGTGTGATTTCTAGAGGAAATTCTATTTCATAACCAGTTATGTTCTTTCTGGGATATATATACTATATATATATATTTGAGGGTTTAATTTTCAATTTAGTGTTCAATTGAGAATTCGTATTGTGCTGTTTGTTTATACAATATATGTCGCACCCTGAAAACAACAGTGTCACTATACAAAAATTTTCACTTTTGAGTTATTTCGAGATTCGAATTCTACTGCTAAAACATCATTGTATAAATTGCGTTTTTACCTTAAATCAGCATAATTACCATAAATGGCGTAAATGTTAATTAGTACTTTATAAGAATAGACCTTGGCTTAGACTGAAACAATGACTCTATACTAATTGTGTCAAAGCAGTTAAACCAAATCCATAACACTAATAACACTTCACATATTCCGAAATTTTATTAAAAGACCAGAGAATTAGTAATAAATATATAATATTTAGTAATAAAACTAAAAAACGCTTTATTGCAAAACCTACAATTTAGCATAGTGACACTGTTGTTTTCAGGGTGCGATGTATAGACGTATACTATATTGGTAAACAAAACGTCAGATATAAAAACTTTTGGACCAGAGTATGTAAATCAAAAACTAAAGATTTGAGGTGAATCTGCCATTGGTAGCTGTTCCAGTAGAGTAACCATTCTAAAACTGACCATTTATGGGCACTATATACATAGTTCAGTTTATCATAGTATATTCCAGTTTATCCC
>JABRWK010000034.1:404901-507315 GCA_013372445.1 Hypothenemus hampei | reverse complement strand
GAAAACAACAGTGTCACTATACAAAAATTTTCACTTTTGAGTTATTTCGAGATTCGAATTCTACTGCTAAAACATCATTGTATAAATTGCGTTTTTACCTTAAATCAGCATAATTACCATAAATGGCGTAAATGTTAATTAGTACTTTATAAGAATAGACCTTGGCTTAGACTGAAACAATGACTCTATACTAATTGTGTCAAAGCAGTTAAACCAAATCCATAACACTAATAACACTTCACATATTCCGAAATTTTATTAAAAGACCAGAGAATTAGTAATAAATATATAATATTTAGTAATAAAACTAAAAAACGCTTTATTGCAAAACCTACAATTTAGCATAGTGACACTGTTGTTTTCAGGGTGCGATGTATAGACGTATACTATATTGGTAAACAAAACGTCAGATATAAAAACTTTTGGACCAGAGTATGTAAATCAAAAACTAAAGATTTGAGGTGAATCTGCCATTGGTAGCTGTTCCAGTAGAGTAACCATTCTAAAACTGACCATTTATGGGCACTATATACATAGTTCAGTTTATCATAGTATATTCCAGTTTATCCCATGAGACAGATGAGTCTATTATACAACAGTTCTGTTACTCCACTGGAGAAAAAATAATAAAATGATAACAAAACTTATTACTTGAAAATAAATCGTCACCTATCTAGCCTCTTATAATAATATCTCGCAGCTTTAGGCTCTAGATTTTGATCAGTATGTAGAATTTCTTCAAAGCGTATTAGCATTTCGGCAGGTAAGAAATTGGCATAGTCTTTCCAGTTAGCGAAAACCTGCAAATATACATGAAAATAAATTTGGTGTTCATATGTTTTCTGTTCACGTACTCTTCGTTTGTTAGGCACAGCCAACTGGATAAACCTAGGAGGACAAGGCTCTAATTCACACCTTTTTTTGATTTTTTTCTTTTTGAGCTCTTCACTAAATTTCGGATTGGGAACTGCCAGAAAGTCCATATATTCGTTTTGCGACCAAACGTTTCTCTGTAATAAGGTGGGCTTCTCCATAGCTACTATCTGTTTCCTTTTCTTGGATGCAACATTTTTGTTTTTAAAATCTAAAAAAAGATAATTTTATTAATTTCAAGGGCTGTTTTTCATAATGTTTCATGCGAGCACTTTCGTTGTCTTTTTTCTCCGGCTGTCCGTTATCAGCCATTTCCTTTTCGTTTTTGCTCATCTTTGCCTTGATTTTTCCACGTAAAAGCATCCTTGCTCGGCACAATTCGAATGGTATATTTATAGGCGAATGCATGGGTAAAATAGGGTTGCTTTTTTCATTTTCCTTATAATTGCGGTACTTGAGACCCCATAAAAGCTCATTTTGAATGTTTAAGAGCTTCTCTTCAAGACTAAGACTTCCACTCGACCGAACGGAGTCGTACATATTAATTTTGTGTTCGCAAATCGACATTTTTGGACAAGAAATTTTGAAAAAGACGAAATTCTTTTTAAAAATTACAGGAAACTTCAAATGTGACAAAATAGAAACACGTGAAAATTTTTTTCGACGTACATTGAAACCACAGATGGATCATTCCACGTCAAGTCGGACAGCAAAATACCTCAATGATTTTGATTTTAATGAAATTATAACGGAATAATAATGGAATCCAAATATGCAATTATATCCATTTACCTTAAAAAATACTTTTAGGCCCTGAGTACGTTCCTAATCACATCAGGTGTTATATCCCGAATTTTTTTATTTCAATTGTATATTTGGATTCCATTATTAATGTTAAACAATTTTTCATAATAACAATGAGCGATAATATAAAAAACAAAGGTGGTTTACTCTTGCGAGAAATTAATGTTTTTCGCCATACCTCGTATACAGCTAATTCAATTAACTGTATCGTATTTATGTATTTTTTTATATTTACATATTTTTGAAGATGTCCGTTAGTATTCATTAAATGTAGCTCTTTTTATTATACGAAATTTTCTTCTACGACCTGCCGTTCCGAAGTTATTGCGCGCGCACTTCTATTTAAACAGTAGTTATAACTTTTATTAGAAACATTGAATGAAATTCTGGCTTGCGCAATTGCTTTAAGTAATATTTTCTGTATAATATAGTAAAAATTGAATGAAAAAGGTCGAGGCGTGTAAGAACTGGGGGAAAAAAGTGAAATTTCCGAAAAAAAAGACTTTTTTTTCGGACCTTGACAGATTGATAGGGAATTGAAAGAGGAACATTTTGCTTTTTTTTCATTGATTTAAGTTATTAGGGTCCAAAGTTTTTGACAAAAAACGAAAAATTGACGAAACTTTGGGGGTGGTTTTCACCCCTTAAACCCTGCCGAGAGCACCTAAAAAAATACGTGTTTATTATTTTAGTCTAAAGTAGGTATATACAAAATTTCATCAAAATCGGACGGGGGCACCTCGAGAGGTTCCCTTGTCAGTGCCAAAAAGGGGAACCAGCGGAAATCGCTATTAGAGTTCTAGAAAAAAGAATTAAAGTCTATTGACCAGTGTCGAGCTGTGGTAGGTGAGAGCTAAGGTAGGAGAGATCTTTTTTTGTGAAATATTGTTTTTCATTTCTGAGAGTATCTATACAGGGTGTCCCGAAATTCACGCCCCTGCTTTTAGGACGTGATTCAGGAAGTAAAAACAAGTTGAAAATGAAGTATTGAAACTTTGCACACCCTGTATATTTATACTTTTATCACACAATTTCCTCCTGGTTTTTTTTTTCAATAACTTCCTACATAATGAGGTTAACCTAAATTTCATCTATTAAGCATCTGTGTTGATTTTTATTAAAATTCCTTTTTAAGGAAAATTATGTCGGATCCTGAGGACCCAGGCGGGGGTGATAATCCCTCGGCGGGGACTTCGTCAATTTTAGATAATTTATCGACAAAAGATAATTTAAATTCTGATTGGAATAAAATGATTGAACAAGAGAACATGGAAACGAATTCTAACACCAATAAAAACCATCAAAAAAGAAAATTTGTTTTTTACAATGAATACGCTCGTGGTCCTTTTATTGTTTATGTGGAGCGCCACGTTGCTAGTGGAGTGTCAGCGCTAAAATTGGTAAATATTCGCATTGCGAAGAAATATTTCAAATGAAGTTAAATCAAATTGTAAAATATGAGATTAAGGGTAATAATAGGGCCTCATATACTGTTGAAATGTAATAAATTTTCAAGTGTTGCGTTAATTTTGTCCACGAGATTATTAATATCAATTTTTCTGGAATATTTCTCGATGTGGGTTTTTTTCACGGTGGTACAATTACCCAACCACTTACACAGGCACTGAGAAATTGTGTTAAGATAAATAGTTACGTTTATTGCTGAAAGATGCTCTTTAGATGGTTTTCCAAGACTAGGATAGTCCCTAAATTGTCTAGTTTTTAATTTATGTTTTGTCATAACTGTGTTCCGTCGTTCGCATTCATGTAAATAAAATCTATTTTTGTTTTTACTATCCTGATTTTATTTATTAAATAAAAATCTTAGTAAGATACAATTCATAATTGTGTCGTTATTAACAATCGTGGCCTATGGTGGATGCATTGCCTTAAGATAAATAGCCATTGAGAAATGGTCCTAAAAAGAGACGTTATTGTTATTTTGGTATTTTGCGTTCATTACCGTATTAGTATTAATGTTATTATATGCTATGTCATTGTATTATAAATTGAACTTCATTATTAGTAATGTAATCGCTTTATGATGAAATTGTCACGAATCCAATTACACCATAACTGCCTACCATCAACTTCGGAATTTCAACTAGTGTATAATATTACTGTGTTTACCCAACGTCTAAAAGAATTTATGATAACAATATCGTCCAGCGTTGCAGACAAAGTTCTTTATGATCGACGCAACCCTAAACCAAAGCAACGAATACTACTAATGATTGATGATGGCCCGACACTCATAACTCCAGAAAAATAGTTGTCAAAACGCACTAATTATCTGTACAAAAGACGTGAAATCTGCGAAAAGTCCTATAACTAGATCTTCCCGCAGAATTCAAACCCAGTACATTTGACTTCTACATCCTTTGGAATCCCCAAGCAACCAATGACCTATCAGTACGGTCCTTTTCTTCTAATACGAGACTACTTGAAATTGTAACGGATGGGATATGACATTGAAAATAATGTATTTTTGCAATTTTTTAGAGGATCCAGTGAATGAATAGTATGACAGCATGTCAACAACGTCGCCAATAGGAACAACCATTCATAGGAGGACGGCAATCATGGATGTCGACATTTAAATTTCAACTAAATCTAACAATCATTTTGTATAAAGATAAAACTAATCGATAAATTTAAAAAATTCATCTCTTAAAGTTTAAAAAAGGGGGGTGGGGTGGTGGTGGTAAAGATGGAGACAATTTACATCCGCACTGTATATGAATGCGCAACAAAGCAATGGGGCTGAACATTAACTCATGTCATGTTTGCCTGTAATACTAACATACAACACTCAAGAAAATTTTTGACTTTTGTGTTAGAAAATGACAGAGAACCGAATTTAGCAATTGAAGCTAATCTGCTACTGTCTACCGCCGACAGACAGCTATGCGCTCCGAAAAAAATACGAAATAAAGCAATCGAAATTATAAATATTAAGCTATCGAGCAGTAAAAAACGATACTACGATAAGCACAGGCACGTCGAATATAAAAAGGTAAATGTTCTCAAAGTATTCAGCTCAGCCTCGTAAGCCAAATAGGAAGAAGCGAAAAGTTTCTTTTACGATGATTTGGTCCTTATTACGCCACAAACTATGTATATCTGACGTAGACTATGAAATCCAAATGAGTACGAATAAGAATTCAAAGAAAAACGTGATCCACGTTAGCAGAATACTAAAATACTACGAAACCTGCACCTCGGAAGCTGTTCCTCTCGTCTTAAATAAGGGAAATCTTCTTAAAATACGTCACAACTCATATGATTCAGAATAACGTTTATATTTCATAGGTAGAGTATTGTTCAGACAGTACCATACCAATTTATGTAGTGTGTGTGTTTATATGGACTACCCTTTCGTTCACAAACATCGAAGGATTGACATCGATGTTACTCTAAAATGGGCACATATTGACGTTATACCTGTATATCTTATAACAAAAAAATAACAGGAAGGACGATTCTTATCGTTAATGTTACGTAATTGTGCTAATAAACTCTAATGCTTTAGAAGAAATTTTGGTTCCTACGACCCTCTGTAATTCATTTCCAGTCATACCACTGCCAATGGTTCCGGGGAGGAAATGAGAAGGCTCCTTAGGAGTCTCTTGACTTCTCGCATACGCCGGATCCCTCCTACAACAATTATCGGTAAATTCGCCTCATTTGACCTACTCAATAAGCCATTTCCACTCTCAAAAATGTCTCTATAGTCGTAAGTGTAGTAAGTCCTCTTCCCGCTATCGGTAATCTTACAAAATTTATTGGAAGTATACATGATTTCTTTTTAAGAAAAAGAAGAAAAGATATAAATAGAACACACCCACTATCGAGAATTGAGCAAAGATTAACGAATAAATACACAAATGAAAAAATTAGCAACGCTAGAAAATTTTCCAACCCCTTTTTTACCAACAATGCCATTTACACTCTAAACAAGTGTCTATTGTTTCTGTATTGAAAAATCTACAGTTTGAATAGAGCCTTCTGCTGGTGCGTTATTTAAAGGTGTTAGAATTAACGTACTAGGACCATTTAGGGGGTTATTCAAATAATACGGTCATAGTAGTGGCCACCGTTACCAAACGTAAAAGCCGATCCGATAGCCCAATTCATCATAGAGAATATCGTCACCAGACATAGAACACCCTTCTTATTAAGGGACAGAGAAAAGATCTATTAATCTGAGCTCGACAGGGGAACTGATAAACAAATTGGGAATAGTCAAGCAATTCACCACGGCTTATCATATGAGTAATATTGATTTTACCAAAAAACTCAATAGCAAATTAGCACCTTGCGATCTAATTGGGATAAATATTTGAGTTGTCATGTTTGCATATGTATAATAGAATTCAACAAAGTTCTTTCCTTTTATGCTCGTATACAACAGAGAATCTATTCTCTCAACAGAACCACATCTTGCTACCATTTTTCGAAAGAAGAGCACAAACAGTAATGCGCTCCGAAAAACGGTCTCAAAAAAGGAACGAGATAGTCGTAAACATAACCAATAAATAAACAAACGAAAAACAAAAGTAAGATTACAAACGTAGACATGTTAAGTATAAGGGAGGCAATATGATTAAAGTGTTCACCCAGATATAACGTGAAAAAAGACACCGCTTAAGTAGAATTCGGGAATGCTACAATCCATGGATTCCAGGATTCATTCCACACCTATTCTAAAAAGATAAACATACTAATATGATACAACTTACCTTCCAATGCATACAACCAGTTGCAGACAAGAATTTTACCGCTGATTCGTGAGAACTATGGCTTGTACATGGGTTACCTTGGAACTACTAATTGAGTGAAACACCATTAATACCTTTTCACTATCAATAACAGGCTAAAGAAATTAGAGATATAAAAAAAATTAACAGAACTTCCTTTACTCTTAATTTTAATCCATCTTACTCACCATTGGTATACACACATTGGATAGTACAAAAAGAAATGCCATTATACTAGAAAAACCGAACATACCATGAGGTACCTCAGTTTTGATTAGCTCTTAATACTCAGCGATAAAAGGCTCAATGGCAAGGTTTCTGAAGAGAAGTTAGTGAGACAAGGATACTCCGTAACAAAATTTTTAATCTCAAACAAGCAATGGAAAACATCTATGGAAAATAATCCAAATTCGGTTTCTTCATGTAACACACAAAAAATGTAATATAAAAAAACAATTTCCTTTAGTTTGCAGATACCAAATCTTGTCAAATGTTTCTTTTACGTCCAGCAACATCATTCCAATTGTTATACCAGATCCTCGACGAGCCTTGGCATTTTCTGAAATTTTTTTAGTTTATTATTCCGTATTGTTCGACAGAAACTGTTGAGGTTGTTTACCCTGATGATGAACTGGACTTCTGGCACATCCCCATTTTTCGAATGCCCGTTCTCATTATTACGAAACTCAGTTTGTATTTAAAACTTGGCTGAAATAGATATCACTGGTTTATAGATATTTTTTTCTTGAGTTGCATTTCTTATAGAATTTTTGATGCTGAACTTAAATCTGGTAGAATTGCTCCATCACATCAGAGTTTTGAAATATTTAAGTCTAAATAGTCAAAAATGATTGCATTTTAATGCAATTTTTGTAATTTAATGATTGCATTCAAAATTACTTCACCTTCAAAATGCATTGTCGATTTTTATCACATAATTCTTGTTCGCTGAGATATCCAAGTTTAAAGTTGTACACTCAGCCGTCTGTTCAGAGCTGCCTTTTATAAACGTACCGTATACCTACCAAATTAACACTTGTCATATACTAAAAAAAAATATATAAAAATTTCAACACAACTGTAATAGTTAAATATGACTATTTTAGTTTTTTTCTTATAAGTTTTAGTTTCCGTTTTTCTCACAATAATAATAATAATAATATTATTACTGTCAGATATACATATATGACAAGTGTAAATTTGGTAAAAATTTTGTTACTCAAAAGTTTTTGAAATCGGTCAAAAACACCATTTTTTGACAATTTAGATTTAAATATCTCAAAAATTTGACGTGATATAGAAATTGTGCAGCTGGATTTGAGTTCAACATCAAAAAATTCTGTAAGGACTGCCTGTCTATTTTTAATTCAAGAAAAAAAATAAGTATTTTTGGTAAACTAATGTATTTTGTGACTGGAATTCATAAAACCGAAATTGAAAATTTCCGTTCTGTTCCATAACTGACGAATAATTGACAACGGATATTCTGTCGAATTGATTAAAATCCCTAGATATCATATATCCAAAATTTCTTTCAGAATACCTGTTTTTAGTTTCATATTCCTGACTCGATGCTGTAAAGTTCTACAACTGGGATATGGTAAATCCTGTCTACGAATTTCTTTATAATCCTTAATCCCACATGTCATGTACAATTTCCAGGAATAGTCTCTGCAATTATTTGTTTCCAAAAACTTTATTTGATCTTCACTGAAAATTCTTGTTAAATGCCCTATATTTTTCTGTTCCAGCTTCCTCTCATAACATTGACATTTTTGTAGTGCGGTTGTTTCAATACATCCATATCATTAATTTTTTCAATACTCTAATGAATTTCTTCTTCCAGCGATGATATATTTTCTGTCAGTGAAACATCTTATGGAAGCGAGTCACCGTCCTGACAGTTTTCCTGTATATTATTCGGGTAATGATTAGCCTCATACAATTTATCAACCGGTTGTTTTTTTTTGTTAGTCCGAAACAGCGTTTGGAGTAACCAACTATCTCCTATCCAATCTCTCATTTTCAAATTGGCTTTGAGAAAAGTGGACCTACAATTAGCACAAAAAGGATGAAATTATCACTTATCATACTATAAAAACTTACTTTGCAAATCTTGGCGTTTTGTGAAATATTCTCTCCACCTAACGATTCCAACCACACTTTTCTTCTAGCATTTCTCTCATCAATAGGAAGAGAATACAGTTTAAATCCTTTCGCCATACTATTTTTCCAATTGGGAACATAACAAACTGGCATTTTAACGTTAAAAACGGAAAGATGCTAAAAATTCTATTTTTCTAGAAACTACATTTCACTAAAAACCTGTCCATTGAACACACTTATTACTGAAGGTATTAGAAAAGGATGGAAATACACTAAGTGCCGAAAAGTGAAACGAGAGGAAAACGCTATAACTAAGGCTCTATAGATGTAATAATATAATTTAATAATATAATTTAGAGCTCTAGTATAACTTTAGTAACTCAAATGTCAACCTGCCATTTTTAGGTAAAATATATTTTTCTTTGTCTAACATATGAGCTTCACGGTGGGGTACTCTACGATTCTAGGGTCTTAAAAATTGGTCTGATAAAAGCGCCCTCTCGTTTATCAAATAAATTACAGATTTCTGTAAATATGTATGTAAAAGGAAAAGTAAGGTCAAGTAATTTTGTAGATACTTTTTTTTATTATGACAACTTATATATTGACATCATGTGTTATTTAAGTTTTTCTTTTAAAGTTAAAATTTACTGTAATAAATAACAATATTTGAACTAATATTCCGTTAGAAACGGTATGAAAATCCATCTATAACATCGTTTCCGTGGTGTAGTGGTTATCACATCCGCCTAACACGCGGAAGGTCCCCGGTTCGATCCCGGGCGGAAACATAACTTTTTAATTTTTTTCGGATTTATTTATGTATTTCATAATTGTTTTGTAACACATTAAAATCTATTGGCCTAATTTGCTAATTCTGAATGTATTCAATTTTCGTCAATTCTTCAAACACGCATCAGAACTCAATAGACACAATTTAAATCGGACCCCATTATCAGTTGCGGAGTGTTAACGAGCTAACGGCTTATTGTATTTTTCCCCAATGTAGGCTACATTATTTGAAACTATCAGGGGATTGATAATAATAGATTATTTTAGTATCACGGAGGCCCAGGGGTGCGCTAATTTCAGAAAAAATCAACAAGGNACCCTGTTATAGGCAAATTTCTTGCAACGAGGTGATGTCAGAAAATAAAATCTACATATTGTCCAGGCTATATAAATAGTATCATATTTTTTTCATCAAAGTTTAACGTCTTTTGTGGCCAAGACCAGTTGGCTCAAACATATAAAAACCTTATAGTCTCATGTCTCCTGAGCAGTTTGTTTTTTCAATGGTCCATTTATCTTGAATCCTTCCAAAGATATACCGCTTTTTAACACTTCTTGAATTTTATACACTGACAATAAATATATTTCCAACCACTGATTCGATTAAAATGATTTTTTTCTACCAATTATAACCCTAACATAGGCGAATTTCCTGCAAAGAAGAGATGTTCAAGAAATGAAATTTTCACATTGTGCAGAGCGTATAAATAGTATCATGTTTTTTCATCAAAGTTTAACGTATTCTGTGGGCAATACCAGTAGGCTCAATCATATGCATAAAGTATGTTCTTAAATTAAAAAAAAACTAGAAATAAAAAAGTTGATCATAAAAATAAATAAAAAATGTTTTTGGAAAGAAAGCGCTATTTATAAAATGGAAGAAGTCTGAAAAAGTTGAATATCTTTGGAAAGCTAGAAGATAAATGGACCAATGAGAAAACGAAATGCTCAGGAAGCATGAAGCTACATCACTGCAAGGTTTTTATATGCTTGAGCCAGCTAGTATTACCCCTAGAAGACGTTAAATTTTGATGAAAAAAAACATGACATTTATACCCCCTTGTACATTACGAAGATTTTATTTTTTGGACATCTCCTCGTTTCAGTAAGTTCGCCTATAATAGGACTACAATTAGTAGAAAATATCATTTTAATCCGACCAATGGTTGGAAAGATATTCATATATTTAGATATTCATTGTCAAAGTTAAACAAATTTTTAAGGTATGCGTTAATTTTGACAATCAGTATAGTTTAAAATGGACAATCAAAAGATATATTTGCGGGGCAAGGTTTGAATATTAGGATAGCACAGTCTCATTATAATTGCAGATTTTAAAAAATTTGGCTAACCACCCACGGCTACTATTGCCGTTTGAGGCAGTACTCCAGTTCTAGGTGCTGTTAAAAAATTCTTTGACAGATTTAGAAATGGTGATGTTAACTAAAAAGATTAACTTCATTCTGGACAGCATCCTTGTGATATTTTTACCACTATGTATTTATGCATTAATTGAATAAAATCTAAAATTTACCACTGAGGAGATTGCTGTGAAATTGAAAATTCACCTGTATGTTTTGACATTTAAAAAGACCTGGATATTTTTCCAGGCCACACATGGGTGCCACATCTTTTAACTGAAAAGGACAAATTAAGTCGTGTGCAGAAAGCCAATCGAAAAGGTAACATATTTCACCAAGACAATGTTAGGATGCTCGTCGCGCAACAGACGCTGCAAAAACTGCGAGTACCGCCATTAGAAATTTTTCAGCATCCGCTGTGTTCTCCAGATATTGTGGTTTCAAATTTTTATCTGTTGCAGTTTTTGACGAATAGTTTTAGTGTTAAAAATTTCAACACTGTGGAAGCTGTCATAAGTTATCTCATGAACTTTTTTTAAGAAAAACCAAACTTTTTTTTAAATGAAATCAAAAAATACAAAAATTGTTGGAAAACAATAGTAATAGAAATCAGTGAGACTATACAGTGTGATTCTTTTAAAAGAATGTTTTAAAATTCGATATATTGAAATTTATCTTTATATCGGACATGAACTTTGGCAATCATACAATACTTACTATGATTATATGTATAATGTATATAAAAGAATCAGTTTTTTTTAACTTGGGCAGACTTTTAGCGAAAATCGTCTTTGTTGTGACATTTCTTTATCGAAATTTAAAAAAAAATCAGTTTTATTAAATGAAATACCAAGGAAGTTGAGTAGTTTCTTCAACAAGAACTAGTACATACATATGTATAATGTACAAGTTGAACTGCAAAGAATAAGAAAATATGATGATTTTTTTCTTTTGTCACGGTTTATCTGGAAATGCATAAAGCAATCCAAGAGAAAATTAAGGCCATTATGTAAATTGAGAAGGTAAGATGGGATAGCTCGTAAATACATTGTAACAAACTTTACAGAAGATGTATAAAACTCGAGTTGTGACAAACTTTACTTTTGACCCGCGGTTGGTAGATGCCCCTACGTATAGGGGTTTTTATTTAAATCTCGTGTAAAACGTACATGTCAGAAAACACAAAAAATGACCTGATTTTCTTTTGCAAAATTTTAATGGTCATAACCCAAATTATTAGAATAATAACTAATTTTAACGTTTTGTTCACTTCATACAATGTGGAACTTTGGAGCAGGGGACCGTGTAGGCCATGCAGTGGAATAACGCCCGGCCTTACAGAAGGTATCGCCCGACGTATTCCCTGGAATTTTCCAAATGACGTGTTGGGATTCTATATTTATTGTCAACGCTATTAATTACTCAATTTCATGGTTGAGATTTGCAAACCATATTCTCTAAAATGGAATATTGAAAGTTTCCAATATTTATCAGACTTTTCATTGTCTTTTAACAAAATAAGCCAAACACTATTTCCAATTCATTTCATTTAATGAAGAATAGTTTATTTAATGTTTCAATAAGCATTACCCTGTTCAAATAATTCTTTTAGAAAAAGGTTTTCACATCCTTTTCTATTTCAGCATTCGAGCCGAAACAATTTAATTTCGACGGGTTTTTCGGTATTTCAAAAACACTATAATAAGTATTTTATCTAATTTTTGAGCGATTGATAAAAGATCTCATATATGTATAATAGATATTCTGCATCCATACTGTTTGGGAATATTCTATTCGGAAATACAATGTCTAAAACATTAATTAAAACTTGTTTCCCTAATTGGTATTTGTTATTGTTATACAGGGTGATATCGAAATTTACGAATATTTAAAGCTAAAGTAAAAAAACCTAGTAAATCTTGGCAATTTTCTGAGTATACGTAAATTTTTATTTCACAAAAATCGCTTTAATAAGGCCGTATCAACCTTTGGAAATTCTTTGTAAAATTGTGATAAATCACTGACCTGAAATCCGCTTAATCAATGACCATGAAATATTTTTTTAATTTCGTTTTGTTGTCGTATCGTTAGATGCAAAAAGTCCCAATCCAAACTCATAGCACAACAATAGCCGAACCGATCAGTTAATATTGTTATGAATTGATTATTTATTATTATTTATAAACAAGCTTATTTGTTGAGAAATTGTTATTTAATTGTAGGGTTATGTCACTTGTCAACACTCAAGTATTCCCGAAAGATTCCAGTTAGTTCGAAACCGTTCCCGAAGGACACTCGGCATTATTCGTTGTTTTGCACTGAAAAAATAATTAAAATGGCGTGTTTTTCAAACGAGGTGTTAACGGTATTGTGATGTGTTAAGTTATATTTACAACCACTTCGATTGCTAACACACTTTGAATTCGAAATGCAAAATTGACATTTGTCAAATAAAAATGAGTGATTCTACCAAATATCAGTAAAAAAATCAAACTCACCATTAATTGAAGCCGAAAGTCACGTTTAATAAAGAATCACTCATTTTTATTTGACAAATGTCAATTTTGCACTTCGAATTCAAAATGTGTTAGCAATCGAAGTGGTTGTAAATGTAGCTTTAATTTTCGGTTAGTGGAAATGCTCGCCAAATTCGTATTCTTTCTAAAGAACTTTCCAAAATCGCCGTACCAAGCAAACGTTCGTTTCTAAAAGCCCGTTTACAATCACTTTACGTAAGCAACATAACGTAACTTAATCACTTTATAATTAGAATCAATCCCTTTACTTAAATTAATGACTTAAAAAAAAAAAGTGTTGTGCAATAGTTAAGAGAGACGGGTAGTTTTTCATGGCAAACTTATGACAGATGCCGAACTGGTTGATTGTTGAGAAAAGTTCATATTTGTATTGCAAATAACGGTAGGCATTTTAAACATTTCTTGTAACAAATATCTTTATGTTGTGCGACCAAATCACTTTGAAATTATTTTGTGAATTTAAATTTAATATTCAATTAGAAAAATAAAGTCTGTCTCAAATACTAATACAGTTACGTCATTTATCACAAGCTAATCAAAGACAAGAATTTTTATTTTTTTGGGATTTGTCAATATGAAAGACAAAGACAATGGTATATAACACGTGACATACGACGTAACTGCATTATTAGGATTTGAGACAGAATTTAGTTGATCGAGTACTGAAATCGATTTCCCTAAATACCTGTTTCTGTGCAAATTTTAATTTGCAAATCGCTTTGAATCTTTTTTTTATTAAACTATGGTAAATATTTTAGAATTTTTTGTCAACGTGACAACGTTTCACAAATATGTGACATTCTGATACAAAGAATATAACCAATATTGATACTCTCATACTACGTGATGATGCCAGTTGGTTTATGAACGTTGAAACAAGGGGCAAAAAAAAATACTTTGCGAATTTTTTTTTTTAACTCAGAAACGCATCCTCATATGATCAATTTTAACATTTTGATAATTATATTGGTATGAATTAATGATAAATGTTTTAAAAAAAATTATAAAAGGAGTTGAATTAGCTAGAAACATATAGAATAATTTCCATTAAGGATATTCTTTAATGTAATTTATAGTGCTTTGGAATACGTACGTGTTCCAAGACACTCTGTAAATTATATTTCCCCCCTCTGACGTTTTCTTGATTATAACTGAAACAGTGGAAATTCTCCGGCTTCTTATTTTTCTGCTGATATTCAGACTACGATACCGCGAAACTTGAAAAACCCTACACACGCACATATATATTCGGATAAATAATAATCAATCATTCTGAGAGTGAAAATCGCTTGCGGTCTCAGGAAAATATCTTGCAAGATAACTAATAGGCGGTGTATTCCCGCAGGAGTTTTCCCGTCACACGTCATTCCTTGTCCTGCAGCTTGCGATAACATCAGTTTTGTCTTACTAAGACGTTTCTCCCTTAAAAGTATCAACTTTCTTTGCGTCTAGGGATCGGACAGCTCACAAATACTTTGACACGTGATATAGGCAGGACTTCACTTCCAGCGGAAGTCAAAATGTATGTATTATGGATGCACCACCATCAATTTTTCATCTTTCATCGCATATCTGAAAAATTAATACTGTAGCCTTAGCAGGAACTTCTATAGTGGTTATTACAATCATAAATAACGGTCTGGATGCTCCAATCGAGTTACTGGGTTTAGAAGTTCGCGAGTATTAATGGTTGACTGTATAAAATGAGGGAGATTCTAAATGCGAGAGTTCGTTGAGAAGGAAGGTCCTCCATGCTTGATGCATTTAATCTGCCATGTATCCATTTAACAGGGTGGGAATTTTAAGCAGAGTCGTCTTCAAGACGCTCGGGCGTAATTGAGTTAGGGAAAATTGACATTATGGTTTTCCAGCCCCTTAAAAATATGTGGCAAGCGAGACAACTTGGTTTTAACGTGTTAGGCAGTTTCATTTTATATGGGAATGTGAAATTTTAGTGAAGCTTGTAGTCACTTTTAAATGGTCTGTGAAATTTGTCTTTTTAAAGGGCTAAACGTAGTACGTATCAATTTATGACCAGAAATCGTTTAAAGTGTAAATCGAGGTCCCACACGGCCTAGAACGCTTTGAGTGGAAAAACGAAACGAATCGAATCCAATAGATGGTATCTGGAAAAATTTTCCATTACCTGACGTTATCTGTTTGATGAATGAAATAGGAGCGGACAGAAACGAGTTTTCCGATTTCCCGACCTTATTTCGTTTATCGGTAAAATAAATTTATTGTCCTCCACCCTTTTCAAAGAAAAGTTTAAAATGTTTGTAAATACTTATAAAAAAATACTGCGCATATCGATCGCTTTAATCGAGTTATTGAATAGACACAAGAAACTGCTACAAAAAAAAAAACAAATTACAAAAGAACAAGAGGGTCCTTTTGAAACCGAAAGTCTCCATTCGTGCGTTCCGAGGGAATTTCTTTGATCCTTTCTAACTCCTCATTTTCAGAACAGACTCGTTCTAACTCGATTAACAGATCTCCGGAAATATGACGGGACTTTGAAAATGGATCACATATTTGAAACAGAGGCTCGCGTCTATCAATATTTATTACGAAAAACCTTCATCACTCAGTCAGAATTTATTCTAATTCTGAGTTAGCGAAGCCCTCGATCCATCCGGAACGCAATAAATCAAAAGCCTAAGGCTTCCTTCGGTTTGACGTTTCGTGGTCTCCCCGTTACAGTTTCGATGACACAATCGATTTAAGGAAATAGAAATTTCCTCTTCGTATTTATGGATGGAATTTACTAAAATGACTAACCTTTGAACATATTTTTAAAGAAAACTGTTCATCATTTACATAATCAACGATGCGACGCTCATTTATGATTATTATTGATTAGAGGTGCTTTACAAATAAGAACTTGGGGTAAATCTCCATTTTTAGTACTTCATAAATATAATTTTAAGGAAATAAATAAAACAAAGATGAAATTGGAAATTTGAATTTGGAAATTTGCGGTTAAGTAATATCCGGACATTAGAATAGTCTTCTTTACTGTAATTTCCATTGAAAGTTCAGACATGTTTAATAGGATTTAGATCCGAGCTGGGTGCTGTTTACCGATAATATTGACAGCGATTTCCTGTAAGTACGTTTAAACAATTCTTCCGGTGTGCAATAGTTCCATTGAGTGGTACAGGATTCTGCTTAATAATATAATTGTTCCACATAAGGAATTCATAATGAATAATATTATTTTTCAAAATATCGATAATATACAGTATTTTATTTTATTTTAGGGTATTTCAGAATAAGTTTACCAACCGCTCACTGTAGGTTCCTGTGACTGAAATAGAGAATAAATGTTTATGTCCAAATATGCTTTATTATTAAGATATAGGATGTGTAAATTGGAAAAAAAACATTTTTTACTTTTTAATTTCCAAATGGCTTAAAATTTTGTAAACGGGTTTAGCCTATTGGTAGGTTTAACCCAAAAAATTACCATCTTTAACCATTCATCAGTATTGGAAGTATGGGTGCCATGTATGGTTTTTAGTAATTAAAACACTGACTATTATATTTCATGTAAAATAGTCCATAATATGTGCCAATTTACTATGCAAATATCGGTAATGTACTAATTTTGAAAAAGAAATTTAAACTAGTTAAAATTGGTGAACGAGGCGACCATGTATGAGTCCTCCACTTTCTGTTGACCACCTTGGAAAAGCTTCGCCCAAATAATTTCTTACTTCTTTGTAATAATATACTAGAGCTCCATCATGTTGAAAAATTAGTTGCTGTGTAATCTTTAGAGAAACGTCTTTTAACTTGAGGAAGACAATTTTTATGACTAAACCATTTGAAATATAGCGAACTAAGAAGAAACAAAAAGTTGGCACAACACATTAGCGCGGATAATGGACTGTTTGACACGAAATATTATACTGATTGTTGCCATTTTCTAATACTGAAAACGACACATAGTATCCATACCTCCACTACTGATGAATAGCTAAAAATGGTGATTTTTTGAGTTAAACTTACCAGTAGGGTAAATTTGTTTACAAAATTTAGTTACAAAATCTTAAGGAATTTGGAAATTAAAAAGAAAAAAATGTTTTTTTTCCAATTAACCCACTCTATATTTTAAAAATAAAGCGTATTTCGACATTGGTTTATGTAAACTTTTTTTCTCATTTCGGTCACAAGAGCCTACAGTAAACGGCTGACCGACTGATTTTAAAATACCCTGTATCTATCTATGTAGCGTTAATGGAGCTCAGGAGTCGGTTTCAATGCCGTGCGTACCTCGATAGATATTCTACGTCACATCATTACAGAGATATTACTATAAGGAATGCTTGGAAGAACGTTCCATAAGATATATCGTTCCCCTAGTTATTTGTAGATGGATATTAGTGAATTTCACAGGAGACACACAAAGTAGAATAAGCCTCAATTAGTAAATTTTTATGTAAATGAATAGAAAATCATATTACATAACACGAGTCCTTAAAAGAATATAAATAAATTTGGTCTATTTTGAAGTCGAAACTAAATTTCCATCTTTTATTTATACAGGGTGTAAAAAAAGTAGTGTAAAAAAATTTAGAGGGTTATAGTACTACTTAAAATAAGAAAAAGTTCCCATAAATATATGTCCTAAAATGCTTTTTAAGGGAGGTACAGCCCTTTGAAATTGGACAAAAATATTAATTTTTATTGTTTTTGAAACATACTGAAGAAAGAATGATAATAGAAAAAATTACGTACATACATATTTTTTTATGGCAAAGTCAGTGGTGAAATTGAAAAAGGTGTTCATACATTGGAAGGGGTAGTTTTTCTAAGGGCTGTACTTCCCTTAAAACGCATTTTGTTTATGGGAACTTTTTTTCTTATTTTAAGCAGTACTATCACCCCCTAAATTTTTTTACACTATTTTTTTACACCCTGTATAAAATTTTGCAAATCTATCTTTAAAAACTCGTCTCCGTTACCTGCAACTAGACTGAAATTTCAATTATATTTTTCCTAAAATATAATTTGTTATTACAAAAAGATAAAATATTCCACCTATAGGATGATTTCTCTACTTCGGAACTGCAGGTACAAAATCATCTGTAATAAAATATTTATTTTGAGTTATAATATTGGGTCGATGTTTATTATAACGTCTTGTTACTACATCTTTTAGTAGGTGTAATTGAAGCGTAGCCGTGGTTTTTGCGTAAACTTTCTTTATTTTTTAATAATTCTTCAAAATCGATGTAAAAATCCATGTTTAAATATAAATCACTCCTTCGTTAGTACATTTTATTAATTGGATATAATTACTATACATATACAGTGCTTATTTAAGGCCTATTTTGGAATTTTCAAAAAATTCATCCATGAAAAAGTTAAAGGGGGGGGGGGGAACATTACAGAAAAGCACTGTATGTATGTATAACTAATTATAACTGCAATTCATTTTATTATGCAATGTATATAATTGTTACTGTACATTTTCCTTAAATCAGAAATGTATCTTATGAATAAACAAATGCAAAACATTAAAAATGATTCCAATCCATATTTCTCTCTTTCGTTGACGCCTTGTTCCAAAAATATATCAATGTTTAGACACTTTTTAAAGAGAACTTGGATAGTAAATTTTAAAAATCAACATATAATTCTTCAAGAAATAATAACATTAATAAACCTTTATTAATTTGACGTTGCTTAAATACTGATCTTCTTACTTTGTAATCAAATACATTGTCATTATGAAATTAGAAATTCACGAAATGACATTTCAGTCAATTGCAACAAATAAAGTTACAATCTTTCATTTTTTTAATGTTTAGTTAAGAAACTAAGTTATCAACTTAAGATGTCTAAGACCATTGTTAACTTGTAAAATAGTTTTCAAGAATTCAATAAAAAGAGTTAAAAAGTAGCCACTATTTCAGCAGCATCATTTTAATCGAAGAAACTAATTTTTTATTTTTGGCTTGATTTTATATCATCCAGCAATTTGGAAAAACTATTTACTAAATCGGTATTTACAACTTAATTCATATGCAGTGGGAAATATTTCAGTATCGTTTTAAAATATAACATAATTTTTACAAATTATTTTAGAGAAAATCGGTAAAAATCGATTAAAAACTTATTTTAAAACACAAATTACACGTAAAATTCTCCTTTTCCCTTTCCACGAAAATCACTCCTATATACGATTTGCTGAGTATAAAGAAAATATAGGTTCATTAATTTTTCATGCAGCGTAGGTATTCTTGGAAAAAAGTCAGTCTAGCGGTACGATGTTCTGGATTGACCAAAAGCATAGTTGCAGGAATTCGAGCACGAATATGATCTTCTTAAAGACAGTTACTGTCAGTTTTTATTGAAATATTTATAGTATATTATTCTGATCCCAAGGTATCAAAGATTGATCGTATAGGTACTGCTATTCAATTTGTGGTCGCGGAAGGGTTTAATCAATGGAAATTTGTCAAATATCATAATTTGAATGCATACATAATTTCCAGAAAGAGAAAAAATATTTGTTTCAATTTTCTCTAGAAAAATTGTTTTCTTTGTTTAATATTGTTTTCGCTTAATACGCTATTACCTACCTGTGAATAAAGTTTTTCACATTCGTAACACTTTTTTCTGTCGAAAGATAAATGGTATAAATTCGCGCCCAATAAAATTGGGATCCGACATTCGGGTCCCGGTGTTCTGCATTTCGTCCTCCAATCGTCTTTACATTTTTCGCACACGTATAAATTCCTTCTTCTCCGAACCGGCAAAAGATATAAATCTTCAAGGTATTAGAAAAATCATTCGGGAAGTTTAATAGGAATATTAATCTTTGTGAAAATGCCCGAGTCGCCAAAATTTTAATAAATCTTACTTGTTAAGCGAACGGTAGATGTGTCTTTCGTATGATTTATATTCGGATTATATTTATGAGCACCCTAAAAAAAGTCATCATATAATTTTTATATCGCTGTTTTTTTAAGATCGCGAAAAAGTAACATCCATGCTGAAAATCCATCACGTCTAAATTATTCATGTCACACAGCCTAAAGCCGGATTCGAGGACGAAATTCATCGGGGGTCCCGAAGAAAACTTCTCCAAACTCTCGATACTTAAAACAAAAACTCAGGAAACGTGTCTCTCCTTAACCCACCTACTTTATATTATTCTCTTCTACTCCAATAGGGCGAGGGAGATTTCAACAATATTCATTATGGTTTACGTTTTGAGCCTTTAACGCCCTCACAGACACGGGGGTTATATGCTTTCAACCGCTTTCTAGTCTCCGTCAAAGTCATCACTGATCCTTCTTGAAGTTTGTCTAACGTTTGTTTGTTTATTTACGTATATTATTCACTTTCCATATATGGGGACAATAAAACATTCATAAATCATACATAAAGTATTCACTGACTTGAATCTATCATTAAGGCTTAAGAATTTTGGATATTTGTTCTTCGATCACCACATCTATACAAAATTCTTCTAGATGTCACATCTTAATATCATGGATGATTTTTTGGTAGGAAACAATAATCATAACTTTTAATGTTGATAAAATTTATTTCTACTTGTAATATACAAAAAAATTACATTCAATAAACCAAAAGATAGTTCACATATTGCGAATCATCAGAGGTCATTAAATCCGATTTAATCTAAATTACCTCTATACAAAACCATGCGATTTTCAATTTGAACAAAATTTTTAATAAATGATAAAAAATAATTTGTTGATTTTTATTCAATTCACCATCCCATTAAAGGGGCATTTATTTTAAGCCGATAGCATTATTAAAAATAAAATTAGAAGAAAAATTAGAGCCTAAAGCTCAAATTTAGGGGATTTTATGAAAAATCATAAAAAAAACATCTCAAAAACCACAGAATTTCATATAAAGGTAAATTAAGTTAAATCGGTTCCAATGACTTCCCCTGTCACCCAAAAAATTCCGTCAAACCGTCTACCAAACACCCTGAATAATAATAGAAATTTTACACCCTATATATGTATATTTATAGGGTGTAAGATTGTACTTTTTTTTACATTACACTAATCATTTCCTAGTTTATTAAATTTTCTTTAATCACAATAACAAAAATTACTATTTACATTAGGCGTTCAATATGCTTTCCATTTTTGCGGATGTATAATTGAGCTCTTTTAATACGACAGTATCGAATATTCTGAAAATTTTTTGATTTCAGCTTAAATTACTCTGTGTTTTCTACAATTCTTTCTCCGTGTCAAAGCTTTTTTAAAAAATTGGATTTTTATTTATATCATAAAAACTATTTGATAGAATTTAATGATATTTAGCAAATTTATTTATGGTAGTAACAAACATATTTGAGTGTAATAAAATTTAAATTATTTATTCCAGTGGCGGCGCTAACGATAACTTACTAAATAATTTTGGAACGAAACCTTGGACATTATTAGGAATTTTATTTTTTTTAATAAAGCAATTAAAGCTACATTTTTTTGTATCTTGCCTCTTTGTCATATCTCGTTTCGTTTTAACAAGAAAAAATAAAACCTATTTATTTGCATGTTAAATGTGTATTACGTTGAAAAGTAAAACACATTAATTTTTGAAAGGAAACACGGAGAAAATATACTATATTAACATTAAAATTATGTTATAATAATTGTTGAAAATGATTTCCTCTATCTACTAAGCACGTCTGTGCTCTTTTTCTCATTGATTCGCGTACTCTTTTTGAATAGTCCCGTAATAATTCTGATCATTTGAAATCCATGAATTATTCTATTTCTTAAATCATCTACATTATTTATTGGTGTTATGTACATATGTACATGACACCCTCTATACATACTAAAGACTTGAGATGGCCCCAAAAAAAAATCTAAACTATTTAAGTCGAAGGGTCTAGGGGGCCTACTATTACGATACGTTATATGATATTTACCGAAATATTCGCGAGTTAAAATAGAAAAATGTGCTGAGGTTTATCACGCATATAACAAATATTTCTGATCAAAACTGATACTTCTTCTAGTAATACAAGTAACTCTTGTTCTAAAAAATTGCTGCATGAATGACCATTAGGTGGATCGCGCACTGAGCAACTTGGTTGCTACAGCCAGGCTGCGGCAGCTAATTTTTAGAATAATCAATTTTTAGAGCAGCCACTAAACTGACAGTTTTATAAGTTTTTTAATGGTTTAGACAATTATTAGTTTATATAAGGCGGTCAATAGGCGGAGGGACGTAGAAGACGTAATAATTATTTACTTTTAAGCCGAAAAAAACGAAAGGCCAAAGAAAAACTGAACTGACAAAAATTTTTAACGGATGTCGCAGCCATGTATACTTGGTTGCCTAGTGCGTTCGGTTGATTAAAAAAAAACTGACAAAGCTGTCAGTTATGGCTGCTCTAAAAATTGACTACTCCAAAAATTGGCTGCCGTAGCCTGGCTATAGCAACCAAGTTGCCTAGTGCGTGATCCATCTTAAGCTGATAGGACAAAAAAAAATCCTATTAAGTGATCGTCAAAAATACCAGCTCCAACATTCAAGGAGAATTATTCTTGAAATTGTTCTTCTAGACCATGTGGATTTTATTATTATTTTCCCATAAGTAATTGTTATCAAAATTTACAACAACTTTTTCAAAGTATCAATAACAAAAATTCATTCTTAAAACGAAATCTCGTGGACCTGCTCCCTTTAAATATGATAAGGCAAAATCACGTAAGATTTGCTATACAACTTGATGAGAAATATTTATGGTATTTTTTTCTTGTGCCAGTTTCTGGATGATTTTCTATTTTCCTTAAAATAGTTTCCTCGATTTTGGTGTTCTGACAGTATGAAGTCTGCCTGCGTCATTGGTATTCTTTTTTAAAACCCCGGTTTCTATCAGACGGCGATAAATATCTGAGAACATTCGACGGTCAGGTGGCATACGATTAGGATATCTTTCCGCATAGAGACGTCTGGTTTCCCTTGAATTCCCATCCGCAAGGCCATTGATAAAGTGCATATTAGCCATTTCAGAATTCGTAAAATTTGACATATTTATGTATTAAAATTTTTCAAATTCTTTAAAATAGCGTTGCCCACAAAAGAATTCACAATTTTCACATGTTACATACTAACAATGTTAAGCAATAGCAACTGAATCTTTTGTCTGTATCCATGGCAAAGTAGTAGTATGTTTTAATGGTTATCTTGCTTTCAACCGAATATACATTTGACATGCAAAGAAATGGGTTTCATTTTTTCTCGCGAAAACGTAGCAAGATATGACAAAGAGACAAGACACAAAAAAATATAGTTTTAATAGTTTCAATTCAAAAAACTAAAATTTATAAAAAAAAACAGTGGCATCCAAGGTTTTCTTCTAAAATTAATCAGTGTGATACCCTTAGCGTCGCCACTGGAATGAATAATTTAAATTTTATTACGCCCGAATATGTTCTTTATTACCACAAATAAATTTGCTAAATTTCATCAAATTCTGCTCCTGTGGGGAATAGCTCATCAGCGTATTATGGCAAGAGATGGCAACACTAACTTTTGATTTTTTTTTTAAGATATTTTTTTTGGTGAATATTTTCGCTTTGAAGCTTACAATGAACTATTATTCTGCATTGTTTGATATGCCTTTTTTCAAATGAACAAAACATATATGTATACGGTTAATGAGTGAATGCATAAAGTTCGGTTTTGTGTAGTTTCGAAAAAATCGTTTTTCCTGATATTTTTAGATGGTTCGGTTGTTTTTAGTAAAGCTTAATTTGGTCCTAATTTTAGATACGTTCTTTTGAGTTAGTATGATAGTATATATATTATGAATAATAATTAATCAGTAATTAAGAATTCCAAAAGAGCAGTAAACAAGTAATGTCCTAAATTTTGTAAACCTTAATAACAAAAATATAGATATTAACAAAAACCTCATAAACTGTTTTTGTTATTGAGGTTTAAAAAGTTTTTTTAAGTTTAAACTTTTATTTAAATGTTAGAAGAAATATGGAACAATCATTGTTTCAAAATTATATCATTTAAATGTGTAACGCTCCACCGCTGAAACATTTCGATCTGGCAATAAGATTTTGAAAATCCCTGCCATATAAAACGTTCGATATTTCGTCTATTTTCTGACGAATATTCCCATTAAGCTGGGCTAAAGTGGTTGGATTATTCACATAAATCGCCTTTTGAGATATCCTCATAAAAATAAATTAGGTGGTGTGAAGTCCGGGATACCCGGAAATAATGGAATGATGGTTTTCCGCGAAATTATTTTGTTGCATGTCTTGTTGCATCCAAGTGTTGCCGTCGTACTGAGACAATTGCTGCAATTGTAGCTGGACAAATTCGTTTACCATATCCATATATTTTCAGAAGTAATACTAACAGAATTGCCTCGCGCGTCTTCAAAAAAGTGTGGAATAATGTCTAAAACAAGGCCTGGCAAAATAACCTCTCCAATTTCAAAACATAATAAAAAACAAACCGAGTAACATACGAAAAATTTGCTTCATTCAAAAATTATGTATATTATGTATAAACATGTTAATATTAACAGGTCGCTAAAAAATTAGTTCCCGTGAAATCATAAATAACATGAACGATACAAAATGTCAATTTATGATTTTAACGAGAGTTAACTTTTTAGCGACCTGTTAATATTAACATATTTCTTACAGAATAGACCCTTATAAATGTTATTTTAAATTAACTAGTTATTGTTCAATTTTTTTTTAATTTTCTTAATTTTTTTTTTGTTTTAACAATTTTTGTTATTTTTATTTAAAGGCCACTTAACACAATCAAATTTTATTTTTGTCAATTTTTTTTATAAAATTTAGGATCGTGTCAGACGGCCTTAATAACTTCTGAAAATGATGCCACTTAAAAAAAAAACAAAAACACCCATCGCACAAAAAAGCCATCTTGAATTGAATGCCTTGAAAAAGGCAATAACCCAGGAAATTGCCTCCATTCCGCTTGAAATGACCCAAAGGGTTATGAAACATTTTTTTGAAACACTTTGAAGTTTCTTCGTGGTCACTTAAGTGGCATCATTTTCAAAACTTATTAAATACAAATGAACAAATTGTAGAAAAAAAAACAAAAAAAAAATAACTAAAAAAATTTTTAAAAATTGAACAATAATTAGTTAATTTAAAATGGCAATATAATATGTAATTTTTGAAAAAAGCAAAATTTGTATATTACTTGGTTTGTTTTTTATTACCGTTTGAAACTGGGAAGGTTATTTTGTCACACCCTGTAATATTAATGTAAATAATGCATTTTTATGACATAGCCGCGAAAACCGCTAATTTTGGAGAATGGCGAGGTTTTTGATGTTTTATTTTTAAGTTTTCTTTGCTCCAGAACTTAAAAATCTTGTTTATTTGTATGTCCGTTCACATGAAAATGGGCCTCTACCGAAAACAGAATGTTATTAAAGTTAAGTTAAAGTTGGTTGTAAAGCGATCCATAGTGATTAAATTTCCTAAAACGAGCTGCTACCGACAAAACGTCCCTCCTTCGTTTCGTTTCACTACATGGCAATTTCAAAATTGCAAAAATTTATGAGACATTGGGTATAGGGAAGTTCAAGAAATTATATGGAAAGGCAGTTACAAACAGTTCTCGTGATAACCAATTTTGGTAGAATACAACAAATGTACACTTTTTGATCAGAATTAGGATTTAATTATTTTAGTATTGCCAACCACATATTAACAGTATTGATAGCTGGAATTTACGTATACCAACGAGTTCTCCTTAAATCCACCTGAAATCCCCTGAAAATGAAACGACCTTCCGGTCCGGGGCGCGAGAACAATCCGGCCAATTTCAATAATAATTTATCAGAGACGGCCAAAAGCTTTATAATTCGGAATTAGCTCGGTTCGAAGCGGGCCGCCAACATTATGCGAATAATATTATAATTCCTCCATTGTTATATTGTTGGCAATACTGGCAATTTTTCGGTCGAACGGTGCCATTTAAAAGCGTTCCAAATTTATTATTTCGATACGTTTTCAATTTTTTTTGGTGCGATTTTATGGGTGATAATCTTGAGCAGTGGCAAGTGGCAGGTGCTCGCTATCTATTCTAATATGGGTTCTGGCATTTTTATAATAACGTCGAGAGGCGCGAACATACACAAAATCACCTATCATTCACCATATTTCTCTTGTAGAATGTGTTTCTACCGTAATGACGCTGTCAACGCCGTTTTTCATTTGTAAGCCTGATGAAAAATAATGCTCCCCTCCTACATACTATAAATCAAAAACACATATTCGAAATGGCTTTAATACCATCCTTTTTACATTAACTTAATTTAAATATAACAACCCGATAATAATAATTTATTTTTAGAGGTTTCTATTGTCAACGTTGTAGAAACGACATATCTAACTTCACAAAAATATCAAATATACTAGTAATTAGACATTATCAGGGATTAAAATAACACTTAATGATCAAAATATGTATTTAGTTGAATAATAAATTAAATGCAAATTAATTCGAGAAATAATTCAATTAAACCCTACAGATTTATATGCAATATCATAGAACTGTATATTGTAAATATTGAATTTTAAAAGTTTATAAAAAATTTCGTAAAGAAGTCTTTTAGTATGTTTACGCCATTTCAGATTCTGAACATTTTCCAAGATATATTTAAACATGGGTTATTCAAAGGTACTTGTCCTTCTAGAGTTATATAATATAAAGGTTTGCAAAGTGTTCATTTTTTAATGACAGAACAGATTATCCCTTTTTCCAGTTAGAAAGCTTTTATATTTTTTTTATTGTCAATAAGTTTAATCCATTTTTAAAAAATCTGAATAAAAATTCTTCAAATTGTTAACAAAGATGTGTATCGTAATATTACGTATACAAAGAACCTATTGAGTTTTAGGCTAATACTACCACTAATATAATGACCAACACTGACTGAGTGTAATCAAACATTTTGAGCCTTACGGCTGCTTTATTAGAAATTTTATTAGAAAAAAATGGATTAAAAATTGGATAGGAATAAGAAATTTCAGAGATGGCTGTACGATATTATTGAAAAAACTATATTTGGAAGATTTACAAGGATATTCGCGTCCCAAAAAATCGAAGAATTTGAAAATGTAGGAATAAATCGTCTGAGAAATCAAACAGAGTTCTACTTGTTCTGGTTGCATTAATTTTGGCAGCTTGTAATTCACTTGCTTAATGCATATGTGCACAATCAAACAAGTGAGCAAGATCACATATTTACTCCAAATGTCTAAAGATTACTGTTACTTAATAGCTGTTTTCGTGGACCGATTAAAGCTGAGCGTTACATGCTCATTAGGCTTGGACGCACCTATAGCTTGTTTCATCGATATAGAAAATATAAGAAACTATAAACATTTCAGTTGTTTGAAACTTATTTCTATAACGGCACCATTACATTTCTAATACATACTAATTGTAAGTTTGTTTCTTGTAACATATGTTTATATGCAAATAAATGTTATTAAGCGTCGACATTACTTCCCCATATGGCGTTGCGAAATAGAATTTTAAACGAGTTACAGACTTAAATGTAATTGAAAGGGTTATTGGTAGATTGACAATATCTAGAAGGCCGTTAAGCCAAAACCGTTTAATGCAATTTTGGGGTGGGCGGAGATCGATTGTAAATCTTCACTAAATGAATTTTGACAAACGGATGCACAGATGCGACTCTGGAAAAAATAAAACTTTTATTTTTATAAATAATAGACTGTTGTTTCAGTTAGGGGTGGTTGGAGAAAATGACAGCCGGAAAACTTTGCCATTAAATGTTTTGAAAAAGGTTTATCCCCATGTATGGGCGGCTTAAGTTTTCTACGAATCCCGAGGGAATTAAAGTCAAACCGCTATAACTAACTGGGCTGTCACTTTTGCCTTTAGACAAGGGGGGCGTTTGAGGGTATTCACCAGCCTATTGATTTGTTTTGTTGCCCCCCGTTCTTATAGTTATGTATATATTGGATTTACTTTTGTATCGTACAACAATCTTAAGCGGAGAAATTTAATTTGTTGTTTTCAATATTCGGAACCGAAAGGAAAGCTCACCTTCAGGATTCAAGAAATTCTTAGCTGAAGTAAAAGACATCACTACACATTTTTCAAATTGAAACAAACTATTGGCGTCCGCGACGTCATTCCAACACTGTTCAGAAACTTTAAATTTCCGAAGAGGCCCCTTGTGAATTTCAAATTCATAAAAATACTGTCGAGCTTTGCTTTGCAAACCTATATATTGAAATAACCAATATATCTTTTGCTTTTCCACGTTTACATAATGTTTGTAATAGAAATACGCCTGCCCATTGAAAAATGATATCAGGTGAACATCTTTAAAATCTGTCTGAAAATTGACTTTGCTTGAAGCTTCAGTTTTGAATTTCATTAAGTTCTTATCACTGTGATGTTGCTGAAAAATAACACCCACCATTAAGTCAAGGATTCAGAAAGAATTTCGTCGAATTTGTTACCTTAAAATGTTGCTCAATATTTGAATATTCTCCTGTCCAATTACATTTCCAGCCAGCAAACTTCTTACCTTCGCAAATAAATGTGCGGAATCTGCATTCTCGTTCGTGATTTTCCTTAGTTTCCTGATCAATTTTCAACTTGCAACCCTTGTACGTGAAACGGCAGGAATTTTCCAACGTCAATCTAAAAAATAATATTTAAAACTTTGATCAAATTTCTATTAAAATGTACTTGTGGACTTGAAGAAGTTGCTCCAACTCTATAGATCTGGGTTGTAAAGACATATTTCCTCTACACGTAGGACATTTTTGGATACCTGACGCTTCGAAACAACTTTTGCAATGAGCATGTCCTACTTGACATTGTACTAATGGCGGAGTTATGATGTCAAGACAAATGGCACAAATACCTAGTGTATTTGGATCAATAGGAAACGAAGATTTCTAAAAATAAAAACAAACAGGTCTTTATTATAAGACTTTTAATAATTGATAAATATCATAATATAAAAGGATGTTTCAGAAGTTACATATTTTAGTAAAAATTTTAATATTTATACACTTTTAATATCGAAAAGAAATTGTATAATGTAACATGATGGATCGTTTAAGAAGTGGTTTAGGTAATATGAACCAAAAAAACTATATTTCTGACACTTCAGCAAATGCAAAAGTGTCTGCTTATTTAATTGAAATTTCTCGACCTTGCAACTATGCTCATTCTGAAGAATGTTAACGGGCATACAAACGGTCATGTAAGGCTTGGGGCGTGCCTTAAAACCCATGGGACTTGCGAATAAATGCAACTGTGTGTACGCTTAACTGCAAAACGTATACATGGTCACATTTACTTACAAGCCCATAGGTATTAAGTCAGGCACGAAGGTTTGCATGACCGCGTGTATGCCTATTGATAATAATAGTTTTGGGCATACAATTATGATCCTAAAGCAGCATACACACAATCAGGCAAGCCTTCGATAGTCAAGCCAGCCTTCGTACCTAAGGGCTTGTAAGTAAATGCGACAACGTTGCGTGGCATGAACGTGTCGTAAATCAAGTGTATACACGGGTGCACTTACTCGCAAGCCTATAAGGATAAAGGAAGTCTCGAAGGTTTGCATGGCTGTGTGTGTAGTGCTTAAGACCAAGATTTAGAAGTATTATATCATTGGAGAACATCTAGTTCACTTAATTCAGTTAAAGTGTGGTTGTCAAAATGAAAAAAATAACAAGTAGATTATAACTAAGCTAAGAAAGTAGGTATCCATTACAATTTTCAAAGGAGAGTGGACAAATGCCATTGGATTAAGACTTTTTAGTAAGTTGCTGTCACAAACCTTGCAAAAAAAAAACGATTACAAACTTTCGACGGGAATTCTTCTTGGAAATTGATCAACTCTTCTTATTTACGTGCAACCGAATGGATACCCGACAACTTCTGTCTGGTATTTTAACAAAGATATTTATCCCCTTTAAACAATAATTTGTTTTTCAGCCGCTCGTAATAAATCAATACCCGTTAAAAAATTTTTAAACTTTTAACAACTTTTTTACATAATAATATTTTAAGGATTACTACCATGGGGAACCAAAAATTAATACTAGTTCTGAAATATTTGAGAACTAATGTAAAATATGTTTTCTCTGATCCGTGTAAGAATGTTTTTTTTAGTTTTTGATTGCATGGTNTACTAACTTACAATTACTGTCGCGATGTATCAAAGAAAATGTTAGACATGTACGACAATTTCAGCTTTAACATCCTGTACTTATTTCTTAATAATACATTACACGCATCGATTTGACAGTGCAGTTCACAAACATCGAGTAATTACGATGAAAAACTAGAAATTCATTGATTCGAAAGGAAGAAGTGTAAGAAAACGTAATTAAAAATGTGACTCATGAACTGATTCACAAACATGCCCCATATTTTTAAAATGGTTATTGGTTTAAATAGTGCTATTTTAGTTGGACGATAAGTTTTTATATGGTCATACTGTATAGAAAAGGGGCTTAATATTAGTGAAAGGTATTCCCCATCCATTTTTCGTTCCCCCAGCCTTTTGCTAGAACAGAGAAAACTGTCATTACGAGTGAACGATCACCGACACGAGCCCGATTTTAAATCTAATCAGTAACATAGGGTTATTGATATCGTCCGAATATTGCGGCGATTATTTATGATTATGTCTGATTTTGATTCTTCGATGTATGAGTCTGGCAGTACAGCGGACAGTCATTGTATAGATAGATTATGGATATTAACTTTCACGTCGCGAATATGGCAAAAATCGAAAATTTTTTACATGCCTGTGCTGCAGTAATATTGTAAATGTATCTGGTGATATGAATAGATACGTCAACGGTTATTTAGAAGCATTAGGCATCAAAATATCTCTAATGAAGTAATATGATGTGTTTATATTCGAAAACTACCGACACTACCATCCACCACCACTAACAATGAAAGTAGAGCAAGAAAATTGAAAGCTTTGCTGAAGTCCCCAGAAAAATACTTTGCGTCTGCAAGCACGATTGAGTTAAGCGAGAATTTTATTCAAAGATACATTTATTTCAAAATGAATTACCTTAAATAAGTTTTGAATACGAGAACTTTGTTCACAAAAAAAAAGTGTTTAGATATCGAGAGGGCATTTAAACGTTTTTTATTTATTTTAAATAAAGTTATGAGGCAGCCGGTGGTCTCTAGCCACCCTGCATTAAAAAAGCAAATAGTTAACTGATGCCTTATTTGAAAGGCATAAAATTATTCACTTAGTGATGCAAAAAGTTCAAATTGAAATTTCTATATATTTAATATAGAATATAATCACTTCAAAAATTAATTAATTGAAAATTAACTTTGTCAACTAATTGAGAATACTACCGTTGAGAAGTCCCACCTAATCCAATTCATCTTGTTCGTGCACAAATCATCCACTACCGAAACGATGGGATTTTATCCCTAGATAGGTAATTCACTATTTCATAATACCTTAATCAAACGAGAGGTACGAAAGTAAATCTTTTCAAACCAAGTTAACTATAAAAAAATGTAGTTTCGTAGAAATACTATAGTTAAACCGAATATTTTAAAGTCTAATAATGGAGTTTACACAACAACACCTGACTTATAAGACACTCTATATATTTACTATAAGCTAAGTTAACTTTTAAAATAATAAACAATGAAATGTAAACCATAATGATTTGATAAAAATTCCGTCGATGAAACGAAATAAAATAATTTTCCAGGAAAAGCGCTGTAATGATCGGGCGGTGCAAATACCAGACAGCCGACGAAATTAAATAAAACAGGAAAATTTGATAATGAAACGCAATACTCCAAACGAAACAATATTATGAACTCCGAGCGGATTACACGAAATGAAGGGGTAATGAACACAAAAAATAATAAATAAGTAGGAGACAAATTGAGAAAAATAGTTTGAGTGTTGAATTATTGAAACTAATTGGCTGGAAAAAAGCAAAATTTACAATAGATAGGAAATTGGCATGAAAAATATTTAAAACAGATCAAATTCTACCAGTTCCGGGCAGGAAACCTCAGAGGTCGAAAAATCTAAGTGAATAAAATCCTCATAGCCAGAAAGATCAGGGTAAGTGTTAAAGGAGTACAAAGAAGGTGCTTTAATACCAACAGATGTGAATGAAACCAAAAATCTTTAAAATAAGGTCGATTGGTTAGATGGCAAGATGGAAATGTATATTATCGTAAATTATCCAGACCAATTGCTCATATCAGAAAATTGGAAATACACTGGCAGCAGATTAATTAGAAACGATTTTCAATGTATTTTATATAGGTATACAATTGTTTCTAATTATTCTGCCGCCACTGTATATCCGCATGGGTCACACTAAATTCAAATTATTCAAACATACCAATCAACGTTTTATATCTGTATAAGAGGGACAGATCAGAACTCGGCAAACTAACTTGAACAAAAGTAGTAGATTATCATTGTCTCTATATTCTCTACCACAACAGTGTTGTAGTAAAGAATTGACTGTCATTAGGAGAAAAATTAATATCATTTGACGCATTTTTCAGAACAAAATTTAGGGTAATAATTATTTTAAAATACGATTTGCCACAACGTTATACTTGTAGGTCTAGTGGGTTTTCAACTATTCACCATTAATAAACATTTGATGAAAATAGATTTACTTTTGCTTCGTTAGACCACATTACGTTCTTTCATTGCTTAGTAATCCAAGCCCTGTAATCTATTTTTGGAAATGTAATCGGCCACTCTCTAATTGCTAATCTAACGGTCTTTGAAAATCTCCCCTTACCTTTACAATCCTACAGTGTCCATATCTATTCCAAAGGCACTGTAAGGTCATAAACATTATTAGAGCAAAATGACTATGTAAATAGTCGTTTGTGAATGTTTACGTCTTCTTTTATGTGATAATTCGATTAGTATTTACAGAAAACATGGTCATCTCTTCGCACACTACCCATCAACACATTAATTTATTTATTTGATTTCGATAACTTTTGTTGGAATATTTTTCAATAAGACTTTTAAACCATAGAATCATACCTCTACTCTCAAAGTTCAAGTTCTATTAGTATACTTCAGAAAACTGGGAATGACAATTTCAATTAAATATACAGGTGATTTGGATTTGGTTATCATATAAAAATGTAGTTTTATGATTTTTTAATAAAATTTTGATTTATTTAATCTTACTACGTCTCGTTACTTATGATATACTCTGTATATCCACAAATTGCAAAGTTAAACATTTAAATCAATAAACAATGAAACGTGAGTCATAATGACACGATAAAAATTCAGTAGACGAAGCAAAATTAGAAAAATTATCGGACGGCGAAACTGCCAGACGGCCGATTAAAAATTGAATAAAACAAAAACAATTTGTTAATAAAGTGCACTGTGTAACACAAAAAAGGGATAGTAGAAAAAAAAAGTTAAATTAATAAAGGGAATTAAAATCGTCTGGTTTGATTAATAAGCAGTATTGGTAATGTGAAGCTGCCGGGTTTTTCACAAACTAATGAAGAATCTTACAAAAATTCTCATATGGAAGACATCTAGGGAAATTTTGTCTTTTTTCCAGTCAATAACAGTATTCCATCAAAAAAAAAATTATAGAAAAACTGCGTTAAAAAAAGACTCGGTATTTTCTCTTCATATTCTCTTAACGTACTTGTGAAATTTTCAAATTTATTTTTAAACTCCTCATAGATCAGTAACATTGCTAATAGATATGACAAAGAAAGGGGAATCACAGAAATCTGTGCAGTAGAAAGATTGCATAATTCACATAAAATAATTACTCTCGATAAGATAAGATAACATATCTTGGTAATGGAAAATAGATATTAGGTTTACAGGGTGTTTGGTGCATCGTTGGTGAATTTGAAATGGGTGATAAACCTCATCATTTTTAAGCAAAAAAGTTCATATGAACATGGGTCCGGAAGTGCTTCGTTTCCGAGATACAGGGAATTAAAATTTAAGAAAAAAGAACAGTTTTTATTTTTTAGCTTCCAAACGGCTTAAGATTTTTTCACGAAATTTGGTATACGAGTATAGCATATTAGTAGGTTTAATCCGAAAAATTACCAGCTTTAACCATTCATCAGTGGTGGAGATATGGGTGTTCTTTTGTTCATATAAAATTGTAGTGGCACATGACTACTTACCTCCACCACTGATGAATGGTTAAAGCTGGTAATTTTTCGGATTAAACCTACTAATATGCTATACTCGTATACCAAATTTCGTGAAAAAATCTTAAGCCGTTTGGAAGCTAAAAAATAAAAACTGTTCTTTTTTCTTAAATTTTAATTCCCTGTATCTCGGAAACGAAGCACTTCCGGACCCATGTTCATATGAACTTTTTTGCTTAAAAATGATGAGGTTTATCACCCATTTCAAATTCACCAACGATGCACCAAACACCCTGTAAACCTAATATCTATTTTCCATTACCAAGATATGTTATCTTATCTTATCGAGAGTAATTATTTTATGTGAATTATGCAATCTTTCTACTGCACAGATTTCTGTGATTCCCCTTTCTTTGTCATATCTATTAGCAATGTTACTGATCTATGAGGAGTTTAAAAATAAATTTGAAAATTTCACAAGTACGTTAAGAGAATATGAAGAGAAAATACCGAGTCTTTTTTTAACGCAGTTTTTCTATAATTTTTTTTTTGATGGAATACTGTTATTGACTGGAAAAAAGACAAAATTTCCCTAGATGTCTTCCATATGAGAATTTTTGTAAGATTCTTCATTAGTTTGTGAAAAACCCGGCAGCTTCACATTACCAATACTGCTTATTAATCAAACCAGACGATTTTAATTCCCTTTATTAATTTAACTTTTTTTTCTACTATCCCTTTTTTGTGTTACACAGTGCACTTTATTAACAAATTGTTTTTGTTTTATTCAATTTTTAATCGGCCGTCTGGCAGTTTCGCCGTCCGATAATTTTTCTAATTTTGCTTCGTCTACTGAATTTTTATCGTGTCATTATGACTCACGTTTCATTGTTTATTGATTTAAATGTTTAACTTTGCAATTTGTGGATATACAGAGTATATCATAAGTAACGAGACGTAGTAAGATTAAATAAATCAAAATTTTATTAAAAAATCATAAAACTACATTTTTATATGATAACCAAATCCAAATCACCTGTATATTTAATTGAAATTGTCATTCCCAGTTTTCTGAAGTATACTAATAGAACTTGAACTTTGAGAGTAGAGGTATGATTCTATGGTTTAAAAGTCTTATTGAAAAATATTCCAACAAAAGTTATCGAAATCAAATAAATAAATTAATGTGTTGATGGGTAGTGTGCGAAGAGATGACCATGTTTTCTGTAAATACTAATCGAATTATCACATAAAAGAAGACGTAAACATTCACAAACGACTATTTACATAGTCATTTTGCTCTAATAATGTTTATGACCTTACAGTGCCTTTGGAATAGATATGGACACTGTAGGATTGTAAAGGTAAGGGGAGATTTTCAAAGACCGTTAGATTAGCAATTAGAGAGTGGCCGATTACATTTCCAAAAATAGATTACAGGGCTTGGATTACTAAGCAATGAAAGAACGTAATGTGGTCTAACGAAGCAAAAGTAAATCTATTTTCATCAAATGTTTATTAATGGTGAATAGTTGAAAACCCACTAGACCTACAAGTATAACGTTGTGGCAAATCGTATTTTAAAATAATTATTACCCTAAATTTTGTTCTGAAAAATGCGTCAAATGATATTAATTTTTCTCCTAATGACAGTCAATTCTTTACTACAACACTGTTGTGGTAGAGAATATAGAGACAATGATAATCTACTACTTTTGTTCAAGTTAGTTTGCCGAGTTCTGATCTGTCCCTCTTATACAGATATAAAACGTTGATTGGTATGTTTGAATAATTTGAATTTAGTGTGACCCATGCGGATATACAGTGGCGGCAGAATAATTAGAAACAATTGTATACCTATATAAAATACATTGAAAATCGTTTCTAATTAATCTGCTGCCAGTGTATTTCCAATTTTCTGATATGAGCAATTGGTCTGGATAATTTACGATAATATACATTTCCATCTTGCCATCTAACCAATCGACCTTATTTTAAAGATTTTTGGTTTCATTCACATCTGTTGGTATTAAAGCACCTTCTTTGTACTCCTTTAACACTTACCCTGATCTTTCTGGCTATGAGGATTTTATTCACTTAGATTTTTCGACCTCTGAGGTTTCCTGCCCGGAACTGGTAGAATTTGATCTGTTTTAAATATTTTTCATGCCAATTTCCTATCTATTGTAAATTTTGCTTTTTTCCAGCCAATTAGTTTCAATAATTCAACACTCAAACTATTTTTCTCAATTTGTCTCCTACTTATTTATTATTTTTTGTGTTCATTACCCCTTCATTTCGTGTAATCCGCTCGGAGTTCATAATATTGTTTCGTTTGGAGTATTGCGTTTCATTATCAAATTTTCCTGTTTTATTTAATTTCGTCGGCTGTCTGGTATTTGCACCGCCCGATCATTACAGCGCTTTTCCTGGAAAATTATTTTATTTCGTTTCATCGACGGAATTTTTATCAAATCATTATGGTTTACATTTCATTGTTTATTATTTTAAAAGTTAACTTAGCTTATAGTAAATATATAGAGTGTCTTATAAGTCAGGTGTTGTTGTGTAAACTCCATTATTAGACTTTAAAATATTCGGTTTAACTATAGTATTTCTACGAAACTACATTTTTTTATAGTTAACTTGGTTTGAAAAGATTTACTTTCGTACCTCTCGTTTGATTAAGGTATTATGAAATAGTGAATTACCTATCTAGGGATAAAATCCCATCGTTTCGGTAGTGGATGATTTGTGCACGAACAAGATGAATTGGATTAGGTGGGACTTCTCAACGGTAGTATTCTCAATTAGTTGACAAAGTTAATTTTCAATTAATTAATTTTTGAAGTGATTATATTCTATATTAAATATATAGAAATTTCAATTTGAACTTTTTGCATCACTAAGTGAATAATTTTATGCCTTTCAAATAAGGCATCAGTTAACTATTTGCTTTTTTAATGCAGGGTGGCTAGAGACCACCGGCTGCCTCATAACTTTATTTAAAATAAATAAAAACGTTTAAATGCCCTCTCGATATCTAAACACTTTTTTTTTGTGAACAAAGTTCTCGTATTCAAAACTTATTTAAGGTAATTCATTTTGAAATAAATGTATCTTTGAATAAAATTCTCGCTTAACTCAATCGTGCTTGCAGACGCAAAGTATTTTTCTGGGGACTTCAGCAAAGCTTTCAATTTTCTTGCTCTACTTTCATTGTTAGTGGTGGTGGATGGTAGTGTCGGTAGTTTTCGAATATAAACACATCATATTACTTCATTAGAGATATTTTGATGCCTAATGCTTCTAAATAACCGTTGACGTATCTATTCATATCACCAGATACATTTACAATATTACTGCAGCACAGGCATGTAAAAAATTTTCGATTTTTGCCATATTCGCGACGTGAAAGTTAATATCCATAATCTATCTATACAATGACTGTCCGCTGTACTGCCAGACTCATACATCGAAGAATCAAAATCAGACATAATCATAAATAATCGCCGCAATATTCGGACGATATCAATAACCCTATGTTACTGATTAGATTTAAAATCGGGCTCGTGTCGGTGATCGTTCACTCGTAATGACAGTTTTCTCTGTTCTAGCAAAAGGCTGGGGGAACGAAAAATGGATGGGGAATACCTTTCACTAATATTAAGCCCCTTTTCTATACAGTATGACCATATAAAAACTTATCGTCCAACTAAAATAGCACTATTTAAACCAATAACCATTTTAAAAATATGGGGCATGTTTGTGAATCAGTTCATGAGTCACATTTTTAATTACGTTTTCTTACACTTCTTCCTTTCGAATCAATGAATTTCTAGTTTTTCATCGTAATTACTCGATGTTTGTGAACTGCACTGTCAAATCGATGCGTGTAATGTATTATTAAGAAATAAGTACAGGATGTTAAAGCTGAAATTGTCGTACATGTCTAACATTTTCTTTGATACATCGCGACAGTAATTGTAAGTTAGTAGGTCTTACCAACAATAAGAATAAAAGGGATTTTCTTATGTAAAATTGAGTGCCTTTTAATATTTTCGAACTTTTATAGCAACAAACCTAAACTTGAAATTTTCTAAATAGAAATATGCAACGGCACATGCATAAGTAGTCTCTGCAAGGTACTAAAATTTGATTAAGTTCGTCGACTACCATTACCAGTTTTCATTTCAAAATTGGGAGTAGCTTTGAAGTAATTTTAGAAGTTAAAAGAATAAATTGAATTTTAACACCCTGTAGCTTAGAAATGATGGATTTTACGACAATAGTTTATTAAGTAAATTATACGGATTGACAAAGATTTTGTGATCTTAACTGACGAATCAGAATACGAGTGTTAAAATCTTCTATGCAGCGCTCATAGCAAATGCTTCGATAACATAACAAATCAGTGAATTTACATGCGAATAACAGTAGCATACAACAAAGACCCTGAAGAGAGAAACACTACAATAACCATCTAAAGCATTAGCAATACCAAGCAAGATGAATTGAGAGTAGCATAGATACCACAACAACAGCAAACTTCGTGAACTCTGCCGTAAAACACAAGTATTATGAATTATCGTAGCGACGAAGCCAGATAGAATCGCAAATACTGAATGAAGGCAAGTCTGCGATACACAGAATTACGACACTCTGGAATAGGAGTTGAAGAAGGGAAAGGAGTAACTACGTAAAAAGGAGAGACAACGTAGACATTCTCCAGCTCAAAATAAACGACTCAGGAAACTGATGACTAAAGGTGAAATAAATGTTGGTGGAAATTCTGGCGAATTGTGGATAAAACATTTATGCCGCTTAAAAACAGACCCACAAACGATTAAAAAGAGAAGAAGCAAAAGAAAAAAAGAGTGAAGACCAAATTTCGTCCGATTATTAAACCGAGTCTACATACAAGTAACAAACCACATTTTTTATGTCGAATAATATGTTTTTCTTAACACTTTGTTGCTTAAGTTTCTAATTGTTAAGTTTATATTGAAAATTAACATGTTTATACAAGTTGCATATTTGTCTCTTGAGCCAATACACTTCAAAAGAAATATAGAACCAACTGACAACACTACGCAACCGTTTTTTTAATATGGACAATTTTTTTGTTTGCTTATTACATGTTACTCGAAACTAAATTGATTATGGTTTGTTTTTATTTTTGTGCACAATTTACTGTAGTTGAACCAATACTTAAAATTTCCAGCAGATCTCGCTAACAAAAATGTGGTAATTCTCAGCATGATGGCATTGAAAAAATGTCATCGAATGTATAAGTCTAAGTCGTGGAAATTAAACGCAAAGAAGTTCTTATCCAACATTTTCTTTAACAACAACCGTAGCTATATAAAACCATAATATCGCCTGCACTTCACATTTTCAATAAATCTGTGCAGACAGGGCTGTTGTGTTGAACATGGCTTTTGATACAGTACAACTCATTTCTAAAACTTGAATTTGTTGTTGTGTGGATAGGAATGTTGCTTTTTTCTTACTCGTGAAATGTTGACAGTCGACTAAATTGCGGTGACCTGTTTCCTCTTATTGCTTCTGTGCAGACAAAGTTTTACATTTCTATCTAAATATACTAACAAAAAACTAAATCAAAATTTATATTTGAAGATTTATTTCTTTGAATCGAAGCTATTGTGGACTACTCGGTTTAATATTCCAGTTACTAGAAATTAACACCCTGTGTAAATAAGATTACCCGTATATTCTATATCACTACTAGAGCATATGTCTAAAATCAGCCATTTTCTATATTTTCCACCAAACATTTACGAAAGTGATAAAATTTATTATTTATTTAATAAACAAGAGAGATAAAATTTATTTTTTTATCGAGTAATTGTTATTTCGTGAATGTGAATCTATGCGTATCGTGACATGACACTCTTTAACAGCCAACGAGTTGATATTCCAGCATAAAATTTCCATTACCCACGATGAAGAAGGAATCTGGAAAATAAGACAGCAGTTTGTTTGTATGGCTGGCAAAGTACGCGCCCCTGGCACGTACAAGTGCATTGTTTACGTGTCTAGGAGTTAAAAAGAACTGCCATTCCGGGGCTCAATGATGTATTAAAGACATCCATTTGGTATTCTTTCGATCAAACGTGCGTTCCTGTCGGGAATGCTTTTCGAAAATGTTGTAAATTCGGATAAATAATAAATCATCGGCTCTGAAACACGCCACCAAAACATTAATTCGCGAATAATCGTATTACTTTTTTTTGGTAGATATAGATATAAATAATCGTAGCCAAACAGGGGAGAATACGCTATTTATATTATTTAAATGTATTTCATGTCAAAAGCATCGATTTATTTTGAACATCGATTATAAAAACCCATTACTAATATTATATTTTGTTAGTAATGATCCATAATTATGACAATTAATTATTTCTCATATTTTTAAAATTTACTTAGAAGTTGTTCGCTTTATTGTTGCAGTTTTCGACATACAACTGTAACAGGGACAATAGTGTCTCTAGAAAGACACATTTTGATTCTTTGCAAGTGGAAACAGGGTGGAGCACTCACAATTTGTCAATGACTCGTGCCACGCCCTTTGCTTGTTGCGTAATCCGGATAATACAATTTCGGTCGGAATAACGGAGACACTCTGGTAATAATGAAAGGAAAAGTCAGTTGGAATATTTTAAGGGGGAGAGAGAGGAGGTCCTCAGAGAAATCTATTATCTCTCAAACATTATGTACTGGATGGTCTGAAGTTTACTGATTTTTTGTGAAATGTCCTAATCTCGTTAAGTATTGAAACCCCTGTTATTGAAACCTTCAAATGGAACAAAGTTTTATATTTTTATTTCCGAAGAAGTCTTTGTGATTTACGCTTTCAGAAAATATCGTGTTGTTCACCAGTCCCCCCATTTTTTCTTATCCAACATCCCTTTTCCGAAATATGATTTACACGACGCCAGATGTGCTAAACGATCCCGATTTCGGGAACTTTGGCCCCCAGAACGAGAGTGGCACATGCCTCTTTCATATCAAATACCGACTGTTTTTCTGATTACATTATCATTTAGTTTTGTTCCATGCGTTTTTCTCCTTGAACGACAGGTGCCACCCCTGCTCGATAATCTGTCAATATTTTCTCTTTCAAAGTTTGATACACATGCCGAGTCCGTCCCTGAACGAGTCAAGACAATAACGATCGAAAAAAAGGATGATTTTTTTGGCATATGTCGCAACGGCAGGTGATAATATATTTTCCTGTTGGAGAGTAAAATGATTGATTCGCAGGAAATCGGAGTTTTGGGAATCGGGAACATTTTTTCGCTCGTTGCTGGCCCAGAGGGATTTTTGCGCTTTCCGTAGAAAATTTATAAAATTATTAATAATTTTGTCCGTCAAATGCGAACGGGACAATTTGTGAATTGGTTCCTCTACATCATCACCATCCTCCCGCATCATTATAATGTACTGGGCGGATCAATCAATCCTGACCGACTTGACAGTTAATCAATATTAAAATAATGCTCGTAATGGGGCCCGGATAATCATATCACAAAGGAGCTTAAATTTGTATTGTATTAACTGCCTTACACACGGAGTCACTTAAGTGTTTTCACAATGGAACCGTATTGTTCGCGAATGAAAAAATTCGAAAATTTAAATAGGTAACGTTCATGTCACCACGGCAAATGACATTTCTCATTTACACGAAGGGCATCTTCCTGCTAAATAACGATGTACTATTTATAATAGCAATATCGCAATTGCGATAAATATGGGCTCCGGACAATGATGATCCATTATACGAATAAATTATTACGATTGTTATTCATTCAGCGAAACGGCGAGAGCGTTTATCTCTTCCCGTTTCCCTTTTTCAAAATTAGTTTCTTGTGCCCAATTTCCTGCAAATTAAAATTTCGACGCAATGCACTTCAGACAAAAGAATGCACATACAAGATCCTGCAGGCATATACTGATTGCAGAAGGGTGTCTTTTTAGTAACCTGAGGGCGAAAAATTGTTTTTATATAGAGAGATATTAAAATCAGAGGGAGAGTGCACTTTTAAAATGCTGTTAAGTAATCAAAATACACTGATTTACAATTGAGTTGGATATTGGAATTTTTTTTATATTTTTTTATCGTTATTTGAAACATGCAAAATCTTGTCCGTCCCCTAAAGGGTTTAGATATTGTCAACTAATTGTGAGAGATGGCTGTAATAAAAAACTCGGTTAAAATCATTGATTCACTTACGCTAAACCCTATAACTCCGTATATAGTATCCGAGAGTTACTATCGTCAGTATTTCAATCAAAATATATTTTTCAACCTCTAATGGAGGTAAACCAATGGAAATTTATACAAGATTGAAAGCAGGAGATGTGGACTATAGTTTATTCAGTTCTACGGAAATGGTTAAACAGTATAGCACATTTTGGGAAAGGTGAGGATTCGCGAAGCATGAAATAAAATTATGAATGTTGAGTTTCAGCATGAGAGCTGTTGTTTCCATTATTTTTAACTCTTCGTTTTGACATAGTTATTTTTCAGCGAATTCGAGAAATGAATACCTGCTATTCCGAATTGTTTTGTAGTGATATATTTTTGTTGTATCCCTACGAATCCAAATATAAACATCGGATAGCAATGGAAGAAACACAATCGTTGAAGACGAAAAAATTTAGGACTGCAATTCAGAAACTGGTAGCAAAAGTTAAAGCGAATTTTATTGGTATATTATCGACTACTAGCAGATTATGTTCTATTTGGCATGACCTTAAGTCACGCCGCTTATCAATGTATGTTCTTTTTTATTGACTTAAACTTACTTTTAATTTGGTGAAAAATTTCGTGGTTCATGTGCATTAAAAGACAGAAACAGTCTGTTGTTTCATGTGAGGTTTTGTGTTGTCATATAAACTCATGTTACGGACAAAAAGTGCGAGGTGTCAATATGCTTGAAATTTCCATATATCAGAGCTACACTAAAGTTGCGTTATTTATGTTATCTGATAATACCGCCTTATGTTAAATTTATACGACAGCACATGATTTCAGGTGCCGTGACAACAGTTTGTTTCCGCTTTTCTGATTCTGCCTTATTGTTCTTTGTAACTGATCCCGGACATGTTCAATACAGTTGACAGCCGAGGACTAATAGGGAATACCCGGATTATCTCTAGCTTCTCTTACCCTGCTCGACCGGAGTTGAGTTGTATAGTCCTCCGGTAAAAGCAAATATTAAAAAAAATACATTGATGATAATTCTCATTTTATGAATTTCAATTTTTCTGTACCAAAACCATTACGTCTGCGCATCCATTGAGAGAAATTTCTCTGTCCAAATTTTGATAGTACCACTTTGAAATGAATAAATTTTCTGTACAGAGCGGCAATTTTTAGGTAGAATTCGTCGAAACACGTATGCGAAAGTATAGATTTTCATTTTCGTTGTTAGTTTTGATGTTTTATGCTACAATCCATTTTCTCATGTTTGTTTCATAATGCAATTAGAACTCTTTTTAAAAGACATCGTGATTTTAAATTGACCTCAAAAACATATATCGAATTAGTGCAATTGTGGGTCCAGTAGCATTAAAAATCCTCCTATAATTTAACTTCAAACAGGTTTCATGTGGAGCTTCCTAATCTGAAGGAATATTATCTAAAGTCAGAGTAATAAATCTAGATCTTCCCACTATTGGTCGTTCTTTAGCATTTCCTATCTTTTTGAAATGATTTTTAATCCAAACAATACACTTTTACAATCAAATTTCGCTGAAATCCACTTGTCTCGTCTTTGCTTCAATCAATAAGCACATTACCACTTAAGGTTCTTCTCGTTCTGAATGAATCTCATTTCTATGTGCTTTATTCTAAAAACCAAATTATAGAGAAAAAGTTTTCCAATGCATACATCTTAGGGGTTTTTATGACAATGAGTTAACTTACACAAAAAATAAGAAATATTTTATTTGTTTATATGTTATTTGAAATTCTTTGTCTATTAAAAATGTTATATTCTAGCAATCCTTTTTAGGCCTTAGCTTTCTAATTTTTTTGTCGTAGTTCAATTTCGAACGTCGCGGCCAGCCGTAATCAGTGATCATTACTGTAGTGTACAATGAAGAGGTCTTTTACTCGTCTCATAATTTTTGATATTGAAAAATGGGTAAAGTTGGACACTTGGATAATCGGGAATATTTTTAGTGGGATGTTTGCTCAGTCAGTCATTGGTAAGGCGAACTTGGACCTGTTGAATTTTAAACCTACTTCTGTCCAAAAGGGAAGTTTCACCATTTCTTGTTCAACGTTACCAACTATTATAGTCAAATCAGCGTACCCTAATTTGTAGACCTTTCTTCCTGTTATTGAGACTCTTTTATGCTCATTCTCTGTTGCTTTTCTGATGATCCATGATCCATTCGGTGATTCATTTATATCTATTTGTCATAGATGTTAAATAATATTGATAAAAATATGCTTCCTAATTTTTTTTCTTTATTGAAACTCCCTCGAAATATTATCCACTTTCAAGCAGGCAATATTTAAGGTGTAAAGATTTCAGGGATATAATGATGGGATAGATATATGTATATTATATGGTGAGATGTTCCCATTTCAAACATAATACGCCATAGCTAATTCCACATAACATTACGAAAGACCTTTGTGTAGTCGAAGAATATTACTAGAATTTTCTATTCGTAGAATCTTTTCATTATTTGTTGCACCTTGATTAATTGTTATCTGGTTCCTCGACTTGAGGCGAACTTAGTCGGTTCTTAAGATGTTTGTAGAAGAAGATATTATTTTGAGTCTTTTGTGAATGAATGAGATATAATAGAATTTTGCTAACACAGAATATACCCTGCAAAATAAACTACACTTGCTAACATTATGCATAATTAATTAAATTATCTGTATAAATTGTATACTTTATTAACATAATTTATTGACATCTGATACACTACTATGTTAAATTAAAATTTTTGTTAAGCTTAGAGCGATAGTGCAATGGCTAAAATAATCGACAATTGGGAAATAATTAGACATCGTGGTGACAAGATGTGGGGTTGTTTTAAAGGGTGATTTTCATTTTATGTTGAAGAGATGGTAGCGTTCACATAGACACATGGGTCCCCCCTTGTGTTCTTCAACAAGATCGAAAAGGGGTTTTTTAATGAGAATATGATGACTCAGACGTGAAGGACTCTTTTAGATTTCGATTAAAAACCCTACGAATTTCACGGGTATTTATGCGCGTCGAACTTCTTTCTAACTCTAATTAAAGAGACTGGATGTTATTCTCCTGAAACAAATGAAAGAAAATAAGGTTTCGTACACATACACACTGACATCCACACGAAATCCAATTCCGAGTAAAAATACTTGTTTGGTGTTAACGAAAAGTTTCTCTTATAAAATTGGGTAAAGTTTGAGGGTGAATGCGACGTGCAGGTGCAAAGATTCCTTTATGGAAACTCAAATGAATTGAGGAACCCTAATTTTCTTTGAGAAAAGTAAACGGGAAATTATGTAGCCAATTTGTACGTAGGTCGAGTATATAAACATCTCTTTTGTTCATGTTCTATGCGGGAAACATGTGACAGAAACGAATCGACCCGATACGTCTACATCCATCAATCTGTTCGATGGGCCTTAGGCGAATAAATGATGACTTGGCATGGAACAAACATATCATTACTTTGCTTGGAGCAAAATTAAATGGCTATGACACTTTAGTTGAACTGAAAAGTACTGGTAAAACTAAAACTTTTCCTGATATAGAATTCAAATAGCACTACCCCCAGGCCAATGTACATTGAGAATTTGCAAACATATTTAAAGGTAACTCGAGGGAATGTGGGGCCAAGATGACGTTAATTTGTTCCAAGCGGGGTTACAAAATTTCGGTAAGATTAAGGAGTTTTCGCCCGCAAGCCATCACGTTATGTTATCTGAGTAATTTATTGCGTTATGATAATGAATTAAATTCGTTAAAATTCTTAATTGCATGGCTTCTGTTAAATATTCCGGACCGGAAAATCCGACCTGAAGGTTCAAAATCAAAGACTTACGAGTTTCTCGAGTTGGAGAAAGTTATAAATCCTTGCCGGTGTGGTTTCGTAGCATTTGTCAGGGACATTTTAGCTAATAATGTAACTAGGATATTAATTTGAGGTTAGGTAGCCCGTACTGATGTGCTCGAAGTTTGCGCAATTTACTGTTGTCCCATGGGATATTAATTATATTTCCTTTTAGTTTAAATATCTTGTTTACTTTGCAATGTCGTCAAAAGTGTACGAGGTGTATCCAAAAATTTCTTTATGAAGTCGTTGCAAAGGCAAAATTGATATATTAAAGATATGTTCAAAGTATCCTGTTTAACTTAAAATAGATTACGAGGGCTCTACAATAAATTTGAATGTTCGAGAGCCTAAAAAAACTGATTTGTTGAATTTATGATCTTCACCTGCTAATTGTGCTAATACTATTTCACTGATAGCTATTTCGAGGATTTATACACATTATCTTTCCCTTTTATCATATCAATCCGTATGTTTCCATTAGCGTATCCCAGTAACCCGAAAATATTCCATTACGATGTGACATTTGTTATAAAACTCCCCTAGAAATCTTCAGAAAATGATAATATGCAAGTTTAAAATTATGAAATGTAATAAAACGACTTGACTTTTTATTCATTCCGAGTTGTTTCCATTGAAAAGCCGGTCGCATTTCGAATTTCGTCTTTTATAAAAGCCAACGAGCTGGCGAACTAACATCAGCATCCGTATTGCTTAGTGCAACTTTCATACGAAATTGCTCTTTGTACTGCATTATTCGACACTAACGTTTATGGTGCCTTAAAGTTAGATTTATATTTTATCTGTGGTCGAGATACGTGAGACCAATATTATTGTGTACGACTTTCAACTGCATCAGTCATCATCAGCTAAATTTGACATTGTCACTTTTAATAATCATAACAAAAATTTTTCGTTAATATGGCACAAAACACTTCTAAGCCTTCCGCTCCAGTTTATTTTGTTACTCAAACTAATCCAGAAATATTTACGGCCACACCACGTCCAGGAGGTGTAGCTAAAATTGAGATTCCTCAGAAATTGAATAAATTAAAGGAAAAAGCGGATAAAGTTCAATCCAGTCGCTCCAGGTCTCGAGTTAGTACACCCAGCATTCAAAAAGATTCAAAAATTAAGCAAGATACCACTACTTCGAAGAAAAGTCTTTTAACTCTAGCTTCGACCTATGATGAAGTTAAATATGTGGATGTAGAAACATTCCCACGTGAATACAAAGTCAAACAAATTGTTGCTGCTACTCCCTGGTCTGTGGAGTTTGATGAATATTTGGAATCGTCAGAAGACTCTAGGAGAATTCCAGATCCATTTCAGGATTCCGTTGATATGCTTGCCATGTCCATAAGTGTTATAATGCTGCTTTCCAGAGGTTATGATAAAATCAGTAACACACAATATAAGTGGGTGATTAGCTATCTAGGTTGTATTCGAGACGAGTTCGGTAATATTCCTCCCAACGTTCAAGGTATTCTTAATCACATCAATCAACTGACCGGAGGTGAAATAAAGTCGTTTCTGGAGGATGATTATGAGTCTTCAAATGTAGAACCGAAAAATGCAGTTCAAATTTCGCCTAGTCCGCCCACAATATCGCCTCCACCTCCTCCTCCTGAAGAATAATTTTTTTTTTATATAATGCAGGTCAAATAAATAGATATTTAGGCTAGTGTGTATTGTGACTGTAGGGTAGCAACCCCTCGAAAAACCACCCCACGGAACATACTTCTCTGGGGACACACATTTACGTCATAGTTTATCTAGGCGAGAAATCTGCAAATCATTGACGCAATTGTCGATTTCTGACCTTGAGGATTACATAGGCGTCCAAATATACTACTCCCATATTTATTCTTAAGAAAATTGAGTAAACTTGACGCAATGTTTAACGCAATTTAACCCCACCAAATCTGCATTTTTATATGTGTTTCGACCACAACTTATCTCTGAATTAACATAGATACATCGCCCTGTGCCACCCAAGGGCCACGTGGCTTAACCATAAATTTCCTAATCAAAATTTTAACGTTTTAATGTTGGCGACATTACACTACCAGGGAATTTAACGATTGTCAGAGTACCGCTAAGCCCTGGAATGAGTCGAAACTCGTGTAATGCGCATTCGGCTTCAGCATGGTCACGTGTGCGCCACGTGTGGATCCTTTGTAGTTCAATGGGTGCCGTGAATCACAAACGGAAAAAACTGTAATTTCGAAATTTTATCTGCAATGAATTTCGCATAATTAATAGCACTAGGGGAGACGGATTAATAAAACAGGGGCGTCAATTCGAATTAGGATTCTTCGGTTACGGGTTTCTTTGTGAAATTTTATCCAGAGTCTTTAGGAAAATATTTAGGATTTTCTAATGTATACTTCACAAATCAGGTCGTTTCTTAATACCTTGTTTCATGATCATATTGAAACGTTTCAAGAAAGGAAGATATAAAATAAAATTATACAAAAATCTACAATTTCTGTCTAAAACGATTACTTTATTATCACTACATCAAGTACAATACTACGTCAAGGTGTTAAATGTCTCTATGGACTTTAAGTACAGCTCTGTTAAACACCTAAGTATGCCTTTGTGAAGTTAACTGAATTAAAGATGTGTAAGCTACAACAGTTCTTTTCACATTTTTTCTTTGTTTTGTCAGTATTATAAAAAGGTAAAAAGCAACAGTGAAAATGATAGTGGGAAAAAAGAAAACCCACTGTTATGTAATTGGAAATGTGTTATGAAAAAGAAATTTGGAGAAGCTAGGAAATGCTGGTGTAAAAAATAATTTGCATATGTTGTACAACGAAATAGTCACTAAATTAGAAAATTGTACATTAAATTTAGAAAAATGTGTAATTAATCGGTGCTTTGCAAAACATGTAACACCAATGTCCACCAATTTCGAAAATATCTGCCTAAATTCTGCTGTTTAATACTTTAATGTTCAGGCATGATATCACAAAAAAGAAACTAAAGAATGAAGGATTTCCCAGACTAAAGCGAAAAATTGAAATGTCAAAATGTCAAAAAAACTACAATGAAATAACTTAGGAATCACCTGGTGATGTCAATGCCAGCGGTGAGGTTTTATAGGCAGTGTTGCGACGCGAACATTTTAAGGTGAAAAATTCGTCTAATTGTAAGTCTAGGGATTCCTTTAAACTGTAAATTGTTGGCCGGTTTACGTCTCGTGTGATAAGTATTTTAACTTATTTCCTAAATTTATTGTGTTCCATAGTCTAGAATATAAATAATTTTTCTAGAGTTTTAACAAATTTTTACTCAATTCAGTTTACACGTAGCATTAATATTCTGGACTAATCAGATATTTATTCTGTTTAAAAAAATGCTTCATTATAGAATGTCTTGAAATTTATCCAGGGTGATAAAAGCTACCCTTCAGGACCTACGGCTCGTTACTTTCCATTGGACCTCCCAAAAAAGCCATATCCTTCCTGAACGTATTTATTTCAATTTTTTTTTTTCGTTAAAATGCGCACACGACACGGTTTTCATTAGAAACATGGTCCTTTCAAAGGCCGTAATTGCAAGAGGCCGCGTGTTTCGGTCCTTGGAGGGCAACTAAAATCCAACAACCCCAAGCGGAATATGCATTTCGGTTACGACATTTCCACCATGGGTCGGTCTTCTGATTCCATATATCTTTTATCTTATCAGAAATGTGTTACAATTTTTTAATTGTATTGGTGTATGTTTATTTTTTTGTTAAAATTTATAGTTACAAAATTATATTTTATAATTCTAGTATTAGAAATCAATGGTGCAAATAATGGCCATCTTTACCAAATGTATTGACTAGCAAAAAATGTGCACAGTGCATAAATCCTTATGGAGCGATAAATCAAACGGATCAATGGTTCATTATCGCGGCCCAGTGGCCCAGTGACACCCTGTGTGCATAGATGTGGGGTGAGTTGTACGGATACAAAGACTGAAAAAGATATATGGCAGTGCTCATTAAATCGGTTCTCGTTATCGAAGAAATATTATTTTTAAATTCAATTATTTGGGAGACCCTTCCTTCAATTGCTGAAACGCCAGGAGGAACGCCTATTGTTTCACTGCTCAGTGATACATGTACAAACTGGCAAAGTAGAAAGCCATGTTCAAACGTCGCTTTTTGACAATTTTAAACTGGTTTGCCTAATGGATTTCTCATTTTTCTTTTGAGTGTATGATGACGTTTCCTCGCGGGACAAATGCTTGTGCCTTATATTGTTTTCTAAATAAAAATCTGGATTTTTTTGAACATAAAATTTCCAGTTGACAGAGGGAGAGGAAATAACCATCAACCGCAGGAACGAATGAAATCCGGATTCTCACAAACGAGGGTACAACAAAAGGTACAAAAAAAACGTCCAAAAAAAGTCTATATGTCACACACGTGTGTACTACACTGTAATACGTGCGCTTTAATGGATTTCAATGTTCGGGGCTCAGAATAGAAAAAAACTTGTATTATTACAACTGAAAAAAACAGAGTTCTCTCCCATACGAAGTCTTCACATTCAGATCCTTCCTTAATAATTATTTTTTCCCTATGCTTAATCTGGACCACCATGCAATTAATCACCAGACAACTCGCATCCAGACCCAAAAAAGACTGTTAATTTCTCCCTCTGATTTTTCACTCTTGCTAATAGATGACTTGTTTCGGACTGGATTAGGTTAGGCTATTAATTGACGTCATTTGTGAGTCAGACAGCGTTGCCACAATTCACGAATATTTCCATGCTAATTTGGGACATCCTGTTTTTTTACAGGCGATTTGTCACATGGTTGATTGCTTAAATTAATCGGCGATTTTAAGGAGATCTTCTTAAGTGCCTTTAAAAAGGGAGTAACATGAAATGGACAATAAAACATCGAATTTGTGCCAAGAATGCTTTTATGTAGTATTTTTTGCGCTTTTGCCTCGCAACAGCGAATATAAAACACATCAATCGACTGAGCTTTTTGTTGCTCTTTATCGTCCAGTTCTAATTTAGTTCTATATTTTTAGTACAATAATTCCTAAGGAAAACAGCTCGACTCAACAATAACAAAACTGTTGAACAACTCAAACCGTACCTTTTCCCGAACATAATAGGGCCATTTTGGGGTCCTCGAGTGGGCTTACATAGCCGCAAAAACCTTCTTACAATCGAACATAATACCGATTTTTTCGGTTAAAAAGATTTTTTATATTAAATAGACACGCTGTAGGAGCGAATTTTCTCATTTTGACCAAAAGAGAATACCCCAACGAGTTCAGGGGCCATTGTCTAAGCGGAACAGCACCTGAACTCGTAGCCAATAATAGGACTCCATTAATCTTTGGCTACGAGGGCACTTCTTGCGATCAACACAAACAGACGAGGGAGAACGAGTGGAAGGGCATTAATGTTTTTAACTAACTTCGTTTCTACTCTATCGAATGAACACATGAGTTTTTTTGTCTTTCAAACATTTTATCCAATCAGAAATAAGCACTTTTAAAAACAAAGAACACACTAATTATCAATATATTTATTTAGACACTAGTATACATGGTGTTTTAGATTTTACAGGTTTTTTACAACACATACTATATTTATGTAAAAGTGTTGAATAACATTTACTTGTACTACTGAAAGCGTAAATCTCAAATGACAGTTGTGAATGTAGTCAAATTTTTTATTCTCCTAGTTTCGTAGCACTGTTTATACTCCTTATCAATGTTACAATTATTCTAAAGAGCATGAAAGCAATAAGTTACAATCCTCGAATGCAATTTTTGCAAATAACGCTTAAATTTACGCAAATTTTCTACTTTTTCTCCCCCTTTTCCTAAAATACGTTTTCCTGATGACACAACCAAGGCAAAATCATCATTATTATGCAGGAGCGGTTAATAGCAATTTGCATAAGGGGGTAATTTTTGTCTTTTATTGTAGAAATTTGAAATAATTATAACGTGATGCGATTTAACGGTTCCATTATTGTGATTTTTTCCTTTTTTGGCTCGTTAGCATTGAAGGACTTTTTTCCTCTACTTCGGCTGCCAGCCCAACAAAGAACGTCTTGAGACTTATTTACGGAGTGAAAAATTGTTTGAATGCTTTGCAAAACCCATTGTAGTATTGAAGAATAATGGGGCACGGAGAGCAACTGGAATAGAATAACCGATGAGGTATTTGAGACGCTTTCAAATGACTGCAGTATTTTACCAAAAAAATATGAAAGAGCTTTGTTTTCATTTTCCTATAAACGATTGAACTCGGGTTGTTTTTCATCGACGGGCTCCAGTTAGGAAAATCCTTGGAAAAGGCGACAAATCATCAATTAACTCGAAAGAAAGTCCATGGAAGTTTGGCAAACAAAAAAATTCAATTAGCGCCATTGAAAACAAGAAACAAACTGGGTGGAAATCAAAGAAACCGAAAATCCTTTCGGCGTTATCCTGGAAACGTGACGACCATAAATTACCCTTTTTCCAGAACGAGGGGCGGCTCGATTTCTGAACATGAGCCGCCTTTCAAACAACTTTTTTTCTTTTATATTTTTTACATTTCAAACTTTCTACATTTGTTTTAGTGTATTTAGCCATGTTAATCCAGTTTCCGGTCAACAGGAGGCGGTTGATTTATTCAAATTTTCACAGGGGGCGGCTGTAACTAAAAGAGTTACACGTCCTAGGGGTCCGTTCCTCTCGTAATCTGTAACAGGAAATGGACCGTTCGTTCGAGCGATTAAACGAATTTTAGTTTAGGAAAGATGACGTTCTCGTGTCGGTTTTCTGCAAACAACGGCCCGAAGGCAAATTAAACAAAGTCTCACCTCTAATTTGAAAGCGTGACGTAGGTGACAAACGAAAAGGGACGATCCCTGGATTCTGCATGTACGTGCTCGCCACTTGACACCCTCATGGTTGGAAAACTAACCACCCACTCCCCTTCTCGTCAGAGGGTTGACGTAATTCATTAACCTTCCCGTGACACCTGCTTTCAAAAATTAGCTACGATGATAAACGAACAGCTCTTTCCGTATAAGTATTCCGAAACGTTTCTTTTATTTCAATGAATGGTTCAAAAACGTTTAAATTAAGGGGGGATATGGGAAACAACAGTGTCGGGGTGGATTGTCTGGAAGCCTACAAACGGCAAAATTTAACTACACTAACCAAATAAAAGCGCCCGAAATTAATGCAGACGAAACAATAAAGTCCCCTCAGATGAAAGCGGCTCAATTTCCATATAAAGTGGCGCAACGGTGAGAGAGTGAACTGCCGGTTAACGCTACCTTTTTGGTGACGTTGTTCTCTATTTAAAAAACTGGAAGCTCGTTTAATAGATTTTTTAAAGAAAAATGCTGAATGTTGTTCTGATAGTAATCATTAATTTCTTCGTGCCCAAATAAAGTCTCCCTTTTCAGTTACTAGAAGGTCTAAAGGAAACGGTCAGACCGGAATCAATGCGCACCACAGCTGAATTATGGGATTCCAGATACAGCGAGGTGTATACGAAATTAGCTACAAGGGTTCGAGGGACGTTTATTAATTAAAAACTCCTCATGAAGATTAGTATCTTAAATTTAATCAAATAAACTATTTTTCTTCGTCAGATACTAACTCGAAGGCTTCAAAACTTCGTGGTTGTTGTTTTAGAAACACTTGGCATTTGGCTCACGTTTTTCGGTCCAGACCGTTTTCCGCCAACGGGCAACGCGTTATTACACCGTCCCCACCCCCGCTTGTAGAAAAGCTCGCTTTCATCCCCCCTGGGAAGGGCGAGTTACACACAGTTACTTTTTTTTCTTCGGGAAAATCTTCTGTTTCGTCTAACAAGGGTTGTAGGCGCGCGCGTTTCTTTTCTCGATTTCTTGCAGACGCGACGGCCGGGCAATAAATAATTGATTTATGAGGTGTTGAAATTTAATTAAACTTTTAGACCCCCTTCAATTCTATCGCAAAAGAGGAACGAAGGGAAGAAAAAGTACGGAATAAATGAGTCAAAAGTTTGATTGTTTCTATTCGAATTTCTTTCTTTTATTTTATTACCATAAATTGTGAGTTCGTGCTTTTAAAAGCAAAGGAATATTTAATTTAATTAAGAATTGGTGCTGTTATTTATTCTTATGTTCTTATACATACATACGAATATATGAAAAAAAGACCAAACATCAAGCATTAAGCAGTCGTGGCCGAGCGGTTAAGGCGTCTGACTAGAAATCAGATTCCCTCTGGGAGCGTAGGTTCGAATCCTACCGACTGCGGTCTTTTGCCAAATTAAAACTTTTTGCTCATTCATATGTTTATTAACATATAGATTTTTTATTTTCAAAGAAGAAAGTAGTGAGATCAGAAATATGAAAAGTAAAATGTATTTGAGGAATTTATCTTTTTTTTAAATATCTAATCAGGCAGTTTGTCAAAACAAAATGAGCACCACTACAGTCTATGAAGAATTTCTTATGAGACGTTCTAAATTTGATATCTCCATAGTATCTCCTCTTAATCATTTTACCTTCGATGTGAAATAAATCAATATACCCTTAGACACCACATTTACCCAAAACATTGTACTTCAATCCACAAAGTAGACATAGGACGACAAGTTTATTGCTTATCGTAACTTCCCAGAAAGTTAAAATCTGAAGTCATTCGTTCTGGAAATTTCAATGAAACCCACAGAACCCTTGGCTTTGATCAGGTTTTAGAAATTTCTAATATTGTTTCAGAGATGTGACGCTCATTAACAACTTTCAGAATTTTTATGTTTGTTCTTTCAAAATGCCTTTGAACATGGGAACAGGTAGGCATGGTTATGTTAACGTTGCAAAACTGCACACTACATGTAATTAAATAGATTTTGGGTTAATCTAGATGAGATCAAGCAATGCCTTGCAGAAGACTGTCATTTATTGTTCCTAATGTCTAACTATAGTATAAGCGCTATTACGAGAGACATAAATATATGTATATTCAAAGACTTGCTCTATTACTTCGACAAGTACGATAAACATATAAATTGAGTTGCCATGATAAGTCATAGCTAATGAAGTCGAAACGGATATCTATTGAAATATCATTGTTAATCGATAAATGTAAATCACATTCAGGTATAATTCGGAATCTTTAGGCAATATTTTCAGAAATACCATTGTGCAACATGAAAATGAATAGTAATACTTACATTATCTACATCATAAAATATTAAGAATTTTAGACATTTTGTATTTTATCGTTTAGGAAATTGGTGAAAAAAAGGACCTATTTAGAATTGATTTCATATTGAATTATTGGGAATGTGCTATTTTTTTCAGACAGTATTAGGAACCTAATAATTTTCAGAAAAGGATGAGGCAATACGGAAAAAGTATTACTCATGCATACTACAAATTATGAACTCAAAAGACTCTTGTACACATGTTGTGAACATATTATCTTTAAATGGTCATAAAATACGTAGGAACCAAAAAAGCAGCTAGTCATTCGCTTCACTCTTTATATCTAAGGACATCCACCTGGAGCTCCTGCTGCGGCCTCATTGGTTGTAGTGATTTTCACAATTGCACGTGTGGTTGGATAATAGATGTCCAGTTTTATATTTCGAGTTGCAATATGGAAAATATAGTCAGAGAACATTTATTTAGTCTGGAATATGTATCAGTGCGATTTAAAAGCTGTTGGAATATTTCTTTGTGCCGAGATTCTAAACACGATCGCTTGCTTTCTAGAATAAAGTTTCTAACCTAAATTCGGTCACAAATAAATAAACTATACATGCAGTGTGTCTATAAATCTTATTTAAAACGCCTTAGAAATACTATTTCCAACCATTTTCTAGTTTTTGTACTTAGGAAATCAAATCTGCAATCTACCTGGAACATATTTTTATAAATGTCAATTTCTCGTTGTCTTTTTGAACAGTACTTACACGTATTTTCAGTAATTTAAACAAATTACGCACATAAAATCACCTATTACAACGATTAAACTCATCAATTCGTTAAATGTGCACACACAGTGACGAATGTTCCAGGAAGTCAAAGTTGCAAACAATTCTTATATTCTATAGAATCCACAATAATTCTTCATTCTTATCAATTTCAGATCCAGACAGTCTTCGAAAATCAGATAAGACGAGACTTATGCTATAGGTATGTACGTACAATACACGAAGAAAATATTCCTTAATATTCTAGAAAATTTCCTTTGATTTCAATTAGAAAATTACTAATAATTAAAAGCGTTATACTATTGAAAAGTCCCATAATCATTTAATAGGTCTTAATCTCGTTCATAAAACTTTAAACTACAAATCGATTCAATTCGGAAATAAACTTTAAATATTCCGGTGCTGTAATATCAGAACGATCCTGTAAACGCAATAATATGAATTATCGTTATGCCAGGCGCAATTTGCCGAATATCTAATTATTATGAGGGAATTAAACGGCATATAATAATTTTAAACTACGACTGAAAGAGGAACAGAGAGGCCCACTATAGTCATTATTATTATGAAATGTCCTTTTTATCCCTATAAATTTTATTTCGTTTCAAATATTGATGGATATAAATAATTATTGAAATTAATTTTTGGCCGTTTGCACGTATCCATCCACATATCGATTAAAACATTGATTGATTCTTCATATGATAAATATTTAATAACATTATCTTTGCAGACCTGTCAGATTCGTACTGGTATTGTTATATGTTACTATTCTGTTTCAACATTTCTCTTTTGGATTCGTTAATCCCAGTTTTCTGTCCAATTCGAATTTTCTTTTATTTATTGTAGGGATTTCCTCTATAATGTATTTCTTTCTAATCTCTATTGTTCTTTAATACAACTTTAAGTGTTTTTTTTTATTTTTTGAACATCTCGTATGCTCTCTTGTTTAAAAAATTTTCTTAAACGTTCTTTTATGTTTAAGTTCTCAGGACTTTTTAGTATCCACATTTCCCATCCAATATTACATTGCATTTATTATGCTTCTACACATTTCCTGTTTGAAAACATTTTTCCTTCATTAATTCTAATATTTGAAAAACAAGATGTAGGTCGATTATTTTTTTTTTTGGTTAAGACTAATACATAGTTTATCAACGAAACAGACATCATTATAAAATTCAATGATGCTCATGAAATTTGATTGTCCTTGGCTTAATTTTTCTTTGAAATTCCCTAATATTTTTCTATGTGCAATTTTCATCAAAAATCTAGTAAAATAGTTTTAAATTTAACTAAATATTTTTAAATTTGTAGTAATTTTTTTGTAAAAGCTTTGAAACTGTTAATTTACAGAAAATAATTTACTAAATATAAGATAATCTGGTCTACCCGCCGTTCTCTTCTTCTAATACCTTCTTGATATTCTTGAACATTGTTCTCCATTTTTGAAACTGCAGATTCTTCCATTTATATTTAAATTCTTCTATATGCATATTGATGTGTATACAGGGTGACTCATAATTAATGTTACAAATTTCAGCAGTGAATTGTTTGATCGAATATAATATTAGTTTCTTATGGACCATACTTTAGAAATGCTTTATTACGAAACTATAGAGTGTTAAAGATTTTTATAAAAAAATTGAAATTTTTTTATATCCAAAAATAGTCGAGATACTTATATAGGGTGTTTCAAAATAGCACGACACTATTTGAGGTACGTGTTCTCTACTACAAAATAAAGAAAAAAGTTCATATGAACATTTCGATCAGTAGCGGCGTTAGAGGATTATACAGGTAACCTTATCTTCCTAAACTGCCTGTTGGTGATTTCATTGAATTTATAAATTAATTAATTTAGGAGAAAACTGAACAGAATTCGACCAACACTCAAGAAAGAATCTATTTAAGTAATAGATTAGAGAATTTAACAAAAATATTAAGATCCACTGGTGGTATACGAGCAAATTTTTCTAAAAGATTTTATGGAGCAAGACTGCAGAAAGTGCAATACTCTCTATAGTAATTGGAGGAAATTTAGTCTTGTATTAAACAGCATCTATTACTTAGTATACATATAAAATTTGAAAGCTCCGTCTGCAGTAGGTCAAGCACAAATAAAAATTAATTCTTTTCTTAGATTTTAACACCCTGTAACCCTGCTACTGATCGAGATAGGGTCCAGGTCCATATGAACTGTTTTCTTTATTTCGTAGTATAGAACACGTACCTCAAATAGTGTCGTGCTATTTTGAAACACCCTGTACAAAATTTTGAACTGTTCAATAGTTATTTATGGCGAATTTTTTTTTAATATAAAAATTAATTTAATTTAAAAAAATTTTTTCAGTAACAAATACTATTTTCGATCAAACAACCCACTGATAATGTTTGTAACACTAATTATGAGTCACTCTGTACATTTAAGAAGTTAAAACCTACGGAAAATAAGAAAGAAAAATATTTTTTCCATTAAAGGTTGATTTACACACCTGAGTAATTTCAGTTAATTGGTTCGCACAAGCAAGTTTGCACAAAAGATATACTAAGCCAGCCTTTAAAGATTATATAAAAGTTGAACCGTAGATTGGACTTTCTGATTTAATTTTAGTGATGTTTCTAGAAAAGGAAGTTTCGGTTTTATACAAAGACTATAAGTCTCTATTAAAGGTATCACCTGTTACGCATCTGCATGAGAGCGAAAGCGCAAATGCGCTCAAAATGTTATGAGCGCAAAATACTGTTTATTACTTTTAAACGAAATGACCCAACATTTTTTTTATTTATGTTTGCGTGTTCTTGCTCGCACGGTTGATCTCGACGAACCTTTAGAAAGCTTGAGTTTACTTTGAATAGGAAATTTCAAACTCATCATAGTTAGTTGTTTTTTTAAAATTCAATTGTCAGTTCTTCTACATATTTAATTCTTCAAAGTAGTTATAGAAAATTGCTATTTTCCCTTTCGTGCACCAGTCAAATTGATAATTCACGTTTTGATTTTAGACAATCGACGTCTGTTAGTTGAATGGAAACGGGATAAATGTATGGAAAATCCGGGAAAGCGGAAAGTTTGAGGCATTGTTTTCGGGCTTCCGCCGCACTTAATTCGTCCTGACAAAGGCTTGTTTCGGAATATTGGCAACTATGCCAAACGCAAATTTGGTCAAATTCTGGCAGAGTTTTCAATTTTTTTTCTATATACAAAATAGAAAGCTAATTATTATGATAATATAAAAGGAATAATGGTAAGGTTCTAGCCCTTGTACATGTATGTTTTTGATTTTTTGCACCCCAAAAAGAACTTTTATCAAGCAGATGCCTATTTTCTAAACGGACACTCGCCCTTTTTCGAAACGTTCGAGTTTCGATGCGGTTGATCGGCTTTCAATAATCTTTTGTTGCCGTTTTCGAATGGAAGGTAAACAAGAGCAATGTCGGAGCCCATTTTGGGCATTACGCAAATTTTTTCAAGCGAATATTTGCTTCGTATTTTTCTAAAAAAAAGATCCTAGACAATATGTATATTATTTTCTTCTTCTATTTTATCTAGTCTTCAAAAAGTTCTTAATTTTCCGGCGGAGTCTAGACATTGCAGTGCAGACAACCCGCCTAACAATATATCCCTCTGTTCAGTTTGAACAAACCCTCGATGATTAATATTTTTTTCTCATATCAAAAGGGTTCGAGAACAATGAAGAATCATAATAAAACCTTTTTATACATGGCGTTTAAGCGTGAAGATTATCAACAGAAAAAATTCTTATTTACAACCGAATGTGTCACATCAGAGCTCCACTGACTTTTAACAACAAATAAGCGTGCGTGTGTGAGTGTGTGAGTCCCTAAAATAAATAAGGGCGTCTCTAGAAGAGCCAACAGTATTTTTATTTGGCAAAGACCAATTCCTCGTGTTATGTCATTAAAATTTTTACGATTATGTTAATCCGGGGCGTTGTAAAAAGCCACCAGCCAAGATACATATTTACGAGACGTTTTGTTTGTCCTAAAAATTTTTAAAAGAAGGAAATGATGCGAAGGTGCAAAGGGTCTCGTATTAAAGCAAATAACATTTTTGGGGTGGATGATATATGACGAGTTAAATTTTTTTTGTCCTTTTTCTCGCGTTCCAACTTTATGTTTGGCTTTATTCTTAAACTGAGAAGGATCCGCTTTCTTTTCACCAAGACGATCTAACTACGAATTCCAGAAACGTTTCAAGAAGGAGATCTTTGGCTTGTTGGGTCAGAATGTTAGAGGCAATTTAGGGATAGTTTGCTAATTTCGAATGCCGACTACGATGGCTCAAATCAACGAAATATTCGGTCAAGTGGAAGAACTGAATTAACACTTGCCATAGTTAATGTTTCTTTCTTTATTTTTTTCATCGCCTCTCTATTTCAAAAGATACGAACGATTGACAAAACTCAAGATAACGAATAGAAACTATAGAACCATCCATATCTAAATTCTTTTGATCACAACTGTACAAATTCATCACATATTGTTCTCTCAAAATTAAAACTTAACATGCAATTTCCGGTCCTGTTGATATAAACGGATTCATTGGAAAAATTTCCGCCTGTCATCATCATCAACACTTCAAATGCCCCTATTGTCTTGTAGTTTACTAAATAAATTGAAGAATGTTTGTTTAATTAGAACACAACTGCAAGTAGCCTTCAAAGGTTTGCTTTAATCTTTGTAACAATCTCTGAAGTTGGCCAAGAGAGATTAGTAAGTTAAGTCAAGGGATATATCATCCAGTCTATGGCGTTATCCAGATTACCGTGCACCTGACATAGTGCCATTGCCGTGCTATGGATTAAGTCCCACTCCACTCTATACGTCCATATTGGGCATAATAGGATCTAATAGCTGTGCCTTGGTTACTTTACATTAGCGACAAGGTCGTTTTGGTGGGAAAATTTAACTCTCCAATCCATTATCTAAGCAAAATCAGTGGCGTAGTGCCCTTCCCACTAAAACTAAACCTAACTCGATCAATGCCAAGACGACTTTTGCTTGTTGAATAATTGAGGTTGAAAGATTATGCCGATAGGGCACGTCTTTGATTTTTTTATGATCGCAAGGGGCCCGTTCAGTTAGAGGCAAGACACGAGAAAAAGTCAAATGGGGTCGCTCGTTTACATACCCTGTTGATGATACTAGTTTTAAAGAATTTTGAGAATATCGCAATATATTTTTTTTACTTTTAATAGTTACTTCTTCAAATATTGAATGATATCTTTATTATACAATCATTTTATTTACTTTTCTAAAAATATCTGGACCAAAATTTCTTATTTTATTTTATCATGTAAAAGAGATAATCGACAAAAATATTGTGGTGCCCATTGTAGATCCCTGACCAATGACAGTATTTGTTTTAAAATTCCTAATTTTCAACAACAATAGAGGCAAATAAGTACACACTGAACAAGAGGTGGCGTTATAATCAATGATAATCCAGAATTGCCCAAGTGAGAGGCTGCTGATAAGATTGCTCACATTCATATACAGGGTGGCGCATCTCACCTCCCGTTTTCTATAGCTCAGTTGTTACTTAAGCTAGAATTTTGCTATTTGACATACTTAACCTATATCCTAACACGCATCTCAGGAAAAGACTTTTAATTATACAGGGTGTACCAAAAAAGTGTAACGATATGATTTTATTTTTAAAATGGAACCACCCAACTTTTTTTACATTTTTGGATTCCTTATCAAATTTTAAAACCAGTTTATGTAAACCGTGCTATGTCTAAAATTTACCGTTTCCGAGTTATTTCGGAAAATTCGAAAATTTTGACAATTGCAGGCTTCCACGGAAATTGATGCTGTATCCTAATCGCTGCGAATTTGGAAGTCGGCTTTCTGGGGCTGCAAGAAGATTAACTAAGTTATGACGTATTTGAATTTCAAAAAAAGTCTTTCATAACCCCCGAAATATGTCTCCGAAGTTGTATAAATTCAAAGGTCAATAACTTGCTTATTTCAAATATTGGGTTCAAATGTTGGGTGGTTCCATTTTAAAAATAAAATCATATCGTCACACTTTTTTGGGATACCCTGTATAATTAAAAGTCTTTTCCTGAGATGCGTGTTAGGATATAGGTTAAGTATGTCAAATAGCAAAATTCTAGCTTAAGTAACAACTAAGCTATAAAAGACGGGAGGTGAGATGCGGCACTCTGTATATTGTAAAAACTAGGGCGCATTGGTACCAATGCATGTTTTCTTGTAGAACTAGTTCAACAGGATGTGTAGTTTCTGTTTATTGTGTTCTTTTCTTTCAAAGTTGAGGTTTATCATGAATTTTTACTCATAGAGTACCATTAATAAAAAGTGGTACCTATACTTATACCGCTTACAAGAAGCAATCAGAAAAATACTCTCTACTTTAGGGCAAAATAATCATTGTTGTAAAGCCTCAATTACACAAAAACACTGAAGAAATTAGAAGCTACATTGCAAATAATTTTTCAATAGTGTCATGCAAATTAGAAGTTCTATGAAGTTCAATACATCAGTAGTGTTATGGCAAAACATGGTGTCTGCCATTTTTGAGATTTTACAAGAGAGGTGAAAATAGTTTTATGTTTATATAATTATAAATGTAGGTTACCATAATATGATATATTATATCATTGCCATTTTACTTTTTATTGTCATTTTTTGGCAAATGAATCCAGTTGATTAACTTAGAGTATACTTTATTTTGTGATCATTTAATGCAAAAAAATAAATTTTAAAAAAAGGTAGATAGCATGTTTTGCCATAACACTAGTGACATATTAAATAATCAGTATTTCATTTTTATTCCCCAATTTATAAAGTATTGTACGTTAATTTCCCAAATCTAATTGAAGAGAAAACATTCAAAACCGTGGTATTTTTAAAAGAGAATTTAAACTACGCTCAAAGCATATTTTGTCCACTGCTATATTAACTACTACATAGCGAATTTTGCACTTGGGGCACTAAATCTTCTGCACTTGGGGACGCTCTTCAATTGAATTATTTACTTAAAAAAGAGGATTGATTGTTAGATTATTGTTATCGAAAGTTAACTTAATTGGTCTTCCATAGGTGTTAGGATAAGGTTGTGGAAAAATTTTAATAACTATTTTAGTGGATTAATTACTAAATGGAATAATTGCTCCTAGATGGAAAATTGTAGTATCGATAAAGCTCAATAATTAAAGAGAAAAAGGGAAACTCGAGAAGAAGAGGTAATTTCAACCCTCATAATCAAAAATCGAAGTGCATCCTCATTACCCCTAATCACATCTCCAGGGTTCGCACCAGCGGTGTGTTTCATTAAACGGGAAATGGCGTCATAAATCTAACGAAACTCCCTTAACTTAGTAGTTGTCGGCCTGGTCGCCCCGCGCCGAAGTTTCGCCATATCGCTTTCTTTTCGTTTCGTTTTTCAGGGGAAAGTTGCCGTTTTCCTTCGCGGAGAAACTCGCTCTCTCTTTCTCCTTCAGTCTGTGTCTGTTCGAGTGGTATTATTGGAATTCTGTCGGGATTAATTCGTTTCGATACGACATTACACGCCGATTTATCAATTTACCAGAACTTTTCTTTATCTTTTGAAATATTTGCCGCAAAACAGGGGACGGATTCGTTAAAATCCACCCGAATGGGCGTTAATGACGGGAAACGTTCATTCGCATATTTTCATTGCGTTTTTTATTGACGCGCAATGGGCAATTACCGACAGGAAAAATATGCCCAGTTTTATTGTGTGCGAAATTATAAATAAACAATGCCATTGCGGCTCCAATAATAGCTATAAATTTCACTTGGTCGACAAAAAAATTATCAATAGCATTTTACGTGGTTGGAGATGGTTGAAATACGAGTGACTATTAATAAATTGAGTTGATTTCGAATAAAAGAATTCTACATCGTTATGAAAATAAATATGAGCAAACCGATGTAAAAAACAGATAACTGATAGGTAACAATTAACAGCAGGTTAGTTTCTATAAATAGCAAAAGAATACCTGAGAATTTTGTAATCAAATTACGGATGTGGAATGAGGCTTGTTTTCAGCTCGCTGGATTTGTTATCTGTACTAAAATTACTTTATTGAAGATCGTAAAATCCACAATTGATTCACAAAATGCCCCTTTAGAATGAAAGCGGCTCTAAATTTTGGAGGTTCTTCTCAAATAAAAGTTTAGTAGAAATTGTAAATACCAGCCCTTACACATACATAATTGAAATTTTTTGATTGCCTCAATTAACAAACGCTGAACATTACTGGTTTCAGCATGTTGGTGTTACCATCTTTACTTTAAAACTTCGTATTTCTAAAAGATCATTTCCACAATCTCATCTTTACCTGGATAGTTTCGTTAGTCTCCAAAAGAAAGCTTCCTTCATTTTTTTTGGATTACCTTCAAGAAAAAGTTTGTGGGTATTAATAAACTTTAAACTTGTTTGTTTGTTCAGCCCAATGTTATTCAATGTGAAGTCGGAGACATTTCTGAAGAAGCACTTCAAAAAGTAGTAAAAAAGAATCAACATTTTCACAATCGATTAGTCTTATGTTTACATGGATATTTATGATGGCCCCTTAAATCTCAACATTTCGGTTAACTGAACTTTTTTTTACCTTCAATAAAAAGTTTATATTAAAAAAATTTAAATGCTTTTTCAATCCAGTATTATTCAATATGAGATAAAGGAAATTTGTCCAGAAACACTTGCTATTTGGTGAAAAAACATTCATTTTTACATGATATTATGATCATAACCTAACAGATATTATTTGAATTCTCAAATTGTATAATAAATATTTACCTAAATTTACTTGTATGTGCTTTTTTCAATTTTAAATTTAACATATATATTGGCGCCACCCTGTGCATAATCTCCATGTATCATATTATCGTATGTCATCCCCTTCTGGTGCCTTCAGATCATCGTCGCGCCCCAGAAATGGTTCTAACCTCATGTAATGAAACTGCAATTTAAACTTAAGCAGACCAAATTTACAGCCCCAAGCGCGCGCCGAGTTGTTGACAGGCGTTGTTGCTAAAAGTGATCTATTTCCTGACGAAATATTTCCTGCATAGTTTCGGTTAACGATGATCACATTATATCGTGTATGTTGAGAAAATATGCGCAACGTTAATTTGGGTGTTTTTTGACGACGAAATCTTTATTGGCAAAAGTGGTTGAACATTTGGAAGAGGACCACCCTGGTCGAGCACCTGCTTAGGGTCCAACGATATTTCACAATCGTACCCTAATAAATCCTAACGGCGTCTTTACCAACACCTTTCGCGTAGTGCCAAGTTAAAAGGGCACAAATGCGGCTTGAATATCGCTCAGTGCGATAAGGATTTTCGTTTATCTCTTCTTTCGTTAAAAGTTGAACGATTTCGGTATGTGGGCGTTTCAATAAACATATAAGAAATATTTATTTGTCTATAATTAAGATAGTAGCGCTAGAACAGAAGCCTAAAATCTAAACTTTATGCGCCATAAATTTAATTCGTAATGTCTTAAAACGGTTTTGGTAAATCCATTAGAAAATTTTCGATTCTTCTAAAGGTGCTTTTATCCGATAGAGTTATCAAACAGGCAAAGTAATAAAAGAAGAAGACCCAATCGTTTCGATAAATTTTCGGGAGAAAAAGGCATTAGTATGATAATTAAATTTAATTTCAACTGCTGGAAAAGAGAGAGTTATGTTCATCAATTGGAATAGAAATTTCGTTCTATTGTCAAATAATTTTTCCACGATCTGGAAATACCGCAGTTTCAGCGAATTTTCAAGGATTTCCCCTCCTGAACAACGTATATTCAATTGAAAATCAATGCTCACCAAGGCGAAAACCGATGCTCGACCGTGCCTGCCATCCTTGGCGACGACGTGTTCTTGTCATTTACCGACCTCCAGGTCTTTATTTTGTTTACTATAAAGGAATACGAAATTTTCCCGATCAAAACTTGTATTTATTTCCTTTTTCATATCCATATAAAGATCTTCGTTCGCAAATCTACTCCCGGTCTCAACAATCAAACATACAGGGTCTCGTTCTGTGGTTAATTAAAAGTCAATATTTGAATATTAAATATTGATCTTTTCGGCGCAAGTTTTACGTTTTAGTTCGCTTTACTACCAATTAATGTAAATATTAAGCGAAAAGCGAAAGACCGAGTTCCTTAATAGGATGTTTTTAAACATTTTGACTGACCACCGTCAAGAATATTGTACTAACCGAACAGTGATATTAAAAATTTGTATTGTGAACCTGGCATAAAGAAGAATCGAAGATAGAACAGGACTTTGAAAAGAAATCTAAGAGAGTGGATAATGTTTGATGAATGCTTATTGTAATTGGAAATCAATCAATCATCATGGAGGAAGCCAGAATGGTAGAAGGGCTAAGGAAAATTGAAGAATTTATGAATCGAATTTAGGGATCTATGAAAAGTGATTGCGAATTTTAAAGAATTGAAAGAATGCATGGTTGGTTAGTTTGTGAAACAAAAATGGGACATAAATGTAATATTTGAAATACAAAGAACAAATTTGGTAAGTTGTTAAGGCAAGAGTCGATGAACGCAAAGATTTACACAATATTTAACAATAACTTCTAATAACTAATCGTACATGACGAAATTATGCAATCAGATCTTAAAGTGCATCATGGCCTTACATGGCTTGGTAGAATAATAGAAGTTAGAGACAATCCTGATATATCGAAAGACGAAAGTTCCAACGAAGGATCTAGATTTTTAAGGTAAAAAAAAGATTGATACTGCTTCTAGGTCAACAACTAAAGTAGCGAAAAAAAAGCTAAGGGTTAGTGGCTGCTCCACATAATCTGGTTTGTAAACGTAAATCGCTACGTATATACAGTAAAATAGTATAGAGTGCAAACCTGTAACCCATTTTTATGCAACCTTTGTACAAGAAAGCCAAACTTGGCTGTGTAGCCGACTCATAACAATAGGTACATTATGTAACGGAGTCGAAAAAGATACATAAATTGATAATACTGATCAGTGGAAATCTCATGATGAATACAGTATCTATAAGTATTAAATGATTGGACATGAGTTCTATAATAATAAGACCATTATTGTTTGAAAAACTGGAACGGGATTTTTGTGTTTATTTCTTTCTGTTTTAGTGATATTTTTTCTTTATAAATTTTATAAATCAGGCAAATTTATAAATCACCGAATAGGGGTTCAGAATTATGATGTTAGCCTTCCCTCAGGCTTAAAAAACATGACAGTACTATTAGAGAATGGCACGCCGGATCACGATATTTTAATCATTTAGATTATTTTGTGGAGCTACCACCTTTGAAGTGAGTTCTTTGAAGCTTGGAAACTAGAAGAATCTTAAATAGTAGTAGAATTTTACCTTCTTTTAGGTAACTGTCAAAAATATACTGCTTACAATTTTTAAAATTTTTTTTCGCTATAACAATAATTTATTTCTATTTTTGTTATTCATATTATACTGCCCACCAGATGCTAAAGTATTAAAAACTACTTAGAAGATTAAATTTCTTTTCACCGATGTACGCAAAAAAAAATTAGTCGGAAGGGGTTTCGAACCCCTAAATAACGGTAGAAATGCCTAAAAATGCAAAAAGGATTGTATATTAAAAAATATGAAACCTTTTTGTAAAGTCCAATAAATTTGTATGTATATTTACAAAATTTACTCCAGTTAAACTTTTCCATCTAAATATATGTATATGTTTTTGAACTTATATTACGATACCTTTAGATGTCAAGAAAATTTTAAGATATAAATGTCGAAATTAGAAGAAAGAAAGGCATCCCATTATAAATATTCATTTTTCAAAAATTTTAAGATAACTTCAAAAATAATGATGGTGTTTAAGAAACCTGAAATTAGTCACAAAAGTCATAAATTAATATTTTTAATTTTATTTAAAATTAATATGATAATTAATTAGCTTGAATTTAAAAAAATAATAATAATTTTTTAATGATTTCTTAAAAAAAATACAAAAAATTTGAGAAAACACACTTTCAATACACCGATGTCATCACTGCTATTAAACTAATTAATAAAACCACTCAATACTCATCCAATTCGCATCGACCATCATATTCGTTTGTGCCGTAATTCTGCGCCGTTCTTCCTGAAAAGCTCTTCCTCTCTGCTGAAACACAAACTCTCTTTCTCCTTTTCTCTTCCTGTCTCTCGCTTTCTCTCATACTGAGACCCGTCGCTGTTGAAATTTGGGCTTCCCATAGTAAAGCTCCGAGCTTTCTATGGTAGGGGGGGAGGCGAAATCATTCAGGATAGAAAATCCCGGCTCGGAGAGGACGATTTTAGTCGTCGATAGACCCGAACCGTGGTAGGACGTGTTGGTTTTGTTTAGCTGAGACTGGGAGAAAACTTACGATTAATGGGGGGAAATGTGCGCGTGGAACATTTGACGGGGAGCTAAGCCACAAGCAAATGGTTGAATTGTTTATTTTTTAGGAAACAATGATAAAGCATTACGTTTTTTTTCGGGACGAACACCTGAGTGCTATTTTGATTGGAAAAAAAATTGTTACGTGCGAATTATGACTGTTTTCCCATTGAAAATGAGGAAATTGTTGGTTTTATGTTTTTTGAGTTTCGTTTGGATTCCTACTATAACAGGTAGGTGATTGTTCAATTCTCATCATGTAATTGCTTCCTTTTTGGTCGCTTTTGTATTTCAATTGTGTAACATTTAATACCATAAAAGTTTAATTAACACGTTCAAATTGAGATGATGGGATATTGACATGTCAGAACCTCGGATAAGCATGTCACAAGTATTTGAAAATATTAAATTATACTTAAAAGGATATAAAGATGAAGTAATTGAATCTCTTACAATCTTCCTTCCACCGTCGCTTCTATAATGAGTAATATGAAAAGTAGTGTGTTTTATTCGACAAAGCCGTGTGATTTCAAGATTAATCAAATATTTACATCTGTTTTCATTATCTTTGATTTATGTCGTGATTTCCATGTCGGCATTTTAGGTTATACTTCATTTACTTTTTGATAAATATACATAAGTTTTTAGCACATTTTTTAGGATGTCACTACTAATTCCTATAAAAATATTCAAAGCCATCATAAAACACACACACACACACACACACACAAACATACATATCTTCATACATTCATACATACATTATTCTTTGTAAACGTTATCTAAACATTTTTAAAAATAATGAAATTGTGGAAACATAAATTTAAAAACGTTCATAAAATTATTATTGTTCTTCCGAGATGATAATAAGAGTTTATGTCTTTTGTCGGCTTCTTTTGTGCGAGTTAAACCGGGAGACAAATGTCAATCAAGGCTATATTTAACTCATTAAAAGGTCTTAACTTGCTTAAAAGAACAGTAACGAACTTTATGAATTTACTACTAATTAACCGTTTTCATCTCTTTCCTCCTCTATTTCACTTCAGCCTACTTTTTATCCATGGGAATGTTTCTCCATTAACAATCACTGAACATATTTTCTACTAAAGGAGGAGATATTTAAGCTTCCTATGAAGTCAAAAGGTGTTATGGCATTGTGTAAGAAGTGTCACATGAGGAATGATTTACGTTTTTCTTCTTTTTCGTTCTACAATGGGTGATTTTTCTAAAGAACGTTTGAAGAAAAGGTGTTAGATTTCATTATTTGTTAGTCAGGTAGCGAATTTCTTATTATTACCATTATTGTTGCGGTCGTAATAGGACAATCACTAGTAACCCAACGGCATAGCAAAATGGGTGGATCAAATTTCAAAAAGATATGATACTTACCTAAAAGCATAGTAGTAGTACGGTAGTCTCATTTTTATTTGAAACAGTTGGAAATTTCGTTCGACGGTATTTGTCGAGTAAAAAAAAATAATTAATGATCTAACCATTGAATTGCTAATTTAACGTTGTTAAATTAGAATGAAAATGTGTAAACTGTGTCTGTCTTATGCAAGCTCGTTTTGTAATGAAAATAAACAGCATTGTATGGCTCAAATTTCAGAAAAATTGTTACTTTATGTTATTTCAACACGTTCAAAGCGTTTATTAAATTGTAAAATGCTACGGCATTAATAAAAAATTTATTACATACTAAAGATAAAGAAGAATATCTGGTTAATTAATCATTTTACAGTTTACGTAGAGTTTATCGTCTTTTTCAGTCAAGTAAGCAATATTTTCTTACATTCCTGGTATAACAATAGTTCATACTATTTCATTACACTCAATTGTTAATCTTTGAAACAAACAAACACGAGACTTTGTTAAATAGAGAGAAAAATTCTGGATCTTTCTAGAAAAATACATCTTACTTTACGTTAAATATTTGGTTTTTTATGTATTTACGTAAACCATATGATTTTACTTTATTCTTTGTAGTCGCGCTATTTTAGCGACCTCTTCTTTAAATATTTATTCGAAAACCTAATTTTTTCCTCGGTTATTAAAGGATTTTCACGATAATAAAGAGCAGATGTTCAGATTCCAAAGGATCTTTTCAAGCTACAATAATAAACTGGATTAATTAAAAAAGGTATTGTTTTTTTGCGCTTCCGTAAAAATGAATGAACAACACCAACACTTTGAAGATAAAATCGAAAGGAGCGTCTCTTTAATAAATGTTGAAACACAATATGGGTAAAGAAATATCAAATGTCGCATGTTCTTTGTAATGTCTTTTTATTGACGATTCGCTACTTGGTTTTTCCACTTGTGTGGTCAACTTTTAGGCGTATGATATACTTGCACTAAAAATAAGCGCTGTTCTTCTTCTAAAAAATTTTTTCTACAACTGAAATTTTGGAATAACAAAGACCATTGTTGCTTCAATAAATTCTCGGTTTTATATGAATAAAACATGACAATTTCAGTCTAAAAATACTCAACACTATTCCGGGAGTGAAGCAATTTTATGCGTGTTTGTTAACATTTATGTCAGATGTAACTTACATCTTTGTATTTTTAATTAGTGCCCAGTTTCATTACGATAAAAGCGACAATAAATTTCATTGCGGTCAGGTCGGGACCTTTGTGACGATTCCTTTCAATTAAATTCGTTTATCGAGTAGTTTTTTTATTAAATCGTTATGATTTATTTTTCTACATACTTTGCCAATTGTTCAATAAGAATGAGTTGTTTTGGAGATTATTAATTTCAATTGTTTATAATTTAAGAAGGCCAATAAGCAATCATTAATATAAATAAGGAAATTAATTTCGAAATGTTACAATGTTAATAAACAATAAATAAATTAATTTGCATTTTCTAGATGAAGTCAAGTATACTATTTTGTAACCAAACAAAATTACTCTACAGATATGAGTTAAGGATAATTAATTTCTTTGTTAGAGGGGACTTTTGTTGGACCAAATCTTAATTATACTTTAAAGTAACTGAGGTGAAAATAACACAAACTTACAAATTAATATTTAATTAATTTATATCCATCGACAACAATGTAAGATACTTATCATTTTTAGCGGACCGTCATCCTTAGCTAAATTGTATTGGTTGGCTCAAAAACCGATCAGTATTATTTAAGAGAAACCTTAATTAAGATCGTTGTTGCGTGGTAAAATCTAATTATGAGTAACACATATTGTGCTTCTGGCGATAACAAAAGATAAAAAAATATTAATAAAGTACTATAAATATATAATTGTGTATTAATATATTCTGAAACGCCCGTGGAAATGAAATATACACTGCCTAGATAGAGAGATGTGATGTTTTTTTACACAAATCAGTAAATGTGCGCTTGTATGTAAATTTTATATTATGTACAGTTTATACACTTTATTTTAATCAGTTAAACTGAGCTTAAGTCTTTATTAGTTATCATCAGAAATCAGAATGCAAACATCAAAGTAAACATTGAAACTGTTTACTTTGATTTGCAACCACTAATCTTTCTTTCCCATTTTCCAATTAAAAAAGTAATAAGAAGCATATTTTTTTATTGTCAGGTGATGCAATTCTTAAATTATAAAGAATCTGATGGCAATATCAATGCCACGCGACATCTAGACACCTTAAACCACTTACGGGTCATCGTCAAGAATAAATGTTTGAAATGTTCGACCCTATGTGGTCTAGAAAGTATGAAGTAGGAAGTCTCATAACATCCATCTTACCGTCTCGACTTCTTTCCATTATTACAGGGTTTTTTTCCTCATTAAGTACATCACTCAGAGGATAGTGGTTCATTCCGGAGTCTGAATTAGAGTGTGAAATTCGTAAACAGCTGCAAAGATTGTACAGCAGGAAATCTATAAATTAGTGTACAGTGAATATAAATTAATGCACAATACAGTGACATACATATATTAAAGTAGGTACTTTTAAAATCTAAGTATATAATGGGTATTGTAATAAGAATTTCTAGATATTTATTGTTGTCACTTTTCGTATGGCACAGTTTCTTGGAGATTTCTTTATTTTACTCCATTCTACAGACTACTAATCACAAAATCTGTTCGAAATGTTAAATTAGTCAATCCATCCTCCAAAAAAAACATTGAGTTTGTACAGTTGATAATTTTTACAATGTCCACGTTCATAAAGGGGGACTTTAGTTACCTCACCAACCATGTGGGAGAGTATTTCGAAAAAATGTCCCCATTTAATTGGCCGCTTTCATAATGGAATTGACAATTGTATTTAATCGACCTAGAAGCATCGTCTCAGATAACTTCCAATGATGACCGTAAATAAAAAATATAATTTTATCAATATATTTATTTCGTTTTCTCATATTACATTGGAGCCATTAAAACAAGCTTTATAAATTTGACTGGCACCGATTTGAAATTTGTTCTCAAACTTTCCCAAATCGAAATTCAAACCGTTTCTTTTGACCCTCGACGGTTAAAATAAACATAAAATATAAACATTGACCAAACACAGAAGTCAAACACCCACCCGCCGGGTATTTCGATGGGAAGGGCCACTGAGGTAGGTCCCAATAACACAATAGGAATATTTTTTTTATGAATATGTGTTTTCCCTTACCTTAAATACAGATGTTTTATTATGCTAATAATGGGCATAAATTTTCTAAGGCCCTTAATTTAGATACGATTTAATTTAAGATTTGAAAATTATTAATCATAACAGTTCTCGTTTAATAATAGCTTTGACATAAATTTAACTGTATAATTTTTTAACACCTCTTGTATATTTATAGCCTCCTGTCTTCTTAATTATAATGATCACGTCGTAATTTTACGAGGTATGAATATTTTAAAATTAGAGATTTTTCACATGAGATATTCAATTAAAAAAAAACATGCCCTTTGGGTGAAGTCAGGGCGATTTCATTTTTGGTCCGAGCGAGGTTCGTGGTATAATTTAACAATTTAATTGGCCCCTAAAGAGGAGGATATTAGTCTACTTTTTGTTAAGACAATATACACGCGAAACAAGAGAACTTAATTTGAGACCACCCAAGATTTAGCAGGAATTCCTGCAAATAATAATAATAATAATAATAATACTAAGGAATTTTTAAAGTCAAAATTAGAGTTTCATACATCGGGGTTTTGGGAAGTAAAATCCTGCCGGAGCTTTTTAATATAGCGAGAGGCGGAAGATTTTAATAAAAATTCTCAAAAAGTTTGGGCAAAAGAAATCAGGATAAAACGACTTGAAAGGGAAAGAAGACGCTGTGCCGTTGGTCTTGTCCTCGTTTGTAGTCAATGTTTTATCAATAACCAACAGACTTTTTTAGCTCTCCCCCCTTTTGAGTTTGGTAACCTCGTAACTTTTTAGGAAAACTAAAACCGCTAAAGAAACTCCATTAGCAATGACCCTTATTTTCTTTTACTCGATCTATTTACATAGTAAGTGATCCTTTTTCTGGATGAAAACAATTAAAACAAGCCATAAAGTCTCAGTGAAATAATAAAGCTCCCAAATTTTTTGGGGGGTTAGGGGGCGTGTCGGCCTGAAGAGGGGGAAGGGGGGGTGGTCGAGAGCAGATAAATGAAGTATTCCGCAGTAAGATATCGTGAAACATCTGGCTCCTCTTTGGCAGGCCCAGACCATCAGCAATGCGGTGGATCTTTAAAAAGATATTAGGGTAACTATGCGGAACATGGAAATGTCATTACTTTCAATTAAATTATGGAAATGCCGAGAGTGGACGATCGGAACTGTAACTTAACCGATGACTCTTTTCCATTTATTAGTAGGTATGTATATGAATAATAAATCATTTGACGCTCAATATAGAATATTACTATTGCGTGGGTTGCCAGTAGTTAAATGAAAATTTATTTATATGTACGTACCTAGTGATATTAGTATATTATATCACAGTGATTTCTTATTTGAAAATCTAATAAATATGTATTTAATTTTTAAACACAACTCCAGTCATAAATACTAACAATAAGAATAAATTTTTTTGTGGTGGGTAAATAAATAGAAACCAAAAGTTTTTAAATTATGGGCCGTGATGATGACTAAAAAAAAATAAATAAAAAAGAAAAACCGTTGATCAAGTGTGAATTGTGCGTAAAACTTTGGGGTGGAAGAGCGAAAGAGTGGGGTCACAGTTTAATGTTTCATCATAAAATCGGGCTATGCTTCGAAAAGGTTAAGAAACTTTTTCATCAATCATTTCTACTAAATTGTTAAGCATATCTTGTCTGATTTCCATGGAAAGTTGTTCTCCCTTAGGAGTTGCTGAAAGATTTCTAGATGTGGTTCATGTGTATTTAATTCTCTTTGCAAGTGATTCCAACCAACATGCTCAATACAATTGTATTCCTCTGGAGAAGCGGCAAATGAAAAGTATTCTGATTTGTTTTCTTTACGTTTTCTTAGCCAGCCAAACAGGGTGGAGTTGCATTGTCGCAAGTATCTTCACCTATAGCAGCTTAAAAATAAAGAAATACGTTATTCATCATTTCTTTTCTTTTAGTGTCATGTCATATGTCTCTATCCAAAACTAATAGATTCATGCGTTTCTTTTCTTCAATTCTTTTTCATCGGTAAGCGTTCGTATAATCCATTCGGCAAGAAGCTCCAAACTGTGAATGGACAAAAAGAGAATATTGAAATGCTACATCGTGGACAATATCTACGATGATATTGATTATTTCAAAGAGTTTATAAGAAGTGGTGTGCCCATTAGTGCTCGTAAAGCAGTTTTTATTAATCCCATATTTTCAATTTTCCTGGACTAATGTAGTAATTTTTTAGGTGTATTAACTTCACGCAGGTCTATACCACGTCACCTCATTAGTAATTTTTCCACTATGTTGAACAGTGTGTAATTCAATTCAATCACTTGATAAATAAACTTATTTGATGAACACTTTGAAGCTTATTATGGTAAAGAACTTTTATGCGAAAAATCTAGTCAATACATAATTTTTTTATGTGGGATTGGAAGTCTTCTTCTACTTTACCAGTTTCTACATAACGTTGGCACAAATGCTCAACTGTCATTTTTGGAGAATTTACACCCTGAATCACATCCACATTCCTTTCTTTAACTTCAGATTGCACGACTTACAAAACATGCCAAAGATATTAATGTCGCTTAAGACTTTGTTATGTTCTAACGAAATTTTAAATAACATCGCAAAAGTACTTTTACGTGTGTATCCGGACCCATTTAAGGTGCCTATTTAGTTCCAGATTCGGTTAATCCTGTGCTACTTATCCTGTATTAGTGGTCTATCCCCACAATGCTTTCTCTTAATGTCAATCTGATTCTTTATATAATACTTATTTGATATTTTACACCCGATAATTTAATAGAATAGTAAACTATCAATTGTTTGTTTAAAAAATCCACAATATATTGCCAATTTTGAAAGATAGGTGTAAACAATGTTCAATAGAAGTGGAATTCAGTGTGCTTAGGTTCGAAAAATGTAAAACACTTGCACTTGTAATTACACATGTAAAATAATGTTAATTTACATATAAATAATTTTTGATGTATGCAAATTTATTTATTGACGAGAGTGTCGCCTTTTGTGTGGCTTCTAGTAGCTGCACGATTTAAATAATAAACGAAAATGGTTCTTTATTGTTCGGGCGACGAACCGATTTCCTTTGCCTACACCATTGATTGATTGATTGGCTTTCGTATTGTTCACTATTTCAATTTATTTGACGGTTAATTGACTTGATATACTCATATTTCATATTTTCCCAGTCGATCATGTTCCTTTAAGTAATATAATTTTTCTTTGAACTCATGAAACATTACTTGTATATAAGTTGGATTGTGAACAAGTACAAAACATGTATTTTGCCCACGAATTCCAAGTCAACACACGTAAATTTCTCAAATTTAATTAAGAGACATTCCTGTTATTTCTGGACGACATACAGTCGTCCCCATTGCTTTCAACTTCCAATTAAAGAACGTACGTTTGCGATAGACATCGTCACTAAATCATATCTTATCTCTATGTTCTGTCGCTGTACGAGTGTCATGTACACGAAAAATTGTAATAAAAAATTTTCTTTCAACACTAAAAATGAAACATAGTGACTCGTAAAGGGTCATTATTCGATTAGGGCTCATTCAAGTGTATTTATTTGCCATAAAGGAAATTGTATGTGTGTACATAAACAACGATTTCTGGCCTGAGTATAATAATTTAAGGGATATAGCTTTGAATGTTAATCGACAAACGAGCGAAACATTTACAAGGTGTTGAATCTATATGGGCCCATTTGCATTTTTGATTGTGGGGAAGTCTGACCATTCATTTAACGAGAATGCATGACCCTTTGTTTAGGTTAAAAATGTTTAATTCCACTTTCATACCCAAACTGAATTCTTTGCCTTTGGAGGTTCTTTTGACGACTTTTTCCAATTCAATTTAATTAATGCAAGAAACGAGAAGAGTGTCTCGCTTTTCTAGCTATTTTAATCTTGTTATGAAAGTTCTTTTTCGACTCAGAAAATTAATTTGAAAATTTGTCAGCCTGCGCCACCCCCTTAGGGTATTTTGCATCTGCCACTGAATATAATTAATGATCCGGTAACGGGAGCACGTGTAAAAATAATTTTACATGTATAAATCCTTGGTGGCGAAGACGTTGTAACAATTCGGTAGGACCCACCCCTGACAAAGATGTTATTATCGCCTATAAAATGCTATGGGGTGATTTGCAGTTTCCTGTAGGTGGGGCCCCGTGCCCGTTTATTAACCAGGTGTTATGGAAAGAAACCGATTTCTTTTAAACAAAGGTTGATGGCCTTAAAAAATAGTTTACATATCCAAAAAAGAAATGGCAAAGCGATTTAAGGGCTATTATATTAATGGAAAAAGTTTATTATTAGACACTTGGGTTGTTTCCGAACGTAGTAAAATCGAAATAGGTTCCGGTAAGGCGTTTTATTTCGAAGCGTTGACGTGTGAATAAATAAGGAACAGCCACTGTTCCCGTCACGTTCACATCGTAAATCCCTCTCCCTAGCAAAACTAATGACTTTTTATCAGAAAAACTCTAATTAGGAGTAAAAATTGCGGACAATCCAAGGAAGTGAGTTTAAAAGAATCTCCTTGCCACCTCAGAGTTTAATGAATTACGACCCTGGGAAGTGCAATTTCTTAATTACCTCTGCCGGATTGACTTTTTCAACGTGGACACCTTTTAACGAGCCACCAAATTAACCATCGTAAGAACGACAAAAGTCGATTCGATTCAACTGTGTCAAATGTAACTGGCGGCTTAATTAATTACCATCTTCTCAGTTGATGATTATCTCAAAGAGGACATCGGCCCGTTAGATTAAGCTACCGATAGATAAGTTATAACTTATTAGAAGCAGTTTATCTCTTAATTTTCTAATTATGTAGACGTGGAACGAGCGAGCGAGAGTGGAACACGATCCGGTGACAAAGAACCTTCTATTAAAGGTCTTAACGTAGTTGTCGAGATTGTTTGTCGCGATAAGAGTACCGTCCAAATTAAGTCACGTATTGTTACATTTAGAAAATGGACGTTTATGTATTTAGTTTAGGAAATCCGACTAAATTTAATTAAATTTTGTTTTATGGACAATATGGTAGGAGCAGCGAAAAATGCAAAAACGTATTTTCCATACATGGTACTTGATCGGGGTTTATTAAGACTGGCTTTGCCACGACGATTTCTTGATGACGCGGAAAACGGTAGAGCAGGCTACAGGCAAACTGTCCTCTCAATGAACAATTTATTAAAAAAAAAAGCTAACTATCAGTCTATCAGCAGTAGTTTCTTACATGTAAATTCTACAAAACATATTGAGGAAGGGAAGGGATACAAGGTATTTAATCAAAACATTTCGATTGCTCAAAATCTAAACAAACTAAGTGTTTTGAGATGATGTATTTGTTGCAATTTATCCGATTATATCAAAAGGAGAATTTTTTGTATTTTAAGGAATTTTGCACTAAAAATGTACTAATTTCAAGAAATATCAAACAAATATTTTCAAAGACTTTCAAACCAATGGATAAGATGTTTTCCCATATGATTGAATACAAAAAAATCTTCGAATTATTCCCACATTGGCTATACATTTCCATGAAGGGCCACCCTAATCGTTAGATAAAAACAAGACGGAAAGAGAATAAGATAATTTCATTGAGTTGCTGACAGTTATTAAAGCACGAATTGCTTTTAAAAAGCTGCATGTATTTCATGTATGCTTAATACCTTCGCCTCAAAGTAGTCATTAAAATGTATAAACACGTATGTAGGTACATACGTAACGTGGTAGATATATGTATTAAAATAGATGAATGAAGAAAATAAACAAATCCTAATAAAAAAGCGTATCTTGAGAATATTCGAATTGTAAGATTATTTATAAATATCAATTGGTTTTCTATTCCTGAAATATTTACAGGGTGTGAATTAAGTGCCATAAATTTTAAAAGATGACTCTTTAAAGAATTTTAAGATAAAAAGTTTATATTAGCATTGGTCAAGCAACAGCTCGAAATACAGGATGTTCAAATTAAATTTTTTTTGTTTAATTTATGTTTCAAAAACGGTTTTGAAGTTTAAATTTTTACCACCAAAATAACAACTATTAAAAAAGTGATATATCAAAATAACAAAATTAAATAGTATTGCTAATAATAATCAAATAATATTTACAATAATTGCTGAAAATTATCACCGCCTTCCTCAACACATACATTAATTTGTCTCAACATTGATTGGCGAACTCTTTCGAATATACCTGATATACTATGTTTAATAATGACACGATTCAAGTATTCCATTTATTAGATCTTTTTCATTTTATACAAAAATTTAATAAAAAACGCTAAATTGAAATTTTAATTTGGACACTCTATATCTCGAGAACTTCGCCGTTACGGGTCCATGTTAACCCATTAAGGACCGAATTTTAAAATTTTCGAAAAAATAGTATTATCGGTCACAGGGTTATTTTTTATTTTATATAAAACAAAAAGCAATTGAATGATATAAGGTTTTGCGTGCCATATATGGAACGCTGGTACCTAATGGGTTAATATAATCTTTTTTTATTAAAATTCTTCAAAAATTCACCCCTTAAAGTTTGTCTACATATTTAATTAATACCCTGTATACAATACGCCTGCGGATGGAGTAGTTTATAGGATAAATTGACCAAAAATTAAAATTATAAACTATTTTATTCGCGGAAATACTATATACAACATGGATATACCTAGGTTGAATTTGCCTGGCAAATATGAAGGGCCCACGGGAAAAACATGATTATAAAAAATCGTAGTTTCGAGTTATTACGTTTTTAGAATGACATATAATTCAATTTTCCAATGGAGACAAGTACAATTTTGTATTCATATTTTGTAAACTTTTCTGTTTTAGTCTGTGCAACCTGTATCACAACGAAATACATATTAAAAGGTATAGATAGTAACACACAATAAAAAATGTTCATTTTTTGACAATCCATGTTTTTCCCATGGACCCTTCATATAAAATGCTAGTATAATGTATTAAATACATTAAATTTTAATGTATTAATCTAGGAGAGCTTTGTACTACTCCAATTTATAATAGTTAGTGAATGTGAAATGCGATGTATTACACACATTCTAAATCCGTTTTAATCAAAATCCAGGTATCCTTTACAGGGAAAACTTAAACGGAATACAAAGCATCGCTTTCAAGTATAAGAAGACAGCCCAAACCAAAAAGCCCTTAGGTATTTAGTAATGGAGGTGGCCAAGGTACTGTCTATTTGTCATCATTGGAACATGTGTGTGGTATTACAGCAAATGATATCCTTTATAGTCTTTAGTAATAATTCCTTCGCTGGCCCATTTACAAATTTCCAGAATTAACCACCACTTTAACATAATAGAACAAATTTCTTGTAAATATGTTACCATCAGGCATTTAACTAGTTTATATATTGTCCAATGAACTAATAGAAATTATCGCCCCTAGAACATGATAATATAATAAACAAACCCCTTTTCGTACACGTCCGATGGCACGACACAAAGACATACCAGATGGACCGCGAATTCCCCCCCTATGATTTGTGCACATTCCGCAATCCAGTCAGCATTGAACTTGGAAATCCCCCCCTTAATTAATGAATTATCCGAGTCCTGCGTGATCTATGTGTTAATCCACGTTTGTTTAGACCATACCTCAAACACGTACTCCCCAATTATCTAATGTGCGATTGCGAGAGTAGTAAGCTGCAACCCTAAAAAAGACGTTAATTCATGTTAGTTAATTGAAATATTGGTGGTGTCAATGACGATACACGAAACTTTTTGGTGTACCTAGAAGAAGCTACAAAAGTTTCTTGTTGTTATTATATCACCGAGCAGATTAACATAGAAACTACTTCAAGAAGGTTTATTATAATGGTTACGTTCGAGAAGAGCAGTGGTGTGCGGTCTGATTTCACCCAGGGGGGTCGCTAAACGAAATTACGTTCTTCGAGGAAGTTCAAGTGATGAATGTTCCTATTATGCCTAGTCATAATTTAAAAGTTTACTTTTTAGTTGCCACGTATATGTATAGTATAGATTTTATGAAATCTATCTCTAAATTTGTCATGAACAGTTTATTGCCGCATTAATTCTCAAACGTTCGATAATAATTTCCCATGCAAAAGGATAAAACAGCCATGTATAAACACACAACACACACATAAATAAATTATCGTTTAGTCTGTTTTCTTATTTAGTCGGAAAACGCGAGCAGGAGAGAGAGAGATAATTAATGTTGACTGTAGCAATTTAAGACAAACGCGTGTTTTTGCAGATGCGCCTCGTTCCGAAAATAAATCATTTATTATGAATTTGAACGAGGTTTAATTGTATTTCCCAGGCTTGTTAAGGAAAATGTTTATGATTTCCAATAATATGAAAAAAAAATCATTGTGATTAATGAGGAGGTGTTGAAAAGTTTCCCGTTTGTCGTAGAAGATGTACAGACTTCCTTTGATTTCATTAACCAAACATTAACTGAAAGTAACAAATGCTCCCAACTAGTTTTCATTTGGTGTATGAGCAATGTGAACAATTTGTGAAATTCCTGAATAGCAGAGAGAAAGGGAATATTAATAAAATATCTCTTCATAATAACAGATTAACAACAAGCTAGACCATAATATTAGTTGGTGAATCTTCTTCATCGTTAACAATCAAGGCTTGAGTTTTAAATCTAGACGTGGCTGTACCAGCTCAGTTAAGATAGTCCAAAATAAAAAATGTCGGAAATTGTTGTGCAAAATTGTAAAAACGTTATTCACCCTATTGAAATAGATAGCGATAGCTGAATTTGTACGTACGAAATAAAGATAATACCAAGAATTTGCAGTTAGTTTTTAAAATTCACCAAGTGTAAGATAAAAACTTAATATTCGTTCTTATATGACCCAGGTCGGGTCTCCGGTACATATTTGAAAACATTTTTGAATATTCTGGTAACAATTATTTGATATACAGGGGNTTGCGAAGATCTTTGAATAGCTAAAAGACGTCCAAATAGAAAACGGCAAGTAAGTATAGTAGTGTTCAAATAAAAGCGTATACCTATTAGAGTGAGATATGGGTTCATCAGATTTGCGTAAAACCGTCTTTTCAAATGATTCTTCTTCTTCCTTTTTATCCCTTGACGCTGCATATTGCGTACAATTTATTAACTCATTCTCTATTAAACTCTTGCATTTATTCTGATAAACACCATGCATAGGATTTTCTAATATCTAACTAATATCATATACATTTAAAAGCTCTTTGAAAATATGATTGAATAAAAAGAGAAGAAAAAGAAGAATCATTTGAAAAGCCGGTTTTACACAAATCTGGCTAACCCGTTTCTCACGTTAATAGGTGCACGTTTTTTATTTGAACACGACTGTACATCTCTGAAAAAGTATATCCTATCAAGACTTTAATTTGTGTCATTAGTAGAGTTCTACGATCCTATGTTAATACTGACTCCGCGCCCGCAATTGGATGAAGGGCAAGTGAAGTTTTTGATCTGAGAAATTTCTTCAGCAATATTTCTTATAAAGACTTTTGCATTATTTCGACGCTATATTAAAGACTCTTTGTGTTGACTCATAATTGTAGACAAGACTTGGAACTACCACTAAACTCCCTTAAAAAGGCCATAAAGGCAATAAAGCTCGTAAAGTAATAACAATAAAGGAAGAATAGGATACTAATTTTCTTGAAAAGCTATGTCACGTAATTTCATGGAATATTCTCAAGTTACTGAAAAAAATTATTTCAGCTCGATGATGATGACACTAAAGGCTGATAAGTGATGTGTAAAATCAGAAAAATGGACTTTCAACTGATTCCTAATTCATTTCACTCCTCCGACTTAGCTCCTTCTGACCATTGTTTATCCCCAAACATGAAAACTTCCACACTGTGTTTTTCATCGTCACAGAAGACCAGATCACAACATAATAGAAATTATTCCTCTCACCCTCGTATTTCTACGTAAAACGTTGAAATCCTTTGTAGTTTTGCATTACATGAAACTAATTATTACAAAATACCAAATGACCCGTAAAACCATTTTCGGAGCCAGGTAAAAGAGAGAGAGAACTTTAATGGAGAATGGATAATTTATGTTTTGATTCGAAATACAATGCATGTTAGTTTGAAAAATAAAGTTAACCCTTTAATGGAAGCAATGATAGAAATTTTAACTTCAAAATGTTGCATATATGTAGAGGTTCGATTAACCTCCAGTTATTGATATGTTTTTCACGTACATTAACCTTTTCAACCTCCCGATTTTTATTCAAATCGACAATCCGAATTCCCATCCCCGAATAAAAAGCAATTTACAAATTGAATCAGGCCGTGCGTCCGCTCGCTCAGACAGGGCCGATCAATAGGAAATAAATCGGGATAATAATAAGGGTCAACATTTAGTAATCGATGGAACCGGTATATTTTTTATCAGCATAATAACGGTATTCAATTACGCGATTATGAATTAAGAGCGGTTTCAGTGGAAAATCTAAAAGAAAAATCTATTCTACATACGTTGCATTTTATTAGTGGGATCCGCATAAATGCATATTAAACTAAGCACGCAAACGCGTTGTTATCAGAAAACCTGCCCGTTTACGTGTGTAAAATTGGACAATTAATGCGTTTAAATTTAAATGAAGCGCTTTACATGTTTCTTTGAGCTTTGGTTTCATTGTCACTCTTTTTTAACCAGTTTTTTTCTTTTTTTGCAGGTACGAAACTAGTATTCTACAACTGGTTTGGCAAGTATTTTTTTCTTCAATTCTTGGCCTAAATCCAACCCAATAATTTGCCAGTTTAAGCTTAACAATATCAGCTATATTTGAGAGCCAATAGAAACTCCTTTAGATGCTCTTTTAGATATCTATTTTAGATACATTCGTTTTGTCTTGGATCGTCGACTGCAGCATGTGACATTTTGGAACAAATCGTTTTTGGACTGCGGCAGCAATCTTTGCTTCAATTGTTCTTCTTGATAATTTAGCGGGATGACTTATCTTTTTAGACATTTAATGCATTCCGGAATTTAAAAGTTTTTAACGGCAACTTTGTTCGCTCGATAACGTCATCATGCCTTTTTATTTTAAAAGAGAAAATTGAGATTTGCAACGACAAGCAATAAACACGTTTACGAATATGTACAATGAATTTATGATAAAATGAAAATACTCATCTGTAATTTATTAATTATTTGTAAAAATCATTTAGTAAGAAACAAGACAATTCTGAAAAATATTCTTAAATATAGAAGAAATATTCTGAAAAAAAGACGGTAACTCGTAAACATTTTTAAATAAAATCAAACAAATAAGTCTCTAAAGAAACTCTCTTTTGGAATTTCCTTTAGTTCCGGTATATGTACACTTTGCTGAATTTTCTTTCAGAGTGACAAAAAAATTTCCATCAAAAATACTGATATAGAGTGTGATGAATGCGATGGATCCCTACCGACTTATACCATATAATGCTGCTGACTTAACCGTCTGGAAATTGCTTCTCGGATACACCAATTCTTAAATCGTAAAAAAATTTTGCACGCAAATGCTTTTAATTTTGTTCCATTTCCTGTAACAAATGTGCCGTTACCAGAGCACTATAACTCGTCTTGAAGTGGAAATAGTGTTCCCAAAACCCAATAAGTTCACACTAACTCTCTTAAAAAGGGTGAAGTCAGACTTTCTAAACCTGTTTTTGAAAAACTTCAGTAATCAACTGAAATTCAGGTGAAAGACAAATTACTTCTTTTCTCAACGTTTTTTCATACTCATAACAACTAGTTTAACTTTATTGGCAAGTGTGTGATTGATTGTTAAGGTAACTACAAAATATTAAACTTCTTGTTGTAGAAGATGGTTAGCATTATTTTATCTACAAAACATTGAGTCTTGAATTTTTGGTTACTGAAGAACTTGTATGTTTCTATCTTACACTTTATCTTTTAGGTGCACAGTGATAAATCAAGATTTCATCACAAAACTGTAAAAGTGTCTAGTTTAACCAAAGCTCGATTCTTTAACTCTTAACAAATATGAAGTCTCGAGTCTTGAGCGGCTTGAGAATACATCTGGCAAATCATTTTGTATACTTTAATTAGCATTACTGGAATTTTCATAATTAATTACGAAATTAAATATTTTCCTCAATTTTATAGGCTTATTTGTCACTGAAGTTCAGTATTCCATGCTTGTAAGCTTTATTCTGATTCAAAATACCTCTATAACTGTATTGTGTTATATTCCCCATGCCTTTTCATAAATTTCTAATTTTCGTCCTGTATTTAAGTACATACTTTCCCGTAAAACTAAACGAGGGATAAAACCAGGAAACTAGCCGACTGTAACTACCAAGTTATTCATTATTAACATTAAATAAACTGTTCGTCTAGTTGATTCTAATCTTACGACCATTCTATTAGCCCGGCACGTGCGTCATTAGATTTTAGGCCTTTCAAGACGTTTGTCTTAAAATTTCCAGTTTATTTTCAAATTTAAAAATATAAAATTTGGAATATACTTCGTTATGTTCCTTCGTTTAACGGGTTGATTAACAGTTATTATAGTGCCATTAGTTTTATGACGTCGAACTAAAGTTAAGTAGCTGAATATGTAAGAAAAATTCTGAAAAATGTATTTATTTAAAAAAAAACTGGTATAATATTGTAGCCGAGTGACATTGCGTAATGTCTTTTGTGCACGAACCATTGCGAAAGGAAAACTTTTTAAAATTCAACTTCCCATATTACATATGCTACATAAGCAGCAGGCACAATTTTTTTCGAGTAAATCTAAAAGCGCTCATATATCGTAGTTTCTAACACTCAACGTGCCCAACTCTAAAAATGACAAACTACCGTCTAAGAACAAAGTTGTTTCCGACGAGCACACCATTTTCTCGGAATTTTCCCGTACTTTGCCGTGACGTACTTTTCGTTTTGTTTATAGAACGCAAGCTTGTCCAGGCCATTTTTCTTCCGCAGGAAATAAATGTCCGCTATTTTTCAGACGATGCGCCCGAGGCTTTCCGCGATTTGTCTTTCCGTGGAGTTTTCCAGAGAGAGGTTCATATCATCCCTTTTAGAATTCAAAATAACGACGGTCATCGTTTTGCCTAAAAACCCCTTGATAACAATATTTTATTAATAAATCTTTTATATTTATTTTATAACAGCCATTGATTGATGCAGTGCTACTATGTAACTTTTAAAGAATTTTCATCAATAAAGTGTCCTCAATTTTAATCATCATCATCAATAGTCTCAAGCTTTCTCTTCTCACCTGCGTTTGCGAATTCCTGCTGCAACCAATTATCATAGATACAAATCGGGATTTGCAATTCATTTCGATCGATGCCCGTTGTATCATTCCGATATTCTAATGGGCGCCTTTAATAATTTTAAATCCTGACAGATTATGATGTATGATATATCGGACCTGCCGAATGGTGCCTCGATGATTTATTCAGTTATTATCATATATTCATCAATTCATTTTCTAGAATAAATGGAAAAACGTCACAATTATAACTTTACTTTTTTAATTTTTCCCTACTTACTCTCTGTCTTGGCGAAAAATTTACATTTTAGTTTTATTTTGTCATAATATAATGACAAATGGTCAGGACTATCATAAATATAACATATAAAGTATTGTTATTTCAAGCCGGGCGGAACATAATATTTATATTCGTATTTCCGGAACAAAAAGACTAAATTAAAGAACACACATATTTTGTAAAATTCGCGGATACGCACGTCTCTGCATGATAAATGATCTCTTTACCGACTCGACTGTAGGATGTTTCTGGATGCACAAACACACATGCACGCCACAGTGGAAATAAAATAAAAACTAAAGAGCGTTTCACGTTAACGACAATGAGTCTTTTGTTTGGTATATGCTAGGTATATCCTAGTACCACCACTATTTCCTGTAAATATTCAAGATTTTCAGGAACTACATCATCTTTGACACTTTGATAGTAACATGAAGCAGGATTTTGTGTTTTCCTCCAACATATATAGATGTAGCAACAGAAAAAGGTGTTAAAGTCGCCGTTATGACTCTACCTTGTTCCAAGTCCAATAGTTTCCTCTTCTTTGCAGTTATTAACGGGTCATTCTCCAGCGATTGACTATTACTCTATTTAAATTGCCTTCTATTATAATTTCATTAATTTTCTGGCGTTTAGCAAAAAAAACTATTATAATTTCATGTTAGAAGCAATGCAGTTGCAGTAATTGGATATCTAAAATGTATGTATTAACGCGCTCTTATTTCTAGATATACTAAACATTAAATTTTTATTTAAAAATACCGATTGATCCACTGATGACGTATCGACAGTGGCGTAACGCATAAATAAAAAAATATCTTCTTCAAAATGCAAATTCTTCGGGGTTAATGATGATTAACGCAGGCAAAAAAACTATGAGCGGTCCGTTAATGATTTATTATTTCGTTGCTCATTTTTTCTTTTCTTTTTTCGTTTGTTTTAAGAGCTCCAACTGCGATTGATGAGACTTTCAGAAGTTAATTGATTATCTGTGTAACCGGACCAGATCGGGTTTTCGGGTTATCTGATAAGACATGTAAATATTAATTAATCATTAAAGAATTTTGGATTAATTTCATTTTTATGACAAAGAATTAATGCTATTCAATGGTAATACAGTACTAATTTCATTTAAAAATCTAAATAAAAATGAATTTTCCAGTTTTGCGAGCTTATTGTATGCTTTATCTGATTTTTCTCCTATTTATAAAAGAGGATAAACAATGACTGCGTTTTTTATAGTATAAACCCTTTTGTATTCGGCCAAGATATAATATAACAACGGGAGCAACAACAGCCAACCAGGACTAAAAGTAATAATAATAAGCATGGAGCCTTTGTTCGGAAGGCGAGCTTTTATCGAAGAACCAGCCGGGATTATGATTGTTTAAAATTATGTGCTCCGGTAAAATGAAAGTTTATACAGATAATTACCGGGCTTTGGAAAAATGCAACTGGATTAAACGGTCTGGCCAGAGAAAGGAAAATGTGAAAACCAACTACACTATTGTTGTTACAGCAACAATGATTAACATTTTGCCTTTCTTGTGGGGAGAAAAAAACTTTTTCTTTGGATAAATATAAATCTGGAAGGAAAACAAGTTTTGGAGCTCTAAGGGGGACGTTTCTAGAATATGTAATCGTTCAACAACATTGATTTTATAGGCCCCTTGTTTTCAAAGGATAAATTAGCCACTTAATATTCTTTAAAAACTTTACAATTAGTTTCGCTTGCAGGAACAACCCGTCAAGTTTAAATCATCCCCTCTGGAGATTGTTCCTGTTCTTTTTTTTAACAAATTACTTAAATTTGAAAGAAAAAAAATGAACCGTGCCAATTTGCAAAATATCCAAATTATTTAGCAAACACAAGAAATGAGTGTTTTGTATATGTGTTTCGCAGATGTGCAAGATGTGGTTTATTTGTCTTATTCTTCTTCTTGAGTGAGTTGACATTTCACAACGATCGCATTTCTAGGAGAAACAGTTATTTCTGTAAATTATATTTTCGGGTGCGAGTCAAGGAACGTCTCAGTTTTACCCCAGTCGAGCGTTTAAGAAGAGGTTGTTGCTGATGATGATGATGATGATACTTTACTCCGTTAATGTACGTTTGCTTTTCAACTTAGCATGGTCGCTCTTAAATGTAATTAGCGAGCCACTTTACTAAAATATCAAATTTCTCTGACAGTGTACTAATAATATACACGGCGGTCCCTATATAATACGTCAAAATTCATTCAGATATTTTTGTCGCAAAAACATTATGATTCAGTTAAATTTGTTACATACGAAAGTTGACAATAGTCGAAATATAAGGTGTCAAAATTTTATTTAATTTTTTAAATTACTTCTAAACCAACAATGCGAATTTCAATACAAAATTTTATGTTTGGGTATTTTTGGACCAAGAAGTTTTATTGTTGGTCATAAAGGGCCTTAAAAATTATAATTGTTATGTTTTACAAATCTTAATTTTACATAAACATAGGTTTTTGGAAAATATCGATTATTTAAATTGTTTAATTATCAACTTTGGAAATTTTAAAGCAAAATATTTTCAAAAAGGGTGAGCTATATCGACTTTAACAAAATAAGTCATTTTTAGAAACGAAGTTTGAAAAATAAGAATTTCTAATAAGAAATGATGTGCTTTGAAAGTCACCTAAAAGTTATATTATTTTTAATTTATTTCAGCTAACGCCTTCTATGACCTGCAATAATATATTTAAAATTTTGGCCGAAAAAATATTAAAATTATAGATTTCGTATTGAAATTCGCATTTGTTTAGAAATTATTGGAAAAAAATTAAATTAAAATTTTAACATTGACACCCTCTGTCTTGACTATTGTCAGCTGTCCTATACGTAACTGAACCGTAAGTTTTTTGTATCAAAAATACATGAATGAATTTTCACGCATTATATAGGGACCACCTTGTATAAATCTCTTTTGTTGAAGATGAATTAATATGCATACGTTACTCTTAATACTTTAAAGAGTACTTATTCTTATACATGTGTTACTCATTCTATTTTTCTAGTAAATTTTGAATTTTAAATCTTTCTACAAGTGTCCATTAAAAAATAACTGAAAATTTCCACGAAAACTCTTCCTCTTTAATGTGATCCCTATTTGATGTAACAGACTTTTTCCAATCTTCAAAACATTTCTGGATTAAAATTTCTTGTACGGTTGTTAAGCTTCACGGAAACGGGATAGAATTTCAAGACAATATTCCACTTAATGGCAAAAAGAAAACCGTCCAGTCGAACTAACTGAGCTAGTTCAGTGTTAGCTTTTCAGGCAATGTTAAACAAACGTTGTCGAACAAATGACCAACTTGCAACGTAATTTTTATGTGAATAGACGCATTACGCAACAATAGACGGGCCCGCAGGGGCTTTCTTAAAACTAAATCTTAACATACCTAACATTGTATTTTTCTATAGAAATTAGTCGCATTTGCTACTGAGTTTGTACTTTGACTAAATCTAGACTTCAACTGTAGCATATACTACTCGCATAACAAATAGTTATACTGCTGGTAAAGCGATAAATTTCGAATGAATAGAATTGTGATGCTTAATAAATTTCATTCTCTCTCTAATGATTACGCTCGACTGAACGAGTATTATTAACAATAGTACCAACCCCCTTCTCCTCTCTTAAAATTTACGATCGTATAGAGCAACCCTGAACGTTAAGCCGCTCTCAAGAAACTACTCGATTTTAGAGTGGCTCCAGTGGCTTACTGAAAATACACAACCGGAAGTTAAAACACTCTACACAATAAAAGACAATCGGTGAGGGGCGGGATTGTTGTAAATTTTTTTCATCCGACCACCTTCGCTTTGTTCAAATTGGCAACAACACGTCATCAAACATTTTTCGTTTACTTTTGGCGTGCCATCATCATTAACCAAAGTCTTGCCGAGAAAAGGGGGATAAGGTACGAAATACATTATAGTTGCCATCGTTCGTTGTCTTTTGTTTTCAGTGGGCCGGTGCAATAAAAGTTGCAGTGAAGGCTTAATTATTTAGCAGTCCGACCTTTTTGTAGTTCCTGCAGGGTGAAAAGGCCTCCCCTTTTTTGAATTTGCGGTCGTAGAAAGGGTTTTTTTTCTTGATGGAAAATGTAGATTACAACCCTTTTGGTACGGAGATTTATTATTATTATTTCAATATGGACTAGGTATAGAGGGAGAATTACTATGCATTTGTCAACTCAGTTCGTTTGCTTGCAGGAGATTCTTTTAATTTATACATTTTTTTATATCGTACCCTTTCCAATTACTGGTTCTGGTTACAGGTTAGCATTTAAAATCCTTTTAAGAATTTTGCCAACAACGTATAGCAATTTTTCATTATTGTCATTCAAAAATCTGTATCCGAATTGTGAATCCTCATTGTGAATATTATACCGCAATAAATCAGACACCCAATATTCATATGCAAAGTGAACCCGTTAACTGCCTGCTCCGACTCTCAGACAAAACACAACCTTTGCGTGTTGACATCTGAAAAGCAGACCATGTGATCGTACAGGGTGATATCCAATACATTTTCTCCATATTCATAGATGCTCCCAAACACAAAGATCTAATTAAAAACAAGTCATATCTGGGCAGTGAAGCGGCAGGAACGTTTCAATGTGCTCGTCACGCAGCAGGACGTATATACAAAAATATAAAAATATTTTCCGATCGGTTTCACACCCTGTTCGAAAACCTAATTGATTCGACATGGCGGGACTCTTAATGCACTACACAGTGCCATTGTCAGCTGTTTCTGCTGACGATGTACTGCGTGTGTGTGCGTAATGCCTAATTGCCGCCCGCGAACTGAATAACGAGATGCGGTTGGTTTCGACGTTCCTGCATGTCATGGGATAAGTTTACGCTCATCTCACACTCACGCGAATTAATTTTACACCCCTTATTTTTGTTACTTTGGCAGCAGGCATGTTATTTGAATGAATGGAAGTGGCGGGAAGCTAGTTGGATATATATTTCATATGCCAAAATGGTATATGGGATTCCCACTGATTTTAAATAGGAATAACGCCTTCAGACATCGATTACTATCGACAAAGCGCTATTAGCGAAATGTCCGCTAATTTCTTTAACGACCATTTTATGTAAATTACCATCAACCTACGTCCTAGCGAGTCAGACGTTCGCGATTATCTGCCAAAATAAATTCAGAATCTTGGCGATAACAATGCGCACTTCTTGTCTTATCCGCTGGTCGTAAAAGGCCCGAACCGCATCTTGGTAAAGAGGTATACGTATATTGTAATATAATATATGAGTAATGAATTTTTAACCAGAAAATCCCATTTAAAAATGGCGCCCCATTGTCACGGTGGGCCGTTAACATGCCGACGCTCAAAAATTTATTCATAATTTATACGTATCTTATCTGGGAAGGGGAGCCTTTTAGAGCCCATTTGGTACGTGCATTTGCATTGTTCTTTTGTCAAGACCGTCGATATCTTATCTTGAGTTAGAGGTCATTGTTTAAGAAACTGACTCTAAATGTGCAAAGTCGTTATTGAAAATCTAAATGAAATGTGATCTTTAAGCTAGTGGCTTAATTTCTCCGAGTCGACTCCACTCATATAACCTCATTCTCTATTGTAGTAGTCCCCTTAAGCCTTGAAGAGTCCTCGTTGAGCCCTCTCTAAGACGTTACACCGCAAGGAGACGTGTTATATCGTAGGATGAGTTTTATTAAACTTCTTGCGATCGTGTCGAACTCCTTTTTATTTTCTCATATATTTGTTTCTCTTTGAAAAATCAATTTATTCTATTAGAAAATTCCTGCTAGTCAATTTAAATACATATACGAGACTACAACAAGCGGAAAACGCCAACGTACCAGTCTTCGAGATCCAGTTATTACAGGGCGTATTTCATGAGCGCAACTCAATACCTTTTCGGTAATATATTCTCAAAGACACGACATTAAAGCTTAACTAGATCAGTTGGGTAATATGTGGTCTTTAAGTAGAAGAATATCTCTTGCAAAGGATGTGGTTAAAATCCCTTTTATTACCTTTACATGAGCACAGGCTATTGATTGATTGTTGGCATTGAAATTTCAGATGGATGAAATTTATGCATCGTCTTAGAAACAAATGCTTTTAACTTTCAAGGTTCTTAAGTCAGGTACTCATTCATAATGGCCTGCATTGACTTTTGTAATTTTTCGAAATGTTCTCAACTGTCATATGAAATTTTATGAAATAAAAAAGATTTAGAAAGCGTCATCCCTCATTAAACAGCACTTTTTCGTGTTGAAAATATCCACCCTTAAGACGGGGACACGCGTCCTTTAATGTAATACTAATGTTAAAGGTTGTAAAAAGGGCGCCCCTATTTTAGATCGTTCGCGTTTAACCCCAAAAACTCTAGCCCATTAAGAACGAATGTTATTTATATTTGTAAAGTGGCATATTCTCCGGAGGTTTGCATCTCCTGGATTCTGCCCTTAAAAGCCACTTTATAGGGTTGTTCGGACGGTTGGCTGGGACCAGGCCACTTTCGACTTTTGACAGAAACTTAATGAACGTTCTCCCAACTTTTAAGCCGCAAATATATATAATGTATAAATCGATTTAGTTGGCGAAGAGAAGTCTAATTTCAGATATGGCAGTATTAGAGGGACCTGATGGCCATCTAAAGGGCTTTTCCGTAAATCCCTATTTATATTGGTCGTTCTTTTGTCTTACCGTTTGATTCTGGATTTATGGCTTATAAGGGAATTGCCTAAGGGAATGAAAAAAAAGACAAATTTCTTAAAGTGGATATTTTTCTATCTTTCGAACATTGTCGCACTAAACCATTGTATACAATAATTAAATAACTATAAACCGTCTGAGTTTTTAATGACAGTTTCATGGAGCAAAGGGCGAAAGAGAACATCAAAAAAAACAATTTATTAACCATTAAACAGTAATAAAACCGGAAATAATCTAAATGATAAAAGCAGTAAAAATGTGACAAAACAAATAAAATGAATTGATATCGACCAACCTCAACTCTTTATTCCGATCTTTTGGCATCAGGAGGTCAGAACCACCCCTGAAATGAGGAACAAAACATGTGACATCTATAAAGTGTGACAGAGCCGGGCCCAGGCAAACTTTTCTCGTTGATTTATTTCAGACATTAATTTATTCTCACTCGAAGTCCGCGATGGGCACGACCGAAAAGAGAAATATTGAAGTAAGCTGAGGTAAATTAACGAATAAGAGGTTTAATAAACAGAAAAAAAATGTATGTAGACAATTGATTTTCTAGATGAAGCTCATATTAATCGATAACTAAGGATGTCTTAAGTAAAATGAGACGATTTTCAAGAAAATGAAAGTTATGAAGGATTACTTTTTATAATTCATCATTGGTCCCCCAAAGCAACTGCAAATCGTTACCAATAATAACATACCTAGATACCTACATACATACTGAAGAAGTTTTTTTTTACCACAGTTAAAGTCTAAATAAATTTGCATAAATAGTTGTTGGTGTGGAATTTCGATCTACATAGTAGGTCCTATTATACAATAGCAATAGAAAGAGGAAAATATCCACAATATAGTGGAAAGCATAATGTTGTCCGATTCTTGCTTTAAATTTGAAAATACTTGCATTAAATAGAAAAATTGTTTAAAGTCTGTGATGTATTTTTCATAGTTCGACAGTTCACTGTCACGCAATACTCTTTTCTAATGTTTTCTAGAGATGCTGCAAATATAATAATAGTACATATTTTGACTTTAAATCTAACTCTGATTTAGTAATTGACAAAATATCCTTTTTAGCATAGGAAATTCAGGAATATTATTTATAAAAGAAATTCTAAATTCAAATCAATGTAGAATATGAATGTTAGCATTTTGGTGCTTGTGGAATAGCTTTTTCTTCCTAGCAATAACTGTTTCTGTATTAAATGCTTTTTTGACAATTTACCTTCGAATCTAATTTTCTATGTGACAAATATTTAATTTACTCGTTGTATTTGAATATATCTAATAATATTGTTGATGTGCCCATTATTAATTATTAATGGATATAAAATTGTTTCATTTGTTGCAAGGAGAACTTTGCAAACTCTTTAATGAAATGAAATAAATGAAAGTTTAGCAAACAAACTATGACAATTACTTTCTATTTAGTTTCGAATAGTATTTTTTAAGGAACGCGGAACCCAAGAGGTGAATCTGGTGGCATAGACACCTATCAGCCACTAAATACATCTCAATTTAATGTCTAGATTCCGGGCAAGGCCTTATAATCCTCCAATCTCTCTGAGAATGTGTCAGCGCCGGGCACCCGCATGCCAATAACTTTGCATTTTCTTTAGCATTGATATTTGCTTCTATAAATGCTGAACATCACTGGTAGAGAATCTGAAATGAAAGAAAATGTTTTATCACTGAAATGGTTGCCACCAGTTGCCCTCATTTATAAATTAATTTTTATTAATTTGTATTAAATATTTTTTTTTAATTTACGCGTTATCTTAATTACTTTTATTTCAGTATGTGTAACTGCCCTTTTAGTTTTTATCGCATTTCAACAGAGCTAAACTTACAGTAATTGGTTACTCGGCTTTTTTCCATGAAAGTCTCTCCTTATTAGGATCATAATTGATCATAACTTGGGGAACTGGAACAAGTTGAATGGTTGCATGATTGCTGTGACGGTTTTTTCAGTCTTACCCTTCAGAAAATCGTGCACTCATTGCCAGTTCAAGTTGCTATGAATGTGGCTATTCATGACAAATCAGGGAACGCCTACCGCTATTTGAAGGTAATTGTTTTCTATCGGTTGTACTAGTCTTAAATAACTTTCTATACTACGTCCTACTACTACTGATCCTTAAGTGCGTGACTCCATGATTTACTTTATCATCAGTAGGAGTTTTCTTTTAAATCTTAGTCAACTTCTTATATTTATGAAATAATGGAGTTCAATTATTGCGTCCTTGGCTGTCTTTATCGTTATGTCTACATGGCGTCTCCAGGGTAACTGCAGGGCATATCCTAGATACTTCACATTGTCTCTGCCTAAGAATTTTAGATGCCCTGAAATGGTGGTTTGACATTTCCCTGGATTTATTTTGATTTTTCAGACTATAATTTTTTGCAAATTATCCAGCGTTACCTGAAGCTTACCTTGTACAACCACTTTATTTTTGTGATTATTAGATTGATGCTTATAAAGATGTTACTCTCTGCACATAAGGACAATATTCTCTTAGCCGTTCTATGAATATTATCCCGTGTTATTAAATATGATGGGACAATAAAACCGCTCTTTGAGGTACCTCTGACTCCAGGATTTTCAAGTCTAACAGGGTACTATAATTTTAACTTCCCAAATGACCTATTTTTAAGGTATATTATCCAGGTACCTGGATATTAATTGAAAAATGTTTGATGCTAGTTACGTTCAATTTATAAATTAGCACCCCATGTCAAATCTTATCTTATCAAATGCGTGTTTCACGTCCAATAAATTCATTTCCGTTGTCAGTTAAGAATTTTCAATATTTTTAAGACCTGCATTTTCGCTGAATGCATCGATTTCAGAGCGTTGGATGTCTTTTTTTACTATAAATCCCGATTTTCACAAGAAGATCCAACAAATCACTTATTACTTTTTAATATCCACTTATTTAAACATTTTTTAGCACTTGAATGGTACGTATCTGCTTAGTTAAATATAAAATATTTTTTAAACTTTTATAATTAAAAAATACTATAAATAATAGTTTAATAGAGTGTAATACCGACTCTTTGTAGATTTAGACATTCAATAATATCTCTAATTCAACATGGGCTATTTATTGTATTACACTACCTTTTAAAATAACGATTTTACCTGCAAATGTACAGCTTCTAAAATGTCGAAATGACTTTTATGCTGACTTAAAGTGTGAAAAACATATATAGTAACAATTACAGGTTAACCGTAATCTTAAGCCACTCATCTCAGCCAACATCCTTCAACCCGAAAAAATACCGTGTCTCTTAACAAACCCAAATTCTTTCATCAGGAGAATATTAACGGAAATCTTTTTTTTTTTTTTTGTTTCTTTTAAGTACATACAGAGAGTTGACAATGAAACGTTGTCAGCGATGTTTAAAATATAAATCCCACGCAACATGTTTTCTAGGCATTCACTTTCCTCCTCTCGCTATATCTATGATGACAGATTTTATTTAGACTACTTTAGTTCTTTTAGATCTGAATTAAAAATAGATTATTATATTAAAAAAATATATTTATTCATCCGTGAAACATGAAAAACTTTTCAAATCACGTGAAAAAAAGTGTAATTAATACACATGATAAAAAATGAATAAAAAAAATTAAAAGAATTCACAAACATTTAACGGCCTATTTATGGTGAGTACCGACTTTCATGTGACGAACATATGGTGGAAAGATCATAATATATCAAATCATTCGTCGTGTGATTTGTTAGATTCACTCGTTTGTCATACATTTATACGAGTTTTATTTTAAAAATTATTTTCTCGGCGTCTTTAACCTTTTCCTCACATAATTTCAATTGCCGCGTTTTATTTTGTGAGAAGGGAAATTTTTATAATCTCTTGGAAAGTCTATTAATACGTTAATACTCTATCCCATATATCTTTTGTAGTGTGTAGTGATTCTCCAAACAAACATACTTTTCCTATTCTTCTGTCAGAAATTTCTTGGCTTGAAAGCTAAACATATTTTTGTTAGTTTTTCTTATTAAGACTTATTAATGGATTTATTTTTTAGAATAATTTCAGAGTTTATTTTATTTGTTTTCTTTAAAAAATAATCTTTTGTGAAAAGTCTAATTAAAACGAGAAAATAAGGGGATAAATGAAAGAAAAAAAAGTACCAAAAAGAATTCAGCATCAAGTAAAACTGGGATAATAAACGTCTCCTATAAAATTGCTTTCAAGAATTATTTTCTTATAGATAACGTTTTTGGCCATATTTTGTGGAAAACAATCAGAGATAATTGCATTTGGAGGGCGGATTCCAGATCTGGATTTACAGTTTATTTTTGGAAAAAATATTCGAACTGCTTTGTACCATAGTATTGTTTTATTATTATTAATCAAGAACAAGGACAATGGTTATTGAGGTTTGTCAGTGCACATTGATGTCTCCAATAACAATTCAATGTAGAGTTTAATTAAGATGGTTTATTAAAGGGAAATTTTGTTGATATGACATGAGAGTTTATCAACATGGCTCCATTAGAGGTCGAAATATTTCGCTATAAAGGACGAATTTTCCATTTTCCGCCAGTCGGTGATAAATTATTATCGTTCTCTTTGGAGGATTTCCTCTATTATATCAGTAAAAGAACAAACGAGGACCGATTTTAGAACAATCCGTTTTATTCCTGGATCAAATGAAAATGCTTCATTGTCTTTTACATAATTCTGATTAAAAATAACAACGAAATATACTTATTTATATGTCGTCATCTCTAAATGTAGGAACACATTTTTCAGAGTCACATGACATTGATTTTTCGAGGAAAGATTTGATTAAACCACACGTCTCTTGCAAATGACATCGAATCTAAGGATGTTCGTTCGCACTTTTTGCGTATTCTTCAGAATGCCATTGTTCGATGGCAAAGAATTGGCATGCGTTTAGATTGATTGAAAAATGCCGCTCCGATTGTTGGCACATTTCCAATTGGGAAAAATTGGAAAACTTCAACCAAGGGAAAAAAAGAAAATTATTATAATGACCATCTGCACCAGCTTTGTCTATTGTTTAGTTCCTGTATAGGTAATTAAGCAGAGCAGTTAATTGATTCTCGGTTTAATTAAGCGTTAAAAACACCTCGAATGTCAGCGGCAACCAGAAAGAGGCGCTTTGACTCAAAAAGTCCGATTTCCAGATGCGTAATTGGCCGGAAAATTGGGTATTCGAGCCCGATGAGCTTATTAACGTCAAATACACATATACAGGTGTTTTTGACTTCATTTGAGGAAAATCAAAGTTTGGCTTCGTGAAATAAATATTTAATGCCAATAAAACTTGTTCCGTTAGGCTCTTGTCGGGATTAGAACATTAATTTTTAATTTTTCCATGGGGAAAGTGATCAAACTATTAGGCGACTTGTTCAGGACATCAAATATTTAATGTATGTCTTTTCAACCTGGACGACAGTAACAAATCAAAGGGGGTGAGAATAATCAACCTTAGTGATCTAATGGGTAATTAATAGTTCAAGATTACGAATTTCTATTTAATGTATTTGATATGTATTAAAAAATTAAAATTTCAATGCCCTTTTGACTTTATAATTTTACATATAGCAATATATTAAATATGGAAACGATTTCTGTATCAACTTTAAACTACCTATACAGGAATTTTAAGTTAGAAAGTTGACTGGCACCTCAACTTGCAGCAAACTCTGTATTATTATACCAATTAACTGTAAATCAGCAACTATTATTATGAAATATTTATTGAAAACTTCATGGTTCTTGAAATTACATGCACGACCTTTTACAATATTTTATGCCAATTCATAATCTATCAATATACGATACCCTTTTCCTTATTCGAAAATGTTGATTGATTTAAAATCGTGAATAAATAAGTAAAAATTGGAAAAGTTTTCCAGGAAAAACAGCGCTTTTCGATCGTTACACGGACAGCTTGTGAACGTGTTGCGTTCTGCGGGTCCCTCAAAAATTGAAAGCCTTTGTTGTTAAAGTTTTTAATCAAGAGAAAACTACGATATAAACTCGAGCAGTAAAAGTTTTTAGTTTAATTTCTAGATAAAGAGAGAGAGAAAGATGGAGAGAGAGAAAAGAGAGCGAGGGAGAGAGAGAAAAGAGAGAGAGAAAGGTTTGACTCGAAAGTGGAAAGTTTTTTTAACATTAATTTTTTTGAATTATTGATCAAACCATATTTCCACTTTTAATTAGACCCCATATTTTGCTTTTGCTACCTAAAAGACGAAAGTTAAAAGCACTTTTTTCATTTTTATAAAATTTTTGTGTAGCATAATCAAGGTCTGATTCCGTATATTTTAACTTTATTTCTCTCCGACAGCCATCTGTATTAAGGAAAAATGACAAACAAAAAAGTCAACTCCATTGCGTTATTTTTATTTACAGGACCTGCTGGCACAAAAATCGTATAATAACTAGACGGCGCCTTTTTCTCTCTCCCTGTCTCTGTATGCTTCGAGCTGGTGAATTATTTTTATGAAGCTGTCGCCTAGACTCTATAGTCGCTTTTTAAAATTTTTAAATTGCTTCTATGAATATTTTGACGAAAATTACGGATCTCTTTTTGATATATGGAGACAGCTTAATAGGTGCAATCCAAGACTCTTTAAATTAGAGCTTGAAATGAAAACACATGTCATTGTGGTCTCATCATAAATTGCATTTGAAATCCTATATACCAACTGTGGGGAAAAAAAGAATAGAAACGAAATTTTAAATATGAAATCAATCATATGTCCAAAAAAGAGTACTATAATTATTTAGAAGCAGAGAAGAAGATATCTATAATTTTTAAAGAGAAAATATTTGAATCAAACAAAAAACAGCTGTATGAATCAAAAATAATATTTTCAAAAAATTTTTAAAAATAAAATGTCTTTTGTTTCTTTCCTTGCAATCATAAAACAATTAGAATGCAGCAACCGGACTCAAAATTCGAGATATTATTATGAATTTGGAAAGAATTAGACGAGAATGTGTGCGTTTAGAACTTTTAACACGATCTCTTTCGTTATTTAAATTCTTCTTATTCTAGAATGTCTAAATAGCATCTTAGAATTAACTTTTTAAAAAATACACTAGAAATCAGTTTAATCAACGCAAAAGTCTAGCTAATGAAGCATAATTGCCTTTTCAAGTTCGTGCATATCCATTCAATAGTAGAATTATAAAATACCCTGTATAATTTTCTCATAAAGTATTTGATAATAACAATGGTGAGTTAAAAGTTCTCGTTTACGTTTTATTTATTTATTTATTTATTGCCTTTAGTTTATCGATTTATTTAGGTGAATTTCTCTCGAATACGATTCAATATTTGATCGCTTGACATTGGCTTTAGAGAATCATAAAGACAAGCACACTTAAATATTGACAAGGTCTGTGACGATCTGAGCAAATTAATAGAAGCCTTTCGAATATTTATTCAATTCTAAATGTCAGTCCTAACTGAAGTCAATCGATGGGAACCCAATTTTTGTCTCGTGCAAGTCGTAAACAAATTTTTTCTTAAATAAATAAAACCTTTCAAAGATTTTTGTTGATTTAGGCACCGCAAGGGTTTTGAACTTGTGTAAAAATTCTGTTTATATTTGCACCAATCTAGTAACGGGTGAGAAAGAGAGACAGATGAGAATGATGAGACAGAGAGAAAACAGGTAGATTTTTGCTTAGTAAACCTGCTCACACTTATTTCATATTCACCTACATATATATACCTTAAGGTAGACTACAGACTTTTACAAAAAATCTGTTCAATCTTTTCGTGCAAGTATGAGCAATTTCAATATGCTTCTTTTATCAACAAGATGCCTCTGCTTTCAAAAAGTCAAATAAGGTCTAGCACCAAAAGGAAGGTTCGTATCTTTCATATCAACTAGCTCCAGAAAGGCGAGATTATTCAATTCTCATCTTTCTTCATTCATAATTACTCTTTAACAACTGCATCCTTATCGATAGTGATATTAATTAATTTTTTTATGTAATTTATTGTGCATTACCCACTTTATTTTATTACAACGAACTTTCAATAAACACAGAATACATTCCTCTAGTAATTAGAGGTTAGACTTTTTTAAACCTCCAGATATTCCATAAACCAATGTTCGAATTTACCTAGAACTGATGTATGCTTGTTCCAGCTTGTTGAATTTTTGTTAAAACTTTTCGTCTAGCCTACAGCGGGGCCTAGGCTTTCAATAGCATTGCTCTATACTGGGTTAATCTAAAGTACTAGGATATAAAGCAATGGTAGATTCTCCATCTGAAACAAGCGGTTTAGTTAAATTTGTGTATTACAAAAAGTTAATAATCGAGATACAGAGTGTACAAATATAAATTTTGTTCATTTTTCTTTAATAATTGTTTCAAAAATTATATATTTAATGAAAAATAGTGTCTAGGAGCTTTTTTCCATGAGTAATTTAAATAAATTGTTGATTTGACTTTTACTCGTGGAGAGGGTCAGGAACGGTACATTGAAAATCTATAAGAACCTATAACTTTTTCGTCCGTCAATAAATTCTTTTTTTCAGAATTTATGTTTATCT